>BMAW01082745.1:0-86720 GCA_019974015.1 Nephila pilipes
CTTGATATAATGATTTTCAAACCACAACCTTCATTTTATTTTAAGCACTATTTTAATAATTATTAAATCAACATTTTCAAATTTATGATTGTAAAAGTGTCTAATTTCAATATTATTGCAGTTTTTAATATCTTTAAGATGTCTAGTTTCACGTCTATGTTGAATAAATTTCTACCGTGGATTTCAGGAGGCATTGTGACTTACGGTTATCAGGAAAAGGCAAAGCCTCCAGAAACCCATGGTAGAAATGACGATGTGTAAGACAACTCGCAATGCTTTCCATTACAACTAACGGTTCATCGCTTTCTGTCCATTTGCATTGTATGTGGAAATTGCTTGCTTGGATGTTTCCTATCAACAATTAAGTTTTTTTCCATGAGTTTCGAAACACACTGCATAATTGCAATATGAATACAATATATTGAAAAATTAAGTTCCAGCCAACCATTTGAATTCAGAGCAATATTTTATTAATAATTATTCCAGTGGCTCTAATACTTAAAATTTGAGGGATGCGTAATTCACTTTGAAAAATGATAATAATGAATAAATTAAATGAAGTTAAATAAAAAAAAATAAATCTTTTGTTAAAAAAAATTAATTTCGTTATCATAATGATTAGATTAAAATTTCACATTATATGCTTCACGAAATAGTATTTTGCATTTTGTTGTATTTTTGAAAAATAAATTTAAAAAGTTTTAATTACTTAATTCTAATTATTTTCGGAGATTAATTCAGTAACTAATTAATTCGGTATTTATCGCAGATTATCTCTTCTCTCCTTTCACTTCACTGAACTTATTTTAACACACAAAATATTCCCAATCTAATCTCGTATACTTTATCATAGCAAATTAAATGTCCATTTCCCACAAAAGCGAAAAATTGCATATTTTTTTTTAAGAAACTCAAAGCTCTAAGAAAACTATCTAATAAATAATTATATGTGTTATATCCATAGTAATTTATATTAATACTGGAGCTTTTCTTCCACTTGAAAATATGTTCGAGCTTTGAGCCCTATTCTTTAACTTTAGCCGAAGACAACAATAATGCTCAAACTGTCTTTTAGAAAATGAACTACAACTTTCACTCTAGTTAGAAAATTTCTTTCGCGCAGAGTCGTGCTTGTTGTGGTAGTATCGTGGACCGATTTTAATTACTGAATTAACGAAATTAGGGGGTTTCCAGAACTTATCGGCTATAAAAACCGTCATTAACTGATAACCGCACTCTTTTGCTTTGCTCTTTTATCATGTGATACGTTTTGCTGTGTGCTCTTTATGTGATGTCCTCCTTTGATATATGGTTCATCTCCAACTATGATCTAATAATATGAATAATATAAAATGCCTTCCACGGGAGTGGAATATATATATATATATATATAGTTATTCACACTTTAAATTCAGATTTTCTGTCGTAAACAACACACACATATTATTTAATATGAATATACGCAGTGCCCTATGCAGAATATTTCTTGCTATATTTTTACATTTGAAATAACCATCTAACCTTAAAGGTAACATACTAGTATGCTGATAACAGTCGTAAAATTTTACATTTAAATCTTGCGGATTTAATGAAATGATTGAAGTTGCATATTTTTAAAAATATTTCTCATGTTACAAGATACGGAGAAGTGCAAGAATAGAGTAAACGAAATTTCAGAAAAAGAAACTGAAATATAACAGAGAAAATCTTTAGAAAGCGAGGTGTCTTTTTGTTCAAAGTTGAAATAAAGGGGAACTTCTCGTTTGGCGACAAATTGAGTTATTCTTAGTGAATGTTTTATGAGAAAGATGAGAGTTGGCGCACATTTTTGACGAAGTTTGCTGCAGTGGGAGATTCCGAAATCTGCTGAATAAAAGTAGAATTGTAAGAATGTACTTAAGAATGAGTGAAAAAGATTTTATTATGGGTGGTTATTTTTTACACTGTCGCGTTTGTTTGTTCCAATATAGAGTTTAAATTTCTTGAGACAATTAAAACTAGTTATAATTTGAAACTTTAACATGAAGGCATGTGAACCTTGAAGAACCTGAATTTACATAAAATCATACTTCATAGTAAATATATCAATACTAGTGGGGTTTAAATTTCTTATATATGAGAACGAAACTCCAATAGTATAATTCCCAAAATATCACATCATATAACAAACTCAAAATATTAATCATAAATCCAATATCGTATAATAAACTACATATTTAAAGAAATAATTTAAAAACCACAAAAATTTATGGAATACATATAAAATTATAAGAATTAATCTAAAAAATTAAACAAACTAAAATTTAAACATAAAAGCCAAAAACATATGTGGGTGTAGAAATATTAAATTTTGTACTTATTCAAGTCTTGAACATGTTTTAATTCAGTCGTGGCCAATGAAGAAATTTTAAGATTTGAATTAGAAATTAATTAATGTTGCACTAGATGGGAGGGAGATACATTGGGATGGAAATGGAAGTGAGTCCATCCAGTCAAATAATCAAGACCAAAGTGACCCAGAAGGTTTACTCATATCACGTGGTATTTGATGGAGGGATCTTTGGGTATTTGACGTGGCGACTAGAGGCCGTTAGGGAAATATTTCTACTAATTTAGAATGTGGGAACATTGCAGTTTTTACAGATTTATAGTGAATGATAGAATAAAGTACAATATAAAATGGAATGGTATCAGGAAATAAAGATGAACTCCTGACTGTGATATTTAAAATACAGGATAAATTAGAAAATAAAATTAAATTAAATGATATATTTATATAAATATAATATTAACATAAGTGTGACTTACATAATAATTTATGTTCATTTAAATATATGTATGTCATGGTTAAAGTAATAAATCCTTATGTATAGCAAAGTAATAACAAATTTTCTGCCATTGTCACTTTGCAAGATGCACGGGGCTCTAAATATTGTGAACACGTCTAATAGATGATACGAAACTTCATCATCTCGTTTTATTTTTAATGCTTTTAAATTTATAATAAAGTTCTTCATATGGTCTTGATAAGTCATTATAAATTTAAAACCTCCTTCCGCTTGTGAGTATAAGTCATTGAGGTCAACTTGACTCCTGGAATTTAATTCATTGCTTCTTACTGGCTTAACAACTAGACTTTTTCTTGAAACAATTTGTTCCTTTTGACAAGGTTCACAAAGTTTCAAATAAATCATTGCCATTTTATTTGTAATATTCTTGTATTTTGCTTAAACCTCTCTCATCATTCTGTTTTGTCCTTCACGACTGATTGCAATATGAATCTCATGCATTATTTGAAAATTTTCGTTCATACCAGTATAATAAATAACGGATCTTTTTCATTTTGCACTGGAACAGTAAGTGTTTCAATACCACCAATTGTAACAATATGATTGATACTCGTTAATAACTTCTGGTGTGTTGGCAGAAGTCTTCTCTTTGCTTTCCTGAATCAACAAATATTGTTACCATATATAGTACACTTAACAAGAAAGTGATCGCATGATTCTGAATATATTTTCGCACTAAAAGATGAGATCAAATATTGCAATTTTTGAGCATCAGATAACGTATTGATATCAGATAACTTATAACGTCAGTCACTGGCCTTAAACAATCATGTCAACCAAATGTCAGCCATTCTTGGATATTATTACTAAAAGATGGCAGAGCGGAAATTTTTCAAACGATTTTACAGTTTTTGATGGGCAGTCATTAAAAGAAGTTTCTAAATTAAATTTTTGCTTGGAAATTTCTCGATTTGAAGTACAATTTCGTCAACAATATTCAAAATAGAATCTTATTCTTCGATGACTTTATCAACATCTTTCGCATCACATGTAGCATACATTTCATTAAATAGTTCTGAGCGATTTATAGAAAATTTTAAATATTTGTTTAATTAAATTTGAGTAACATTGTAAATTTCATCAGTTTCTAAATCTTTAGTGTTGAGCTTAAATATGTTTTTATGGAAACCTTTTCTTTCCGAAATAGTTTGAGTAGCCACACACATGATAAATGAATTGAGCAAAATTTAAAAAATCGCAAAATTGTAATGTCATGATTTTATTTCTCAATGCAAATATTCCACAGGATGAATTCAGGTTTTAATACAATTAGCTGTATGAACAGAGTAATTATGCTAAGAACAAACCAACCTGTCTCTGAAGAATACCTCATCCATAGCGCGACATTATCCAACAAGAATTTGCCATGTACTTCAGCTCTAACAGAACCTGTAAACCTATGCGCTAATATATTTCTGTTATATGTTTTTCCTGTTCAGACAAAAATACTTCCATCACGATTTTTCACAACCAAGAATTCTTCTCTTGTCCTTTCCCTCCATGTATTAATTACATCTCATTATCTAGGTCATCCTAAAAAAAATCATTTTTCATCAGTAAATATCACATCATTCCATTACTAGTTATTTCTTATCCATACACAATTCCCTGTAAAATTCTCTCCATTCTCTTTCTGAGATTTTGTCAAAGGCAAATATTTTTCCGCCTTTTTGTAGCAAAATAGAAGCGCTTAAATTCATATTGAATGGAACAAAGCTCCAAGTCAAGTTGATCTTCTCGAGGACTTCATGAGCAATTACCAGAGTTGAAGATCCACGTTTTTGATGCACCGTTCGCCCTTATTCGAACTGGAACTTACCATTTAGCTTTTTCTATGACCTGTTTATTTTTTTTTTCTGTCAAAGTTATTCTCTCCCATACTTTGTACAATAGATTTAGATGGACAGGTTATTTGCTGTTTCTTGAAGAGCTTTCCCTTCGGCTCCTTTCTTAGTCGCAAATTCAGTTATGCACTTTGGTTTCATACTGAAAATTTAAATTTGTATGTCGATAACTTTAGTTTTAATCTATTGCTTCAACTTCTTTCAACGCCGCTAATGTTATCTTACAGCACAGATCACGTACGGAAAAGCTTTGCTATCAAAATTTGCATAAACCAACTAAACAAATTAGTGCTTTGGTTGATATTTTAAAGTGAACATTTTGACTGATGCTTATTTAGACGATTACACGTATCTTTTAAATTCACGTCTTATGCTACGTTTTCAAGTTTTTAATGTTTATAATTTTTAGAGTACGAAAAAAATCTTACAAACTTAAATTTTTCCTTTTTATTTCAAATCTTTAATAAGATCTGAAAAGAAGTAAAAATAAAAGATAAATCGTTAAATAAAAATAACTACCCTTTTATATCACATTATATGCATTCTTTCATATACATCTAGAAAATACAAATCAGAATAAAAGGATCCAGTTCAACTGTTCTCTAAAATAAGATTTTTTTTTTATATAAAACATCGGAAAGCATTATGGTACGCAGGATCGAAGAGCAGCAAAATGTTTTTGTATGATCACAACGCACACGGAAGGATTTAGTGTTTTATTTTGATCTGTTTTCAACACGCACGCACACACATCTTCACATTCTAAAAATAAAAACTCAATTAAAATACATTTATTAAAGAAATTCATTTTATAATTACCTTGGTGTTGAACAATCACAGAAGAGCAAAATCTCAAATTGTACCATCGAATTCAAGACTGGCATTGAATAATCGTTGAACGTCGAATCTTTTTATGTTCGTCATTTAAGAATCGTGTGCATCGTGTCTGATGTCATGTTTCACTCGAATTCTAACGAAATATCTTATTATTTAGTAATTGATGGATTTAGTCCACGTGGAAACTTTGATCGTATTCCTGCACAACTTAATTCCCCATTAGTGTGTTCGTAGAGATTGTATAGATAATGTATATTTGATTTAATGGTTATTCATTCTTCTTGATTGATTTGCAGTGAAGAATTCATTATTTCTCATTGATCTAAGGGTGATTTGGAAATTTTCTTGAAGTATACAAAATTTTTATATTCATTATTTCTGATTGAATAAATCTCTGCAAGTATTTTAGAAAGAAACTTTCATTTTCATCAAAAAAAAAAAAAAAAACTGAAGTTATTAGTTTTACTTCATTGATTCTGCATTACAAAGTCTTCGATTCCCCCTTCACCCATTACACTTCGATCAAAACACTTTACTATCATTTTTTTTAAAATTATCATAATGTTACTGGGTATGGCATTTTATTTTTTAAATTATCGTTAATCTGATATTTGGTTCACAACGTGTCTAAAAAGTTTAACATTATTTCGGGCATTAAAATGTACTAATATATTATTTAACATAATTTAAAAATATACATATATGTTTAATTACATATAATTTCGTGTTTTATTTCATGTAACTGACTATAGTTAAGTTACAATGCTAAAGCTAAGAGTAATGTGAATATTATGGTATGAAAGGATAATCTTTATACACTAGTAATAGTTTATTGACATAAAATGTTTTAATGAAATAGTCTAAAATAACTTTTGCAAAAGATGCAATTTTTGTATTGGAAGCTCCTTTAGATCATATTTCTCGTACCGGATCACAATTTCTAAGCAAGCTTAAATTTATTTACCATTAATGCAGTCAAATTTCATATTTTAAAAGATATTTGGAACACGAATTGTTTCCTAATCTATTATTTAATAAATTTATGATACTTGTAATAAATAGTAAAAATCATTTTGATTAGTTAAGGAACAACAGTTATGGTATTGTCTGTGAATTTAAAACTTTTTTTTTCAAATATTTTATGTTAAGAAAAATGAAAGTTGATATTATCAAAGTATAATTCCATTACGCTTTATAAAAAAAAAAAAGCAAGTAATTTTGCATAATTTTAAAGCAGAATTCATCTCATTAAAATTCAAGTGAATGAAAATTTCATCCAAAAATCATCATTTAAGTTTTCCAAATATAATAATGCGGCTATAATGACGCAGCAGTAGTAATTAAAATAAGAAAAATTGTGTAAATTAAATCAATCTATAACTTTTTCTGAAAAATCGCATTGACGAAGTTCATAATAAAAATTTATCTAAAAGTTTCAAGTAAAATAAAACTTAGCAGTGGTAATTAATTTTATTGTAATCGTTTTCAAATTAATTGTCTACTTTAAAAAGGCGTTCTATGCTTATTTTCTTTTTCATATCAAATATGTAATTACTGTGTAGGGGGAGGGGTTTTGTTTTGTTATAATGTACGTGGAACTTGTGGGGCATGTAAATTGAAGTCCAAAACTCACGACGACAACTTGTTGTAAATATGATAAAAGTTTATAAAAGAATTTCTCATGGAATTTGAACCCGCTGCAAAACGAACATATAAAAACTCCGAGAACACCCAAGCGAGAATTGAGTTTTATGCTCTTTTGCCACCTCATTGGCGAACTGGAACACTTAGCGAAGCTGAATATTCGCCAACAGTAGAAGTAGTATAAACTAAATTTAAATGAAGCTTGAAAACTTAGAAAAGTTTGGAAAAATTTCTCTTGATTGTTTCTTTGAATTTCCTGTAGAATAGTTGAAGGAAAGAGTTTTTAAATACATACATTTTAAAGGAATATAAACCATAAGCACTAACTCTTGGTAATCAATGCGTATTGAATATAAAAATGTCATTTAAAAAATGAGACTGGAGAAAAATTCTTTTGGAAAGGGAAATTTTTTCTTTTGATAGATTCTTTGAATGTTATGAAGAATAGTTAAATGAAAGAGATTTAAAATTCATACATTTGAAAGGAATATAAACCATAATCAATAATCCTTAGCAATCAATGTGTAATAAATATAAATATATTGTAGTTCAAAAAATGAGAATTTTTTAATAACATTCGCATTTCGTATCGAATTTGAACAAAATTAATACGGTTAGTTAGTCTATGCTATTAGCTCAAGGGAATTAAATTATAGAAAAAACAGATCAATCAGTTTAATTAATAAGGTTAATTAACTTTTTAAAGGACATTTTCCGTTATGAAATCCAATTTCCTCAATTTTAAAATTTGCTTAGATTTCATATTTCGCAAAATTTAAATTGAAAGTTTTAAATCAAAGGGGATTAAAAAATTGATTATTTACTTTTAAATGAGTGTGAGTTTAACGATACAATATTTTCACTCAACACTTTTCAAAGCTCCTTGCACCAAACGTTAGATAATTTTTTCAGCTCTAAAAATACTTTAAGAAATTGAAAAAATAAACCTATTTTTTGAAAAATATGAATTATTAAATACATTTATGAAGAAAAAAAAAGAATTGAAACGCGATGATTTTTAAAGACATTAAGATTTCGAATGTCATGAAATTCTTGAATTCGAAATTTCAGTCTATTCCCACGGATAGTTGAGGCCATATTGAATTTTGAATGTATGATCACCACACAGAGAGATATCAAAAAGTCTTAATGTTTATTATAAATCTTAATTAAGGAATCCTTTATCACAAGTAGTTAAAAATAGCGAAAAAGCTACTACAGTTTGTGCAAAGTATTCCAATATATGTTCCCCTAACAATTTTTCCAAAATATATCTCGAATGAAATCTCCAATTTAAATAAAATTTAGAACATAAGCCGTTTAAGGCCTTCTCTATCTAATTTTGCAAAAATGTTGGTTCCATTAAGAAAAATTCATTTTTAGAAGTTTACTAACTATGTTCATGAAGTTAATCAATTATTGCATTAAAATCATAATTTATTTCTTTTTTATCCATTAACGTAAATGTTAATTTTTGTCCAGATGCAATGAGAATCGCAAAAGTTATCAGGGTGTCGAAATGAGTTTTTGAGGAGTGGACCATAGCTTTCAGCAAAAAAGGGATTTTTCACGATTGCAGGACAACAAAATTGTTCGTATTCAGAACAAAATTACTGAAGTTATATGCTTTTAAAATTTTATTTACCATTGTTTTGAATAAATTGCAATTTAAAATAAATCTTTTTTTATTTAATGCTAATTTACTATTACCTTCAATAGATAAGAGTTATCATTCCTGTAGAAAATAAGTGAATAACTTCCCTTACGTAAGGATGGTCTTATGGAGAAGAATTTACCTTTATAAATTGCAAAAAAATGCTCATATTTCAAAAAATATACCTTCCTAGGTTTTTTTTTTAAATTAATTATTTAAATATTAAATAAATTTGATGTGTGATTAATTTTCAGAATAAAATAGGAAAAAATTTATAATCATAAAGTTGTCTAAGAACAAAACATTTTAAGGAAAAATTCGTTTTTAAACTAAGAATGAAAGGAAGAATATAAAAATAAAATGCAGTAGAACCATCCATTACTCTTGCCAGGAACAAAAATATTTCCATTCCCCGGAACAATACAAACACTTGTACTCATATACACTCATGCACGCACACATAGAGAAAAATATTAGCCCAATTAGCATTATAAGACCAAAAATTATAGAACGGTTTTTGTTATGCAGACAAAGATCTTACATCATCTGATGGTGAATCAAGTGATTTACTCATAGAGAATATCCGAGGGAATGTCTGAAAAACAGAATTTTTTTTCTGTGTGTAAGTACTCAAAACGGTTTGTTTTGGATATGAGTTATCATTTGGAAAATTTGTGAAATAGCAATTTACGTATTTGAAGCAAGGCGGGCAATCATGGAAGCAACGTAATGTGCGAATATTTTAAGACAAGCATACAGTAACAATTTCCGAGCTATATAACTATTGTGAGTAACTTTGAAATTATAAGATAGCTTAAGCAAAGTCGTCAAAGTGCGAAAAAAGCTTCTCAAGATCAATGTTTTGCAATAACTACCCTTCGTAATGGGTAGTTTAATGCTAGGCAGTTAAATTCAGAGCTTGTAGCCGCTACAAGAAATGTTACATCATGGTAAATTATATACAGAAGGGTTAATGAAAAAGGACTTTATACCAGAAGACTAACATCTTTGCACTTGGAGAGAATCAAGAACGTGAAATTTTCCTTCGAACGCAACGGAATGTGGCTGTTTCGGTAGGGCAAATGTGATGGTATAAGGAAGAATAAAGATCGATGGACCTAAGTTCCTATACGTTTCAAACTGAGGATATGTGACCGGCCGGAGATATCTGGATGAGGTCTTCCACAGGATGAAAAATTATGTAAGGCAACACATAATTTTACATAAGTCTTACAAAAGACAGAAAAAAATGTCTTATGTAAGACATTTCAGAGGTGTATGCAGATCTTATTTCTCATTTATGGGTAGTAATGCTTATACACATCAAGCAAACTTCATTCACGAATTTCTTAAAAGTGAAGCCATTGTACGAATACCGAGGACAGCAAAATCTCCTGATTAAAATCCTATAGGGTATTACCTCTTGTAGGAGATAATAAAATTAAATATAATCAATCAGTTCTGATTTTGTCAATAGGTTGCACAATGAGGAGGTTTTGCCAGCATATATAGAGTGGGGTTATTTCTTCCTATCAGATGGGTAGAAGTATACTGTGAAAAAGTTAACTTTAAAAAATATGTTCTTCTTTCCAATGTTATGTATTATTTAAGTTCTTCCAGTGCTACCGATACAGTATTAGATTCAACACAGCAAAAAGGGTAAGCAAATTAATTTTATGCTACCATGTAAATCTAATCAAAACAAAAATCAACACCTCTGAAACATATTTGCACATAGATGTCCTCCTACCGATATAAATGCCTTAAAACCCGCATTTCAAGAGGAGTGGACCTTAACAGCCAAAACCTTTTTTTTTTTCTTCTGAATAACCTTATCTAACATTATTGTCATTTTTATTATTTCATGCTACAGTATTATAAAACATGCAACATTCTTAATATTTCCCTTTATATTTATCCGTTACAATGTTATTTTTCATTCAACAAAAAATCATAAAATTATAATTCATGTTTCTGAGAAATCTATGGTTTTAGGAATGTTAAGATTATTTTGCACATAAGTGTATATAAATATGGAAAGTTATTTTGAATGTATATTTGCTTATAATATTTTATTTTCCTTATTCAGAACATATCATAGAAATTCAAAAAGAAAAAATCAAAATCTGCATAATTGGAAGCCATTTTTTATTTTACAAACTGTCATTCACATTATGTAAAAGAATATTTATTCAAATTGCATTTGTTGAATACGAATGTGCCTTGATGTATAAGAGAATATTTTTAAATCTCATAAATTGATGAATATTCTAAGATTTTCTTAACTGTAATAGTTTATTTTATATGAAATAACTAGAGTAAGAATTTAAGCATGTATTTTAAGTTCAAACTTTTTTGTACACATGTATTATTTAGATGAATAAAAATTCACGTATTATTGTACATTTTCGACATATACTCAATTTTTGATTCAATTGTTCAAATGTGACATAATTAATCACATCTGATTACATACGTCTCAAAAGTTTCTGATAGCTTAAAAACTCATAAATTTTAAAATTACATATTTTATGTATCTGTTTTGAACGAATAAATTTCTATGTGTCTTGCAATGTCATACTTTTTACTTTAGATAGGATTCCCTACAAATTTTTGATCGTTTAATATAGATTCTTTGACCTAAATTAGACTTCTTTCTCAGAGTTTCAGTAACAATTGTAAAGTTTCAGCAAAATGTGGAACATCTGAAAATAGAAGAAATTGATGGTTCCTAACTTAGTGTTCTTATGTTTAGGTTTATTTTAAAAGTGAATGTCATATATTTATGACATATTTTTCATTGTTAAATTTATTCTCATTTTTATCTGAATTTTAAATGCATCGCTATGACCGAAAATGATGTTCCTAAGAAAGTACGAAAATAATTTAAAGTATATCATACTTGGAAAGAGAAAAAATTAAAACTATTAGGAATATAAAATGTAGTAAAAAGGAAGAACAAACATTCTACTGAAACAGTAATCATATTTTATTCAATCAGAATTTTTTTTCTGTAAAATATCGAAATATTAATATTATTAATATTATATAAAGAATGGTATACGAAAGAAATATTAACTTGATTGGCTCTGAAACTATGGTACAAATACGTAAGTAATAAGTTGGGATGAGTTAATAAAGAATAAGTTAATTGAGGTACAGGAACATCATCGAAAGAAATAATTTTTTTTCTTTAAATTAAATTAAAAGAAAGCTTCAAGCAAAATCATATTTAAAAACACTAAAACCTTTTACTGATAATTATGAACAAAAAAAAAAGAAAGCATACGCAGCTACTCATTTTATATAGAAATAATATAGAAGTTTGTTAAAAACTTTCTTATAACAAACTTAAATGAAGCCTTACTTACTATTTTACATTGAGTGTTATTTAGGAGATATTTACTTCAGAATAATGATTACCTTTCTTTTTAAGAAACTAGTATAAAATTAATTTCCAAGCCATCATAAACTTAAGCACGAATGTAAGCACATTTGTAAAAATAGTGAAGTATATGGAGTATACCTCTGGTGATTAAGAGTGATTTTTTAATTCTGTTTCTACCGTTTCAATCAATTTTCAGCAAATCTGTTTCTTCTGAAGTGAAAAGAAATTAAATATGTGTCTTATCTATGAATCTATGATAAGGTTGGCGCTGTAGTCTCGTGGTCATGGTCGTGGACTCGCAGCTGGCAGTTTTCATCGAACCTTGGGTTTGAGTCTTGATACCGCAAAAGATCCATCGACTAGTCGAGGCTGATGCAAATTAAATCTGTCAAGACTGGAAGTCCTCTCTTGGCGTGGTGTAGAAGTTAGGAGAGGGAGGTGCCTGCTCAGCTATTGTCCTCGTCACTTGACTGAGGTTAAAAATTATGAGATCCGTCCCCAGTAGCCTTTGTGTTGCTTCGAGTGCGAAGTAAATAAAATCAATTCATCAATCATATATATGATACGAAAGAAAATATTATTATCAGGATACTTTATACTTTTATTAACGGTCAAAAAGAATACCAAACTAAAGAAAATGACCGAGAAATACATCAAATAAAGCAATATGCCCTAGAGGTACAAATTTGAAAAAGTTTTGTGAAACATTGGTTTAGTTTGAGAACCATTGCTCAATTTTCAAGCTTTGCCGAATTACTTAGTTATTATATTTTTACCGCAACTTCATAGAATTATTAATTTTAAAAAATGTTATTCACTTAATGGCACCATTGATTAATAATTTTCAGTTCATCTCTAAAACTGATCAAGATTAATTTCAACAGTATGATAATTGATGTCTTAAAAATAATTTATTATTTAAAGTAGTGTAATTATATTTGCTTTTTTATAAGATTAATTAGCAATTGACAAGCACTAGACCGCAGTTTTATGTTAAGAAGATGACGACCTATCGCCAGTGTCATTTAAATTATTTATATGGTACCATGAACTCTCAAATATTTTGAACTGTTCTCTGTACTTTCTAATCAAATTACATAAGGAAATATAAAGCAAAAAGACCTGCTAAACTCACGATATATTTCATTCTTCGCCTTTTTTTACGTCTTATACAATCCTGCTTACATCTTGTGGAAATCATCTATAAATTACCCCTCTCTTAATCAATCAGTAAACTTCTCTTCGCTCAACCAAATTCAACTAACTGGAGTCTATCAAGGATGGGTAATTTTTTTTTTTATTTCTAAGGGCGCAATGGAACGAAGTTTGCTAGAGTCTCATGCTATTCCAGGCAACCCGCCCATCCAAAATATTGAAGAACTTGAAAACTCTATCTGCTTTTTTGCAGATAATATTCAAAATCTCTAGAAAAATCGAAGCCATCTCCATCCTCATTTCTGCCTCCCTCCATTCATCAGAAATATCATCAAACAAAAAATTAGAATTCGTAAGATCTGGCAACATTTTCGCTTCCCCCCCCCCAACTCTCCTTTTAACACTGACTTAAATAGATTACAAAAACAAATTAAAGAAGATATTAACAAACATAAAAATCAAAAATAGGAAAACTTACTTAAAGAATTATGTGTCGAAGACAATAGCCTTTTCAATTTCACCAAAAAACTTACTAAGAAATACTAACATATCTATCCTAGAATTGTCTACTCTACAAAGGACAAAGCTGATTTGCTTGCCTTTTCAGTTGAATCATTTTCACTTGATTTCACTTGAATTGAAGTTTAAGACTTCCCTTTCAGTGATAAACATATCGAATAAACAATGAATTTTGAGAATAATTTCCTGGCACTCAACAAAATACTCTTCAAACACTACTCCCTCCCTTGACCCTCTGAAATAACTGGAAATATTAAAAAACTGAATAAATGCAAAGATCTTGGGGAGGTTGCATTAATAACATTACTTTAAAATATTTTCCTTCTAACGTTCTTACTTATATCAAAAAATGTTTCAATGAATGCCTTCTGTACTCCTACTTTTCTTCTAAATGGAAGCAAGCTACAATTATCCTTTTTGCCAACTTATGCCGAATTCATTCACTTCCTAACTCTTATCGCCCTATCAGTCTTCTTAACTCTATTTCTAATGTCTTTGGGAAAATTCTTCTGAAACGGATCCTTGATCCTATTAATCTTAGCAATGTTCTCAGTTTGGTTTTAGACATAAACATAACACCATCCACGAACTCTTTGTGTTGAAACACCATCACTTAAGGCTATAATAATAAACAAATTTTTGTAGCTATTTTTCTTGACATTATAAAAAGCATTCGATCACCTCTGGCACGACGGTCTCGTTTACAAATTAATTCAATTTAATTTTCCACTAACAATATTATTAACTGCTTTCTCAAAAACCGCACCTTTTAAGTTTAAGTTAACACTGAATTTTATAGATAAATTTTTCGCAGGCTGTCCTCGGGGATTCGATTTATCACCCTCTCTTTACTGTTAATTCATGTATGACTTCCCTCAAACAGCTTTTTCTAATCTCTGTTTCTTTGCCGACGGTACAGTTATCCTCACCCCAACCAATAGCTAAATTATGCCAGGAAATAACACTTCGAAAATACCTCCATATAAAATTGAAAACTGGTGTACCTTTTGGAGCATTGCGGTAAATACAGAAATAACTAAAGCACTCATCTTCCGTAAAGGTCACGTCCATCCCCTTTCTTCAACTAAACAACTTAAACTTTTTTCAATCAATATTTATTGGAACACAGAAGTTAAATACCGTGGAAATTTCCTGGATTCAAAATTAACATTCAAAAATTACATTCAAAAAACTGTCGACAAATTCTCCGCAAAATTTCATAAGGGCATTCCATCAATTGGCCGCTTATCCCATCTTTCCCTTCCCAGTAAAATTATCTTATACGAATAAGTCATCTGCCCTATCCTCCTCGATACTTCTTCAATTTGAAGTCACACCACTTAAACTCACTTTAAAAAGATTCAAATTCTACGAAACGAGATGTTCCGTAATACTGTCAACGCCTCTTTGTTTGTTCGTAACAATGTCAGCCACTAAGATCTTAAAATCTTTTTAATTGAAACTTCATTTTCAACCTCTCACCTGTAAATCATACAATACCCTCTTCTCCCACAATAATCAATTCATTAATGCTCAAACTCTTTTTAAACACAACTGCGGTATTCCCTTATGTTTTTACCAATCTTGTAATAAATATTTCAGCCTTTATACATCATAAAATTCACTTTTTTCAAAACCGAACAGCTTTTTCCTGCTCTCATTCGGCTTAACCCTCTTCCTTCTTCCCGATCCACCTCTCTCAACCAATAGTAGACAACCCTGTCGTCCAATAACAAACAAAGCTTTCATCACTTTCAAATCTATCCTTACAATCATTTTTGCTTCGACCTTATGCCAATTTCATCCTCATTTTTTCGCTTCTTGTAAAATTTCTGAGTTTGAACGCTACTTGTAGCGATCTGCTGGCTGGTTTATTTCTTTTTTTCCTCCTCTCACCCTTCATTTAGGAGAAACGTTATGATTCTTATTCTTCTTAATTTTTTTTTATCAGGAAGTAAAACCATACCTCGTCTTAAATTTTTACTTCAAAGTTACAACCACTATTTTTAGTGTGGTAATTTAAATTCTATAAAATACTACGACAAATCTCCAAAAGTTTTACTTTTGGAAAAAAAAAAATTATATTATAATAAAAAAACAAATAAAAATATTTCCTTTTCTACCACCCTTTCACACTTCCTGCTGCTTTCTGAACCATGTCTCGGCAAAAATTAATTTGTTTGTTTTCCTTCTTCTTACTGCTGTTTGATTCAGGAGTACAATGCTTGCCCAGGCTGGTATTTTAGAAAATATAAGCTTATATTGTTGTTGCTAGAGGCCTCTGCCAGCTTAGGCTCTGACCTCCAATCTATTGTACTGGGGAGATACCATGACTCTGGTTTTCACTAGTAAAAAGTGGTATTTAAGAATTTGAATGTAGGTTTGAAAATGCTTGGAGGTTAAGTGAAAAAATTCAAGTTAAAAATTTAAAGAGTTAAAAGTTAAGTATTGCATGAGGTGTTAAAGGAATGCATTCGGGCCTTCCTCGAGCTGCATTGTGAGGAAGTGAAATTTTACCGGTGAATCGAGAAGTTGACTCTCCGAAGGTGTGAGGTATGGGAGTTATTCCAAGAGAATGTTTCTTGATCTTCTTGTAGAGTAATTTGGGATGTATTTTTAAATTTTTTTGAGGGATTTATTGTCAGTATCGTCTATGTTGTTGAAGAACTTTCTTGGCATTTTGACTCTGAATTGTTTTATTGAGGGGTAATTTAGGGCAGAGCTCCACACTTCTCATGTACCGGTTCAAGCTAGAAATTATCCAAGTTCACCATACAAATTTCAAAATATGTCAAGAAAGCTTAGATTAATTTTTGAGAAGTCTTTAAGTGTTAGAAATGAAAAAAAAAAAAAAATAGTTCTAAATTAATGTGCTCATTCTTCTCGTTGGTTTCATTTGGTTTTATTAACGTTACGCTAGAAGCAACACGAGAGGTATTGACAACGGATTTCGTAATTTGGAACTTCAGTCAAATGACGGGTATTCCCTTCCCCTGACTTCTACACCACACCAACGGGAGGACTTTGAACTTCGACAGATTTAACGTGTATCAACCCCGGCTATGGTCTTTCGTGGCATCAAGGCTCGAACCAACGACTCGACGAAAACCACCGGCCGTTAGTCCGCGACCATGACCACTAGGCTTACCGCGGCCATTCTTCTCGTTAGTAATTAATAATTATCAATTTGATTAATTTCAGTAGGTAGTACTTTATATTAAGATATCTATGTTTTTTAATAAATGATACTTTGTTTAAAGTGCGATTTTTTTCTTGAAGGTGAAATTTTTCAATACATAAAATTCTTAAATATGTACACAAAATTACAATCGTAGCGATAAAGATTAAAGAGTGCAAATAATTAAAAAAAAGTTATACTTGATTTATATTTATATCGTAATTAGAAACCAAATTTTCTTTTTAAATGGTGTTTTGGAGGTTTCTATGTAAAGAAATTTATATCACTTCGAAAATAAAGAACGATAATAACTGTCAAACATTAGTGTATAAAACACACGTACTCTTCAGAGATATTTGTCTCATAAAACCGACAAATAAAAAGTATTCTCACTTGGAGTTAACGGTCACTTATGTTTTAAATTATTTTATTGCCTATTCTGAAATAAAAGTGTTATTCATTCAAATATTCAGAGTAAAATCATGAGGAAAATGCAAAACGGTATGGATATTCGCATGATGTGAATCATTAAAACTTTCGAAAGTAGAAAAAACTTACGCTCAAAACAAATAGATATAAATTTTAAAAGAAGAAATTCATAACTCTTGAAGTAAGGCATGGAAATAATGGAAGAGTAAATAAAGGATGGTAAAAGTAAATATAATAAACAAATACTTATACTGAAAGAAAGTTTGTGCCGCAGTTACACGTACAACATAAAAAAAATGAATAAAATATTTCTATAACATAGAAAGAAAAATACAGAAAGTAATGAGCTAAATAGAAAATTAAATATAGAAAAGGTAAAGAAAGGGCTAAAAAGGAATGTATAAATTGCAGCTGAGAAGAAGAAAAAAGAAAAGCAAATATTATATTTCAGGAAAAAGGATATTTCAAAGTTTTAGTGAAAAATTACACACTGCAAGAGATAATATTTATGGAAATTTTTTAAACCTTGTTTGCAAAGAGTTCCATTCAGATTTTTATTAAAATTTCCGTAAGTTTTCTTTCATTAAAGATTTTTCATAGTTTATTGGAATTACGAGTATTTATTTCGTTAAATGGTAAATCTTCAAAACTATATGCAAGGAACCAAAAATACTTTTGCAATCATAAATTTTATTCTTCCTTTTCTATTCCTTTTTTTTTTTTGCTGGGTAAGACACACTCTGCTTTATTAATGGATATTTCTTTTTATTTTCTTACAAAATTTTCATTCGAAATATTTAAATTGGTTATATACATAATGAAACTTAAATGTTCATATATATTTATCTCAATAAAAGTTTTTTGTCATGCCTTCCAAGTATGATGTGAAAATGAAATAATTTTTTCTTCAACTTATTCATTTTATATATTGACAATTTATGATTTTAGATGATGGTAGAGGTCGAATTAATATTTTATTATTATTTTTGCTTAACATGAATTACATAAAGTTTTAGGTGGAACAGTTATGTACAAAAATTAAACGACGATTATACAAAAATACTTAGTTTGATAATAATTAATAACTTATATTTATTAAAACAGAATGTACGATTATAATTTAATAATTCTTTACTTAATGTACATTTGATTACACAAAATTGAAATTATCTATTTTGCTTGATGATTTCACTTCGATAATGCCTTTTTAAGCAATTCTATATGAGATGTATTTTTCATGACATTTGATTCACTGAAGAGTTTTTATCTAAACATTTTTCCCTTTAATTTCTAGATTTGTGTTAAAATGCAATCCTTATACAACAGTTCGGAAGTAAGTTTGGCTCAAATTCAGAACATCTGTCCTTGCGAATTTCATAATTATGAAACATTACTACTTTGACCTTACATAGCTGAAATTTGCGAGTACATTTACAAATTATTAAACAATATATTATAATAACAGATTGGAATCGAATCTTTATAAAAATTATTTAGTATAATTTACATATACATTTAATTTTTGCTCTCGCTGTTGATCATCTTAAAGAATTTTAAGAACGTACACGAGAATTAATTATTCCTGTTTTGTAAAAATGTACATTATCAACATATTCTTTATAATTATTACTGAGTAAAAACTACCAACAAGTCTCTTTTCATAAAAATAAAAACAAAGAATATAATGAAAATGAAAATGGTTGAATTTTCTTCCTCAAACAGAAAAAAAAATGGATTGAGAATGCCAAAAATCTATTTATCATTATTTTTTTTATTTTATTTTCTTATTTCAATTTCCGCCACTTGTCTAATATGGTGATGGAATAAGATTTGCTTCAACTTTTAAGAGATAAAAAATGTGATATTACTTACTCTTTGCAACTTGAAACAAGACTGCACTCGTTCAAATGTTTACGCTTCGTTACTTTCAGTTTACCGAAACGTTTTACGATGAATATTAACGGCATTTGATGAGGTGCTGTAAAATTTTATGTTATCGATTCAAAAGCTGCTATCAAATTTATGGATGTTGTCCCGAATGATTGGCCGTGAACATCCGATTCAATAAAAACATTATCTTCGAATTCTAATATTGGAGTTGTTTCATTTTGCGTTGTTTATGGATGTAGTTTCTTGTTTTTATTTAGCTTGTTTTAAAACTGATCTCCCAGTGTTATTTTGTTTGTTCTTTATTAAACAGTTTATTCCAGTTTATGAATATTTATTGAAGTTTGCTCGCTGAATTTTAATAGGTTCATTAATTGAAGGGACTTTAATTTTGTTATTTGTTAGAGTTGATTAAAAATGTATATATTAATTAAGCCATACTATTTCAAAAGTTAAGTTATTCAGTGCAAAAGTATTAAACTGCACCAAAATATGAATCTGAATTTCTATGAAACTTCAAATATGCTTCCCAACTCCCTGAATTAAGAGCAAATATGTATTTTAATTATATTATAGGATTAAAAAGAGTAAAAATGTTTAGTTTAATATCGCATTCAGGAATTTGTAACGCTTTAAAGTTGCTTGCATAAAAGTAATGCAATATAAATATATTTTTGATTAGGATTTTCCTTTAATTTGTTAGTTTTTCTGTGATCAACAAAAACAGAGAGAATAGATGTAAATATTTTTTGTTTTAAATTCTGCGATTTTTTTTTAATTTTTAAAAGATCTTTCACGGAAGCGAAAGGCGTAAATATTACGTTTCCCCAATAAAAAAATATTTTTAACTATTTTTTTCCTATGGGAGACTAAGTGACACAATCTATCTCAAAAAACATTACCTTGTTCATTATTCTAATTCTCAAAATATATGAAGAAATATAAACTTTATATGATAACGAAGAATGTGATAAAGTATAATTATACTTATTAAAAAGCTCGTTGAATCGTAATATAGAAATAATTTTTCATTACAAGAAAGGCAAACTCATTTTAAATGTTTGAAGAAAGAAAAATTCATAAGAACAAATTAAATAAACATACATCTTTATAAATAATCAAACGAATAACACATACCACCATACAAATGAACCAAAAATTTTTTAAAGAAAGCATTTTGTTTTTCTTCGCTTAGTAATTAAATCTATTAAATTATATACTGCTGTTTGTAGAAAATGCAACACCATGAAAGAATCATCAGAATCAAATGAAATTTAATGCAGAAACGACTTGTACTGATACAAATAAATGATGAAATTTTCAAAACAAAAGAAACAAATTAAGCGTCCGAAATCAGTATTTGGTGCAGCCACCATGCGCTGCAATAAGTGCTGCTATACGACGTGGCATGGAGTCAAACAGATGTTGAATATCTGCTTGAGGAAGAGAATTCCATATCGCTTGTATGCGCAACCAAAGTTCGTCTTTGGAAACTGCAGGACGCGGATCACGAGCGAGACGCCGACCAACCATATCCCACACGTGCTCAATAGGCGACATATCCGGTGAATAAGCAGGCCAAGGAAGAAGTTGCATGCGTTGTGCTGAACAGAAGTCTCGAACAGTCCGCGCAACATGTGGGCGTGCATTATCCTGCTGAAAGATAGCTCCAGGGATGCCTTGAAGGAAAGGAACGACTTCGGGCTGTAGCACTTCACGGACGTACCTGTTGCTATTGAGATTACCCTCAATTCGTATCAAATTGGATCGTCCATGATACGAAATCGCACCCCAGACCATAACTCCGGGTGTTCGACCACTATGTCGTTCAATAATACACTCAGGAAGGCAGCGTTGACCGGCATAACGTCTAACACGAACACGGCCATCATGGGTCCACAAATTGAAGCGTGATTCATCTGAAAAGACAACTTGGTGCCAATCAGCTCGCCTGTCTCTGTGCTCAAGAGCCCACTGCCGACGCAGCCGTCGATGATTCGCCGTGAGGGGAATCCTGTATAAAGGCACCCTTGCACGCAATCCACGGCGCAGCAGACGACGACGAATTGACGAAGCCGACAATTGTACACCTGTAGCAGTAGACCAACGTGCTGCCAGCTGCCTGGAGGAAGCTGTGCGATCATTCACCGCCATGCGGAGCAGGTGTCGATCATCGCGCTCTGACGTCACCTTCTGTCGTCCAGTGCCTGTTTTTCGAGTTGTTCGGTGCTCGTCGGTCCACTGCTTCCAAACTCGCATCACTGTGGAACTGTTCCGCTGCATACGAGCTGCTATTGCGCGATAGGAAAATCCTCCTTCTCGAAGGCCGATTATCCTCCCTCGTTTAAACTCCGTAAGTTGCTTGAATTTCTTATTCTTCCGTCGTGGAGGCATACTCAGGTCTCACTAAACGTTTGCCACTAACAAATAATCATAGACTTTTTTCAACGTCCCGCTACAGCACTTTATTTATACGCTTACAGCATCAATTCAGAGGGCGCTGCGCGCGCCGCGCACGCGCGATGGCTCTGAAACTTTATTAATTTGCATAATATCCTATAATTGACATTTGCTGCGAATTTCATTTGATTCTTATGATTCCTTCATGGTGTTTCATTTTCTACAAACAGCAGTTTATTAACAAATTTTCATATTAATTCAAATAATGCAATTGAGTTTATGTATTATAGTTTTTAGAATTACTGTTAGGTGTTATAGATGTAAAAAATTACTCACTAATGTGATTTCGTATCATTTTATCCTGCTACTGATATCTGATAAACCTATATCTCTACATTACTTCATCAAAGAACGTTAAATCTGTCCAGACTCCAAGTCTTCATATTTGCGCATAGTGGAAGTTAGGGAAGAGAGTTTCTAGCTCAGATGACGTCTTTATCACTTGACAGAGGCTCAAAATTACCACATCTGTCGCCAATTGCCCATCTCCGAGGAGATATGCTTGGTCCTTAAAACTCTCAGCGGCTTAAAACTCTGAGAAAAAAAAATTTGAAATTATAGTACAATACATGGAAACACTTTTTTCCAATTTTCCTAATCTCTTATTTAAATTTATCAATGTATGTATGAGATTTTCTTTTTTCCCAATAATGTAAAAAATGCTGAATTGAAACTCCTCTTCATATTTCCATAAATTATAACACGGCCTCGATAAATAAACAAAAATGGATGAAAATTCAATAAATTATAAATTATGGTTTCTTTCTGTTATGTTTTTTGAACTCTATAATTGTAAATGGTATGGGAGTAAAGACGGTGTTCTCGTTCCTCACAAATTGCTAAGCTAAATTTCATTCAGAGAATTAAATTGAAAATCACAAATAACTGCAAGGCATCTCTCTCTGCTGATTTGCAGGTAATTGCTGGAGTTATCACAATTCCCTTTCCATAAAATTTCATTTCTTTTAATTCCTAATTGAGAAGCAGCATGATTCAGATTTTTGTTACTTAATTATTAATATCCCCTTCGATTAAAATATTTAAATGAAAGCTGAAAAATAAATTATTTTTCTTAATAATTTTAAGAGCCTTTTTAGTAGGAGATTTATACTGATGTATTCAGTATTTAATCCGAAATCTTAATAATTCAATTTTCCAGGCTGAGCTCTCGACAATCGAATTTACCTCAAAATTTGATGTTACTGATGGAGAAGGAACGGGTTTCCCCACCCCTCGGTCTCTTGTGGCTACGATTTTTTTTTTAAAAAAGAAAATAAGCTTCTTTTAGACTGAAAAATATCTTTATTGGAGTTCGTTATAATTTAATAAAGTTTAGCAAATATATTATCTTACTGCAAAATATTTCTGCGTTTACAAATATTCCATTACGAAAATATTCATATATTTCACTACAAATTTTTTTCTGTAGATAATTTTAAATAATAAAAAAGAGACCCACCGCACTTCTTAGTTACATAGAAGACGAAATAGTAACAAGAATGGATATTTCGATGTAAACCTTAAATACGACTTTTCAATGCAATATTACTCCAGTGTCTTCTCTACGGTGGTTATTTCATTTATGTTACGAGTATACATGTATACAGATATGAACAGAAGTTTAAAAATAGAATTATTGAAAAGTTTACTGAACATTTCCATCGCGCTTTTTTTATTCGCTTTTCAAAGAAACGCAAACCGAACCGAATATTTCAACGAGCGTCAAGGCCGTGCAAGCTGCCTCAAGCTTGAATCAGAATGATTATGATGTTTACTTTAGGTGTTGTGATTTTTTTTCTTTGTGAGTGAAGTTCGGAAACAAGCAGAGACTTGATTCCCATTGGTCGAAGGAGTCAGAGTTGGAGAATGAGAGGAGCTTGTCTCAAGAGGCTTCAAGGCAATGCTTTCGATGTTAACTATGGATCCGAGAATTCGCTTTCCTATTGGTGCTCTGTAGTGGAGGGGAGTAGCTCTATTGGTTGCCTGGAGGAGAGGGGAAAAATCTGAGAGGGGAAGGGCTTTCGTGGTGCAGAGTTGTTTCTGCTAACGAATAGCAACCCAGTTTAGAAAAGATATTTTATCCTGAAATCTCGATCGGCCTGAAATTTCGGCGCCCTGAAATCTCGATTAAGGTCTTGATATATACAGTGGTACCTTGAGGTATACTTATTTTATTATTTCCATCACAGAGGTTATAAATCAAAATGCTACAATGCAAATGTTACAAATCAATTTTCCCAATTGAAATGATTTAAAATAATATTAATTCTCATCGACCATCAAAAAACATTTGTTTTTTAAAATAGTGTATTGAAATTAACGAATATTTTGAATTATATCTTAGAAGTAGTGCGATTGTACTGATTTGCGAAATCTATTACTGCTTATTCATGCTTGTCTGTTAACTCATGCTTTAATGTCATAAATATACTTCCTTTTCTCTTTTTCTTATCTCTAATATTGACACTCATTTTATTTGAACTCATGGCTGCACGAAAGTAAATTAGCTAAATAATAAAATACACACACAAAATTCAAATCCAACACGAAAGAAATGTTTCAACGCTGAAGTAAACGCGTGGTTGAAGGATTTGCTGGAGTCCTTAAGCTTTTAATCTCTATTTCGTTATCAGTTGTGCACCTTTTGGTCTTTGTCTTTCCCACTTTCTCAAAATTGATTTAAAGTGTTGAAAAAAACTTAACCTGTTATTGCTTGCTTTTGAAATCTTAAAGTTGCAAGAAATTAAGATTTCAGAACAGACTAGTTAAGACATGGCTTTCAGCAACGATCCGCTTTCGCTATCTACCACTGAGTTGCTTTATTTCAGAGTCCTAAAACATGTGAACTGAAAGACGCAGAAGACGGGGATTTCCGTGGAGAGGTGGTTGTGAAATGATTTAAAATCGAAGCAGGCTTGCTACTTAAATTCTAACTCGTAATTAAAAAAAAATCGAACCTAATTAACCAATAATTGTAACAATACTTTACAAATAACTTATTTGTTTTAAAAGTTCAAGGAATTACAATTGTATTATCACCAATTGAAATAATTTCATCAGTTTAGTAAGAATTACTTCTATTTAAAATGTTTCATGTAAAAGGTATGAATCTAAGAAGTTAAATTTTTTTTAAAAGATATTAATGTGAAAGTTATATGCATTTCAATTTTAATTTTACGCAGTGAAAATATATACATTATATTTAAATAAAAACTGCGGAATTAAATTACTTCGAATAGTATATGTAAAGCGGGATCTTTAAAAAAAGAATACATAAGCTTCCCTTTTTTCGTATTTAATCTTGCGTTCGATAATTTTACTTTCAATTTCCCTAATGAAAAATACAAATTAGATCCTTATATATATATTTTTTACAAATATGATACATGATATAATAGACAGTCATTTAAAAGATTCTTAATAAGGTTGCAGAAACATATTATTATCATAAGTAGCTTATCTCTTAGGTTTTGAAAAACATTTCAGAAATGAAACGAATATAAGCAGCTAAAATTATGATAATAATGCAGTAAAAATGTATATATTTCTAGAACATTCTAATGCTAATAAAGAAGATATTTGTGTTTCTTCTGACCTATTGCAAACAAAAGAAAGCTGAAATTTTTTGTAATAGGGTCACCTTGGGCTTACGTATTAACAAAAATTAACATCCACTAATACCGAACGAGGCTTTTGCTTATGTCAGGTGGGAGTACAAGAAAATCAAGTGAAAAACAAGTTTACCACTTATATAATTAAATGAGGCACCCTAAATGTTACATTAGCAAATGATAACCATAAATTGAACGCAATATATATGTATTTATATGCCACTCGTGTATATATTAATTTCATGATATTCAACCATATTGGTTTATGATAAACTAAAAATACTTATTCATCGCTTAGAATCACGCTACGCGTGAGAGGAACGAAGTATTTAGGTTATGTGCTACTATTTCTTAGTAAAAAAGATATATATATGATTTCTCTTAAATGTATCCCCATATTCATGACTATTCGTGAGCATTTCTATTAACCATAGAAGCGGATCTTTCGCGTTTTTGAAATATTCCACAAGTGAAACAAATACTAGCAGCTGAAATATTGATATTAATGCTGTATGGCAAGCAAGAATTCGTACAGAACATTATATTGCTAATAAATAATTGAGATATCTTCCGAACTACTGTAAACAAATGAAAGCTGAAATATTGGTATCAGGGTCACTTTGAGTCTATTTTATGAAATTAACATCTACTAAATGCGAATGAGGCTTTTGCTTATACCAGGTGTGCGTGCAAGCAAATAATTGTGCATAACCAAATGAGGCTTTCTGAATATTAAATTAGCAAGTAATAATCAATAATTGAATGCATATATGTATATCATTTTGACGTAAACATTAATTTCATAATATGCAAACTCATTAATTTATGATAACTCAAACGTGTTCATTCATGATTTAGGGTCGTGCTATACTAGCAAAGAACGAAATAATTAGGTTATGTGTAACTAGTTTAGGTTAGTTTAGTTCTTGAAGAATAAGACTGGTACTTGATATAGATCAAGTGTATATGCCGACATGGGCCAAATTAATAAGGTTTTAATTTATATGGACCGCAGGGAAGAAACAAACTCATTCATATAAGAAAATATTCATTTCATAGGAAAAAAAGTTTATTTCGTAAATTATGACGAAAAAAAACCCCAAGAACAATGGTTATATTTTTTCCTGACACTAGGCATCTCTTCTCTGCTATCGTCTTTTCTACTTCAGGAGAAATTTTGTTTGCAGTGATTACTTTTAAAACTAATCCAAGATGTTTGTCAGAATTATCAGACTTATTTCCTTCCGTAAATGGAAATTATTGCTTTTACTGGTAGGTACTTCCAAATATAGAAATTGTCTCGTGTGCGAATTTTCGAGTGTTTTTAACCTGAAGGTACGCCAATTTCATTGAATTTTGCCTTCACTACGTAATCGACTTTATCACAATTACTTCAATTTGCGTCTCATTAGGTACTGATTCTATATCAAATGAATAAATTGAAGAGAACAAAGAAAACTTATTTTCCAATAATTTAAAATCCGCAGATATTGTTTCAAATTCATATTTGGGAATAAATATTTTTCCTGCGTATTTTTTAAAAGACGTGGTTTCACCTAAAGTAATTTCATTCATTTTGCATATAGAAAAGGGAATTAAATATTCATTTTTCAGTTGTTTTCCCCACAGAACTAGCTTACATTTGAATGATTTAATTTAATCGCACATGTTTGTAATGATCCGGTCTTTTCCGTGTAAATTTACATAATATAAGTGTTTTGTTGTATCGACAATGATTGATAAATCTTGTAACCATGTTGTATTAGAAATCATGCTTGTATCTTAATTTTTACTGATATGGAAGCGGTATATTTCTCCTTTGAAATCGTAGAATTATTTAAGAAACTTAGAGCAGGATAGCCATCGTACCTCAGTACAGTAAGAAAGACCTGTATGATCAGTGTTTCTGAATGAACTGTATCAGTAGTGTTTTATCAAAGAACTACTGCTGATCTAAACCTCGAGAATTTTTGAAATTAATGATTTTTATAGGCGTTTATACGTGTTTCTTGATTATTACCTTCGCATTTAATATTTGTGGATGTATAATGTAATGTGCTTGATGAATCTCTTGAATTCATCACAGTTTTTTTTTTTTTTTTTTTCGTTAATGCATCTATACCGATGTATTTTCTGGTTCTCGAAGGAGCTCCAACTTAGCTATAGACATTCATTTTGACAGGGGTATATTGTATTTTCGAAAAAGGTCAAAAACATAATTAAGTTCATTTTGTTCTGTGCAAGTGTCACGTATCTGTACTAGTTCTAACATTTCCTCAAAAATGTTATAAAATTTGTTTCGCATGTATGTAAAAACACAATTATTTTACTACATACCCATTATACATACTCTTATCGCAGACACTGAGAAAAGCTTCGAAAACTAGATGATTTCGCTTTTATCTAGTAACTGTCGACCAAATCAGTAACTGTACCCGCAACTGTACATCGAAATAAAAGGAATGCTTGAAAAGCATTCACATTTCTTGGACAAACAATTTCTGCAGCTTTAATTAGACATTCCTTTATAAATTCACTTTCAGTAAAAGGTTTTGAGTGTTTAGCCATCAATTCTGACAAGACGCAGATTGCATGCACCGTCGCTTCACTTTGTTATGTTATTTTACAAAACATAAACTATTGTTTTTATTCAGTCCCGGCATTAGCTCTTCACTTTTACTTGTCTCATTAATCCCTCGTAACCGCTACATTTTGATTTATGTTGCTCATAATGTCTAATGTTGTACAGTTTGGGTACACAAATAACATTACGTCATAGCAAGTAGATTATTCTATTACTTATTTCAGAGCAAAAAAAAATACACTTCACATTTTTCTTGAAAATTTCTATGTTCGTTTACTATCTTCCGTTTATTTGTACTACCACTTGGTTTTGATAAAGACATGCTGAATAAGAAAGGTTGAAAAAAATTAACTATCTTTAAACTTTTTCACTAACGGAACATATAACACATTGATCAATAACTCCAGAGACTAACCCAGAGATGGCGCTCGTAGTAAACCAGTAACCAGGTCTTTCTAGAGTACTAACCTTTGCTTGAAACGTGTCAAAATTTTAAGTCGATCGGACCAGGAAAAAGGTTTTTTGAAGTGAAGTGAAAAAGGTTTTTTCCAAGTGGGTGCCGCGATTGCTTTCGATGGAACAAAAACAGCAACGAGTCGATGATTCAGAAAGCTGTTTATCGCTATTTACTCGCAACAAAAAAGATTTCTTGCGAAAAAAAAAGAAAAGAAAAGAAATTGGACTGCGAGGGGAAAAAGGAAAGAGGGGAATTGGAAAAGCGTTGGAACGATTGTATCACCCTAAAAGGTGATTAACAAAAGGTGTTATGTTGATGAATAAAAAAAAATTTGCAAAAAAAATGTTGTTTTCAATGTTAGACTCGGGAGTTATTGATCGATGTGTTAGTAAACACATGTAAGCTATTCTTCTCTTCATAACTCTCTTTAGTGTTTTGCTTTTCTGAACGATTCCGAAAAGTAGAATCCTGATTTAATTCCAAAACTTTATCCACACAAGTTGATAATATTTTAACATAACAAATAGTTTCTACTTGAAACAATAAGTCATCTCACAAGAAAAAAAATTTATATTCCCTAAGCTAGCTTCTTGAAAAAGAAGGTTGGGCACACCTATTAAATAATATGAAATTTATTCCTATCGGAAAATTCATCAGAGTTACTCTGTGTGTGTTCATTATTTCCAGAAACAAAATATAAAATATGTATTTGAATTTCATAACCTACATTCATTATTCCTGATTTGATGACAGAAAACAATTTCTGGGTCAAGTTTATTATTATGCTCTTTCTTTCCCGAAATGCAAAAACAGAAGCATTTAGACTTGATGAATTATATTTATATAACTCTTCATTTTTATTTTGTAAGCGATCAAAGAAGGGAATTTTTATACTTCCGGTCGTGAAACCTACTTTGTCGGTATACTTTAGTGACATCACAGATAAGATATTTTCATTTGATTATATTTGGTTTGTGGGTCGAATGTTTGACATCCTTGATGTAGGTCAATAATTCTAAAACTTAAATCCTAAGTATAAAACTTTTTTTTTCTGACGTACTTACTGGTCGCGAGTAAAAGGCTTATGTATGCCCAAAATAAGGTGCCTTCAATCCATAATTTTTATTTTTTTCGAAACGGTATGGTTTACACAGCAAAACCAGATTACTCGAAAATTATTAAAAATAATGCATTAAAACAACATAAGATGTGTAATATTGTATAAAATTTAATTCAGTACACGCAAATGAAGAATCAAATACCAAAAAATAGCTAAAACTTCAAAAAAATTATATTGTTTTGTGTTGATAGCCTTATTATTCCGTTGAAGTCAAAAGTATAAGATAATAATTTTCTTTTACTTGTCACCCTACGTAAAAACGCCAGGTTACTGACAGGGCCAGATTGGTGAAGTGCCGAATTATAGAGGAAGTATTGTACTCTCACTGAGGGAGTATAGGAAAATAATTTATATTAACGCATTTAAACAGAACACTATATGTTTTATTGCATATAATTAAATACAGTAAAAGTAAATAAAGTGTCATACACACGAATTAACTAAAACTAAAAAAAAATGTGCAGTTTTGTATTGATAACTTACAATATTCCATTCAAATGGGAAGTATAAAATAAATCCTCCGACAAGCAATGACTTATTTGCCTGTGTAAAAAGGCCGCAATAGAGAAGTGCCAGATAGTAGAGGGAGTACTGTACTTCAAGTTGTTTGAGGCTGGAAGCTACCACAATATCGTTACAAATCCAACAAAGTTATTCACTGACACAGAATATCGTTGATCGACTTATATAAGTGGAAGACTCTTAAATTGCATCACAGAATAAATAATTTTGTTTAAATATTTTTTTTCTTCTTTTCTTTTTTTTATTATTATTTTTTTCTTTCTACATCACTGATTATATAGATACACACACACTCTAAACAAACAACTACGCAAACGCGAAGCTTATTTGTCTCGCCATTTTTACAATTGGTATACACTCTATAACAACAACAACAAAAAACGATGCACCATGAAGGAGTTTTCCGATTGTAATGAAATTTCGCATACAGAGACATTTGGACCGAACATCTAAATGATTAAAATTTGATGTCCAATGAATGTATAGCGGGAACTACAACGCATCGGAACTGCGCGTTCAGCAGGTGTATATAAGAAGCGATTCTGAATCCGATGATCAAATTTTCTGTTGCATTGCGATTTAGAGTACCTTTCAACGACTGAAAAATGTGTCTCGCGACAGTATTCGAGCTCATTACGAGCAACTGTCAGAGTTGAAAGAGGTTCGTACCATTGAATTGAAAGGGGTAGGTTGAACAAATGGGAGATAAGCTCCTCATATGAGTCGAAGTGATGCAGGAATTGGAAGATGCTGGCAAGATTCGATGGACAATGTGGATTTCAGCGTTATGATGGTAGCGATCGACATAGGGCCACAGCAGATCGGGTGGACAGAGTGATTGTCGGATCAGCCGTCACAGCGCCTGATTCATCGTTATCAACCATTAGACGTGTGACCCGCACACGAGTGACCATGACCATTCACAGACGGCTGATAGAGCGAAATCTACGCTCGTACTGCCAGCTAAGCCACCTGCCACTCACGCCTGCCCACTATCGAGCCAGATTACAGTGGTGCTTGGCTCGATCAGGTTGGAATGAAGCTGACTGGGAGCGTATAACGTTTAGCGACGAATCTCGCTTCAAACTGTGTCCTGACGATCATTGAAGACGTGTCTGGAGGCGCCAGGAGGCTGATCCTGCTTTCACTATTGCACGCCACACAGGCCCTCAACCAGGAGTTATGGTCTGGAGTGCCATTCCCCTTGATAGCCGGGTCCCTTTGGTCGTCATTAGAGGCACACTTACAGCACAGCGGTACGTCGACGACATTCTGAGATCTGTTTTGCTTTTGTTCCTTTTGCAGTACCCTGGCCTTATTTTTCAGCATGAGGCTGCGAGACCACATACGACACGTGTTGCTATGAGTTGTCTTACGGCTTGTCAAACACTTCCTTGGCCAGCCAGATCTCTCTCCAATAGCGCATATCTGGGATATGATGGGAAGGCAACTGCATTTACCAGGGAATGTTGATGATCTCGCCGGACAATTGCAGCAAATTTGGCAAGAAATATCGCAGGATTCCATCAGGGAGCTTTATCACTCTATGCCACGTCGTGTGGCAGCTTGTATTCAGATTAGAGGTGGGTCAACACCTTATTGAGCTCGTTACTTTGTAACTATGTAACTCTGAAATAAATTATAAAAATTTTCTGAAATTGTAATCATTTTCTATTCTGTACATAATTTTCCTATCCGCCAATTTTTGTCTCCATAGAACTACTCCTTCTTGGTGAGTCGGGTTTTTTTGTTATAGGATATATATATATATATTCATGAACTTTATAGTCACATATTAACTCCATTCTTTGCATTAGAAAGCGAGTAAATATTTCTGAGGTTACATTAGAAATTATATTGTTATCACTTCTCTTTTTAAGTATTTAAAAATAATAAATGAATTAAAAAATAAATATAATGCACGGGTGGTATGTTAATTTGAAACATAGGGATTGTATAAAATAAGTATTTCAAATATTATTTGCTATGGAGTGAATAGTAATACAGCACCAATTTTAATAATTAGAAAAATAGATATTATTATAATTATAGCTTGCATATAAATTATTCTCTAAATTGCATTCACAATTTTAATCCAGTGTTTAGAATAACTTAACGCTGAATATACGCTTTCGAAGCTATTCGTCAAAAATAAACTACTGGACATTAGACAACTGTTAATGATCTTTTGCCTACCCGAAGAATATCACACTTTGGGAACTACTGAATTAGATAAACGCAGAATTTTATTTCAAAGAATTTATCTGAACAAAACATTTTAATAGCTGTTTATTGAATTTTTTATATGGAATTTTAGCAGTTTCGTATAAAGAAAGATATGGGTCAGATTCCTTTTCACAAAATGAGGGATATAAAAATAATATTATTTCATTTTAATTAAACAGTATTCATACGCATGCGAAAATAGATATATGTACTTTTGCGCAATTTAATTCTTCCAAAAAAATATAAAAGCTATACGAGTAGAAATAGAAAGTGAAAAAAAATTCTATAGAGAAATATATGAAAAGCAATAAAAAAAACTCTAGAAAACAGTCTAATAAATAATAAATCGTAAAAATGGACAAATCATTAAAAATATACTAATATTAAAAAATAAGAAAATATAAATAGTTCTTAAGAAAAATTTTCAGAACGGTTTTTTTTTTCATAATTTATTTTTAATTGATTGCTTTTATTATTCAGTTGTCCTACCTATTTAAAGACAGAGATAATAATAAATAATAAACCACGGTAAAAAAAACTTTTAACTTCATTCATCATTTTAAGGAAAAGGACGTTTGTAAATATTTTTTTCCAATTGAAAAAAATTGTAAATCAAGATTTTAAGTAATAGTTTATCAGTGCTTCTTTTATCGAAATATTTTAACTTAGTGAAGTAATTTTCGGAAAATAATTCTATTGATAATTAATAATTATTTTTGGTCTTTTGATGTGATTATTAAACACATATTTTATATATAAATTAAGCTGGAGTATACATAAAAATATTTTTAATGAATATTATACGTGAGTGACAAATTTTAATCAAATAAAAAAATGTAAGACGAATTTCAAATTAAAAATAAAATTTTCCCTACTTAATTTAATAAAAAACCCTTCAAATGCTAAATTTATGATTAATTTGTGTATATTGAGTAAAGCACTGATCACAGACACAAACACTTTTAGAGATTAAAAGATAGAAAACAATGTATTATTATAATGAGTAACAGTGCGATTTGAGTTCAGCGAATTTAAGGTGAGAAATAATCTCATAATGAAATAGAGAACATGAATAGAGAAAAATGAAGGTTTTAACATTAGAATAAATAGATAAAAATGAAGATTTTAATATTAGAATGTATTTGTAGTTTTAAGTTTAACTCCTTGTCTTTCTTCTTACTAAACATAAAAAAATATTTCACAGGAAAATATGAAATAATGAACATAAATTTAGAAAATAACAAAAAATCTATATAAATACTAGCTCTTTATGTGTCTCTTCATATTTTTTGATTATAGAAATTTCACTGAAAATACTTAAGCCAAAAACACCCAATGTGAATTGTAATATAATAAACGCTTTGTTTCCATCCTAAATCTAGATTTTTGTGCAGTAGCAATCACATTCCTTAACAAAAATAAACTCAATATATTGTGCCGAACGTTCTTTTTTTACTCCTTTACATATGAAATAACCATCAAGGAAACGCAATAGAATGCTGACAACAGCCGAAAAATTTTGCATTCAAATCTTACTGATCTAATGAAGTGATTGAGGTAGTGCATTTTTATGAGTATTTTGCACATTTTGATATTCGGAAACTTGCAAGAATAGAAAGTAAAAGAAGAGTTCTGAAAGAAGGAACTGAAATATAAAAAAAGGAAATCCTACGGAAAAAGCGCAGCATCTTTGTTCAAAGTTAAAATAAGGTGGAACCTCTCTCGCTTGGCGACAAATTGAGTTATGTTTAGTGAATATTTTATGTGAAAGATGAAAGTTGGCGCACATTTTACAAAGTCTGATGCGGTAGGGGGTTTTAAATCAGTTGAATAAAAATGAAGTTCTACGAATGTACTTTAGATTGTATCAAAAGATTTTATATAAGTTCTTTTCCTAGAATAGTCTTGTTTGTTTATACAATGATAAAACATTTTAAAATAAGTATTTTTAATTCCTTGAAACAGAAAAGAGTAATTTAAGTTAAGAAGTTTAAATATTAATAAAAATGGATTTTACAGAATTTAAGTTTGAATAAAAATAAACACTCCATAGAGGAATAATTTGATATTTTTGTCATTTCTGTTTTTTCTTTACTTTTAAATACATTCTAACCTGTTGTAAAGTGTACTAATCGTACCACGTTGAGTTAAAATATAAAAGAGCACATTTTAACCTAACATAGAGAATATATAAGATGGATTTTTTTTTAATTTGTCTCAATTAATGTTATATTCAAAACTATGCAATGGCTATTGGGTAACGGACATTAAACTGTTGAATCCCTGTCAAATGATTAGGTCGACTCATAATCAGGTGCCATACTGCCTTTATTTTCCTATTATATCACGTGAAGACTTTATGACTATGTTCTATTTCCCATGTAGCAGCAATATTAATTTGACCGGGGATCTTTGTTGAAATCAGGATTCAATTACATAACTCGATTCGTACATTTCATAGCTCATTACCATTATATCCGGGATTCTGTAACCTAAAAGTAAAGATAAACAAACATTTGAATATTTATACAAAAATAGACATTTTGTGACTTATTTTTCATTTTCATAAAATTATACTGCTTTTTGGCAGAGTCAAAATTATTAAGTTTAAATAACAAAGTAAAAATTTATAAAAATGTAAATCAATTTATTCTCATTGTTTTCGAAATGACAAATGAAAGCAAAAAATGTTTTTGAGTGCATTCAGTTAATAAATAAATTTATAAAAAAAACTTGGTAAAAAACAAAATTAGACAATCTTGTTTAAACAATTCTGATAAAAGGCTAAGTTAACTCAAGTTATTTTCATATACTCACGACAAAATTAGATGCAAATGAGGAAAAAAAATAATATTTTCGAGATGTTATCATTATTACCAGATGTGAACTCAATTACCATTGACGGTTATTACAATACGTTAAGAAATTATACGACCACTAACAAATTTGAGCATTTCTGAAGAAGATGACGTAATAGACAAAATTTCTATCGTGTGTATTTAAAATGAATTGAGAAATATATCCTGTACTAATTGCAAATTTAAAAATTGCTGTTAATTTTATTAAGACATACTCTCATATTTCTGAAAATTGAATAAGGTGTCTGTTGAGAAATATTAGACAATTTGAGAAAATTAAAATAATATACGTCACATTAGAATCATAAATCGCTTGAGTTAGTACTTCATAACCGCATTACCAGCGAAACAAAAATGCAGGTTTTGATCGTGTTATCCACGATTTATTTCAAGATGCTGCAGGGTAAAGCATTATCTAACTGCTAAGTGAGAATTTTTTTTTTTTTTATAATAGTACTAGTAAATCTAAAAGATAAATGTCCTAGATTAATGAAGTGTTCTGAAACTGCTATTCACCATGCCATAATTAGAAAAGATGGTTCAAACAAAATAAAACGATTGGTGTTCGACAGCACGGGATGATCGAGAAACGTTTCGACAATCAACTAAAAACATTTCACATGTCACAATTTGGAAGAGTATTAAATACTAACACAAAATTTGTAAAAATGGAGGAAAATACCGATGTTATTGAAACATCTTCGAGTAAGAAAAAGATAGAAATGGGGTAAAAATGTGACGTCATGGAACGGTAAGTGAAAACGCATAATATATTCTGTCGAAAAGAAATTTATAACCTTGATGGTTCCGTTGGCTACCAGCACTATTGGTATGACTTGATGAAGGATAAGAAAGAATAATGTCGACAAATGGGAGAAGGATCAGTATGGTTCGGGAGCTTTTATTCATGACGGATAAAGCAATTTACAGGAAATTTCGGAACGTATGGATCGATCATCTGATACCGTTTGGTCCATTAATGGGTGGTCCTAATTAATATTTGAACAGGCCAAGGCTTCTTACCATGCATCTAAATACAGCCAGGATTGTTTTAAAAAAGTAAAAGTTTGATGTTTTTACATGGCCAAGTCGATGACCAGACTTGAACCGGGTGGAAAATCTTTGGGGTACAATATTATACAGCAGAATTTATGCTAACAACAAACAGTTTTCGTCCGCCCATGAACTGGGAGTAGTCACAGTAAAAGAATGGCATAGTATTTCTGAAAATTAACTTAATTACCTGATCATTTCAATGAAACAGAGTTTTGAGCTTATCAGGAAAAACAGAGAACCAATAACATATAAAATTTCAAAATTTTTATTTTTTAGACAAGTGATCTTATAATTTGTTAGAAGTAATTTGTCGTTTAACGTAATCATTTATTATCATTATTCAAATTTATTGAAACCTAATTATTAAGTTTAAGTTGTAACATCATATTTCATTCGTTTAAATTATACTTCTAACCATCCTCTACTTCATAATTTTCAAAAATAAATGGTCCAATAAGTTCTTAACTTACTGTTATGTATTTATTGATAATGATTGCGAACAATAAATGATAAATCAGTGACAGTGATTCTGAGTAATAATGATTCATATCATTAATGAATTACTCGTAGTGTAGAAATACCATCATCAAATATTAAATTATCTCTCAAAATTCTCTTTAAAGAAAACATATATTATTCAGATGAAGTTACAATAAAAGTTCTAGTGGAAAGAAATTCGCAAGATTATTGTAAATCTTGTTCATTATTTGTTAATTTTCATATGATGTCTGTATACATGATTTTATATTTGAAGAAACTTTTCTCCTTTATTGATTTCTGGAAATACAGTTCACTTATTTAAAAAAAAATGAAAGGGCATATCGATAAGATTATGAAAAGTGTAATAATTTTGTATTCAATATGTTTTTTTTCTATAAAATATATTATATAATGAACAACAACCATAAAACCATTTGTATTGTGATATATATAAACAGTATTTTTTAATAAACAGCATTATACCTCCAGTATTTCGACGGTGGTTCAAAAAGTACTTGTATTTGGAGACAGATGGCTTTATTAAGGTAAATTCTTGTTACCATGGGTGCTACTATCTACCGCAACAAATTTGACATTGAATCAAAAATTAGTTTTGATTTGGTAGTTATTTGCTGCGTAATCAAAACTTGATAGCTAAAGCGTCAAGTTGTCAACATCATTTTGAGTCGATATATCAACGTCGATGATAAATGGATTCATTGTTATTCTCCGGAAACCACGCAAAAGTCAAAACGTCGGGTTGCTTCCAGTGAGTCTGCTTCAAAGAAGGCGAGGATGATCTCACCAGCCGGAAAAATTAGGACGAAGAATTTTTGAGGTGAGAAAGGCATCATGATCATGAATACGAGTAACTGAGACTCAGCTTTCTCGTGAGTCAAGATGCTTACTAAAACCAAACATTTTCGATGCTACAAGCGCCATCTTTTAGATTTTCTATGGAATTATTGAACGATCTTCATAACATGAAATTTTAACACATTTCTTAACAGAATAAAAAAAATTTCAATCTGTTAAAAAACATTGTTCCGACAAAATTTTGAATTTTTTTTTTCCAAATAAACACTTACTCTCACACAAAATATAGAGCATATATAAAGAGAAATAACATTATACATCCCCCTCCCTTTTTTTTAATGCGATTCATATAAAGATTTAAAAATACCTGCGAAACTTAAAAGTATATGAATATTTTCTTTAAATTAAATTCGAAATTGCTTCGCGTAACGTAAGACTTAATTATATGTAATAGTTAAGCTATCGATGCAATAAAATGAAATATTAGCATATTATTAAATTATTATGTAGAAATATACAATAATTTAATAAAAATAAAAACCGCCAAATATGACTGAAAATTATTTACAATAGATTCAGTGGATATGAAATGCTGTTATTACAGTTGTGTTTTTCAGAGTTGTTTTTTTTTAATTTATACACAAAATATTACATCTTGTAAAGAATTTAGATGCGAAGCGATTCGGTTGACTAAGAGAAGGCGCTATTTCATAAAAGGAACTGTTTATGTAACTCCTAAACCAGCCAGACGATGGTCTAACTGTCAGAGGATAATGCAAAGTAACTGCAAAGGATAATGTAATCATGGCATGATAAGTTTAATATGTTTTGTTTTCCGGATGTTATATGTTTTTTTTTTGTATGTGATGTGTGGTGTGCGTAAAATTTATGTGTTGTATCAAAAAATGAATAAACTGGTCTAACCGATTCAAAGTGACTTGATTGCTCCAAGTTCAAAAAAAAAAAAAAACCAAAAAAACGTTTTAAAAAAAATTAAATTTTTTAAAAATTCTTTTTACCAATTAAAAAAAAAAAAAAAGAATGCGGTTTTGTGGTAGATTAACAATTTTTACTCAATTAATTATAGAGAATAGTAATTATATATTGCGCTTTTTTAATCTAATACCCTAAGACCCCTCCCCTCTTTAAGTCCGTTAAACAATTTCTGGTTAAACTAAATTGTAAGAAAACATAAGAGGTCAATTGAAAAGTCCCCGGCCTGACACATAGATGACTTCTAGATTTAAATCCATGTGTTTTTTAGTTAGCCCTAACCCTCAAAAGATGCGTGTATAAATTTGACAGCTGTCGGATCATTAGTTTGTGAATTATAACATTTTGAGTGAAGCAACTTTTGTTATCGTGAAAAAAATGGATAAAAAGGAATTTCGCGTGTTGATAAAATATTGCTTTTTGAAGGGAAAAAACACAGTTGATTGGTATGCTAAGTTAAACGTGGTGAAATGAGCATTGAAAACGGTGAACGCAGTGGTGAACGACTATTTCCTGTTCTGTAAACGGTGAACGACTATTTCCTGTTCTCAGATCTCAAAAGAATGCTCGCTGGGAAGAAATTTTCGTCGAATGAAGAGGTGATCGCCGAAACTGAGGTCTATTTTGAAGCAAAGGACAAATCGTACTACAAAAATGGTATCGAAAAGTTGGAGGGTCGCTATAATCAGTGTATCACCCTTGAAGGTTATTATGTTGAGTAAAAAAAAACTAATTTTGCCAAAAAAAATGTGTTTTACTATGGTATTCCGGGGACTTTTCAATTGACCTGTTACACTAAATTATCTTTATTCTGAATATAGAATTAAGTATATTCTTCCTACAATTTAGAAATAACTATGTTCGGACAACAAGATATCCAGTGGTTAACTGAATATAAAGTAACTGGAGACGTGACACCAACAGAACAGTTTGAATTATTTCATTAAATGGGAAGTCGCTTAATCCGATGTCCGAATGAGCCGTGATCGGTTATTAGGATTTCATTGACTTGAACACGTTGCGTGCCAATGGCAAAGTAATCATTTCTAGTTTATTCTTTCCGACCGTTGTAACGTCTGTGGCATATCCACATTTCTGGTTTCTATTACTGGATTCTGCCTTCTTTAATATTTGTTGGTCGATTTGCCAACGTTGATACTCATGCATCTGGATTGCCCGAGCCACATATGATCTTTAAGATGTCAACAGTTTCAGATCGTAAGTATTTAGGCAGGTTGTGAAGGGATTAGAGAGATTCGCCGAAGAGAAGCCGTTGGAGGTCGATGGCCCTCAAAGAGCGTCAGCCCCTGAGTGGTTCCCAGTCGAGAAGGTTGTCTTGGTTCCTCCTATCAAAAAACATGTAGAAAGCTGTACATAGCGGTATTAAATATTTTTAACTTAAAATAATCCTATTTCTTACAAATATCTTAAATTCAAACGGTACATCGTGTTACCACCGGTAGACATTTTGCATCTGTTTTTAGCTCACTTGGAGATACGTTTTGTATAGATTTTGCATATGCTCGCCGATTATTCGGTCCCAGCGCTATTAGAGCAGGTCTTAACATTAATATTAGCCAGAGTGGATATTTTTAGCACAGGTGAATTTTTGAAATAAGACTATGAATAAATTTTCGGAAGCAAAGATAGTGTGTATGTGTGCGGCAGAGCTACACGTGACAGAGGCGGAAATTTTGGCCGAGGAAAAAAATAAAATTTCGAAGACTCATTCACTGAGAGTGTGATTAAAAATATATGTATAAAATCCACTGATTGATATTTTTCTACTTCTTTTTTAAACCATTAAAATATTCCCAACATTTTTTGCACGATTTGATCAAAGGTGTGGTTTTGTATAAAGAATAAACCAAACATTTAACAATTAGTTTTATATTAGATTTGGTCTGGAAGAAAAATCAATGTAGTACCCTAAAGTTAACCAATTTCAAAAAATCAAACTGCATTAAAAATCTCATTAAAACGCTCATTTTCGAAAGGGAAAAGTTTGGGAAAAATTGTTGCATCTGCTGTAAGACATGAAAAAATGGTGAAAAAAATGGGGGTCGAAATATATCACCAAAAATACATTTTAAAAAGTACATTTTCGGCAGGAATATACTTATGACTCCTTCCATAAGCTAAGCATCTAAAATTTTGGAGTGATATGATCAACATTGTGGATTTCTAAAGAGGACAGACAAACACAAACACTTGCACAAATTTATGTAAGATAAATGTAACCGAATTGTTTTTTTTTTATTTAGATTATAGACAAACAGTAGATGTGCTAGTTTTATAATAGTTTTCATTTCAATTGAATAGGCGAAATAAATATTATTACATTTTCGCGATAAATTAGAAAGAAGAAAAATATTCAAAATGAATTTTTCACTTAATTATATATAAACAGAACAATTGTGGATTTATGTAAAACTAGAATCATTAAAAAACTCTGTAACAATACTTTTAAAGAATATATTTTTTAAAATGCATTCGCTTGCTGCAATCATGTTTTATTCATATTTAAAGAAATACGAAATTTTTCGTTACATACATTAAAGATATTATTTGATATGACTGTCAAAATGTCACTTTATAAATCACGTCATGCTATAAACATATTGGAAAAGCTCGAGATTACTTAAATGTTCACAATTTTTAGAATTCCCTGTATATTTTATATTTCCCTTTCTAAAGAATAAGTTATTTAACTGTAGAGCAGCGTTTTTCTTTTTTCTTTCAAAACTATTCCTTCCAAACTAGAGTCATTTGATTTCAGATTTACAGATCTTAACTATGTAGGACGAAGTTTGAGTAACAGTATAAAATTCTTTAAAAGTAATATAAAATAAATAAAATTTAAAAAACATGTCTCGAATTTTCACATAGTTGCCGAACCTTTGGATTTATTTTGAAATAAATTCTCATTTTTATGTTCTTGGATTCCACCAATTCCTACTTATTTTTCATTCGGATTTATTTTTTAAGCCGGAAATTAGAAGATCCTTAAAATAAAAGAAAAATAGTTTAGATAAAATTGATAAATAAACTGTATTGACAGTTGAAAGACAGTATAAATCTGATGAAATATTTATAGATGTGTACATTTTTATTTGAGATAAAGACAGTTTCAGATATTTCAGTGACTCCAAATGCAACATCTTTTTCATTTTTATAAAAACCATAGAAAAATTTGATTTTTATTTATTCTTATTGAACGATTGTATTGATTGAATGTGTTCTTTTTTTTTTTTTTTTTTTTTTTAAAAAAAAAAAAACCACAAGTAAAAAAAAAAAAAAAAAAAAAAAAAAAAAAAAACAAATTTTTACTATTAACGTATTTTTTTCTTTTTAACTTATTCATATTACTTACTTTGATTGCATTGATTTATTAAAGTGAAATAAAGCATTTAATAATATTCTGAAGTTATTTCATCCCTAAAAGAATTTTAAAAACTTACTTTTTTTTTTCTTGGTGTATCTTTCAGAATAAAAATGTAAAAGCGGGTATTGTGTGTGTGCAGAATAGGTATTCACATAAATTTATTGAATTTTAATGAAAATTATTTATAAAAAAATGGAAAAAATTCTTTTTAATGGTGAACATGAGATAAAAATTTCTTTTTGTAAGAAATTTTATTTTATAAAAAATAATTTTAATTCCACATTTTTTAATAATATTTTCTGCTCGTATTAAAGAAATTTACTTTACCGGGGCTGACATAAACAAAAAGAAAAAAAAAAATTCGAAAAGTAAACTTAATTTTTCAAGTCTTTAATCGGATGAATAGTTTTCCATATAAAATACAATCATTAATTTGTACACAATAGATTAATTTTTTCTCTGATATATGCGTGACGTTATACTAAAATAACGGTTTGTTCCATTGTTATATATTACTTGCAGCATAATTCAATGGTGTGACGTAAAAATAATGAACCGCGTGGCCGCTCTTTTTTCTTAACTTTTTAAATCAATTTCCTTACATTTCAAATCAAGTATAAATGGGCCTTTTAGCTTCAGTTCTTTTCATATACTTGTGAGTAGTCTTTGCAAACTTAAAACTTTAAAACAAATTTTATATTTCTTAATATGTGTTTTTCCATTTATAAGTAATATTACTATAAATTTACTTAAAAGTCATTTAATTTCTTCCTTACTACATTTACATAAACAAAAATAGCTATTCTTAGTTTAATTCGATTAGTTCAAGAACACGTTGCGTCTAAATCTTATCAAAGAAATGTAAGTGCAGAACAAAAAGGGAAAAAAAGAATCTACAAGAAACTAAATCTTTATTGCTCACTTTTTTCCCCGTCTAAGCTGGGACACAGATGGAGATTTTTTCGACCCATTAATCCCAGAATTAGTGGATATCACCTCCCACCTAACACTTGCGAGCAAGAAAAGCTAAGAGACAGGATCTATATGGGAAGAGACCGTAAGCTTTGCAATTGCCGATACTTAAGCCTGAAAGACAGATATCTGCTCCAACCATGAAGCTTTGTATTAACTGTTCTCTAGTTTATATATATATATATATATATATATAATCTCTCTATCTCTCTCTGTGTGTATGTAAATTGCAAATATTTCATGTTTTCTTTATTTATTAACAATTAGAATTGAAAGTGTTTTTTAGGATAATTTTAGTTCAACGCACATGAACGTCGGGTCGTTTTATATGATAAACACTTCATAATTGTTTTTAATCTATAAAGAATTTGGATTATAAATTTAATCAGTTATAGAATTCCTCACATTACAATTACATTTTGAATATATTCAAGCATTTTAGATATATTCTGATACTTTTAAAGATCTTAATTTGTAAAAAAAAATATATCGTATATAACTACTGTATATTTATTTCATTCGAAACGTTGTCATGAGAACAAACAGTGTATTATTATAGTGACTGAGTCTTCTCTGTCTATAAATATTCAAGAACATATTTGTAAAAAAAAGTCTTATTTAATAATATAAACCCATATAGTGCTTTTAAAATACTTTCAATGCATATTTTATTGATTTTTTGCAGTTTTTTTTTTTTTGAATATTTATCTTTCATGCTCGTAAATATTTTTATAATTTTTTATCGTGTTTTCGATAAGATGATATGAAAAACAATTTAACTTTGATTAATTTTGACTTTCTGAAGTAATTTTCCAAAGGTAAATAAAAATTTCTTGCAAAACTCATAATTTCAATATATCGTCTGAAAAAATTAAGAAAAACTTGGTAGTTAAATATTTGTAAATTTTATGCAGAAAATTTATCGCATTACGAATCTTTTTTAATTATATTTTTACTGCAATTTAAGTTCCTTGAAGTTAATGAAACAAAATTCTGAATTAGTAACTTAGATTGAAATATTTTATAATGTATATTTTTTATCAATTGAAAATTTAATCTGTTTCTTATAAATAAAGTTATTGGCTTAAAAATCCTTATCGTTGTTAAAAGAAGAATTTGACGGAAAACATTGAGATATGCATTATAACTCATATCTATATTTGGAATTTTGGAAAAGATTATCAATCCATGCCAATATTTTAATAGATATAATAACAAACTTTTAAATATTATCATTATGATAATGATGCAAAATTTTTAAATTTATCTCTTGATTGTCGTTCTGCAAGAAATTAGAATGTATTCTTTATGAAAAAAAGAAGTCATTTGTAAGTGTATTTAATAGTTAGTAATAAAAAACAAAAGCTTTCAGATTTTTTTTAAATATAGAATATGTTCTTTTGCATGCATATGTCATATTATGAAGAAATCATCTAAATATTCACATGTACTATTTGGGAATAATAAGAACAGAATTTTTTTTTTAATTTCCTCTTTGGCGGTAAAGAAAACAAATACGTTGTTTTGAATCCTTAGTCTGAAATCCTTTCACTTACATAAGACTATGTTTTACTTTTTTTCATGTTTCAGGAATAAAATCGAGCAACTACTTACTCTTTGCAACTTGTGGTAGGGATACGCTCGTTCAAATGTTTATGGTTCGTTACTTCCAGATTACTGAAACATTTTACGACGAATATCAACAACGCTTGATGAAACGCAGTAAAATTTTATGTCGCCGATGTATAAGTCTCTATCAATTTTATGGATGTTTATCCAAATTATTCGGCTGTGAACATCTGATTCAATTAAAACAATAACTTAGAGTTTTAATCCTGGATTTGCTCAATATTACCTTAATTAAGAATCTAGTATACTTGTTTTATCTCAACTTGTTCAAAATTCATTTTATATATTGAATTTATAAGCTTTTTTTTTTTCAAAAAATATTTATAAGATAACATGATTAGAGGAGATCAATACTATTGTTTTATTTATTTCATTTTGTTATTTTTTTACAGTTATTATCATGAAAATATAAAAAGACATTTTATTAAATATTGAAATAACGTTGTACCATTATCTTTTGATGTTCTGCATTGCGTTAAAGAATGAAAATTGTATTATTTTGAAATTGATATTCATTATATGTAAGCTCTCATTAAAAATCAGTAATACTCTAGAAATCTTTTAACCAAAAAATGTATCAGTTAGTATCAATTTGAATTTGAATTTTATATAAAGCTTCGAATTATACCTTTGAGACGAATATATGTACTCATTAATTACATTCAGAGACTATTATTGATGTACAAACTACGATAATAGTTGGGCAATAATTTACATTTCTTATAGAGCTTGTACATATGAAAAGTATAATAGGTACTTTTTTTCCAGTTTTTTTTTTAAATTATTTCCTGTGTGTATTGTATGGTTTTGTAGTGAATTTGTTGACAGAATCAATATTAAAATAATATTAATATTAAAATTCTGACATGTCTTTCTTAACTTATGTAATTAATTTACCATTTTATTGGGAAAAAAGACTGAATGATAAAAATCTTTCGATTCCAATGAGAAGATTAAAATTAAGAAACCTTCATTAACTCTTATAAAGAGTTTTAGGACAATTGTAAAAAATTATTAAGAAATTTTTTAAAAAATTTATCTTTTGAAGATCATCTTTCATGTTTATTACATTGGCAGGATTCTTGATTAGACACTTTTGTAACTTTGAATTTCATATCAGACGGATGATAGTTCGGCACCATACAATTAGGTAACATTATAAATGTGTTTGTTTGGACCTATTTTGTGTTTAATATTTATTTGTGTATTCAATGCCTTTTATTTCATTAGTACTTTTGTAGTGTTTTGGTTTATATGTATGAGGTGCTATTCCCATGCCATCAACCCAGTTTTAATCTGCCAGTTTGAGTGTTGGCAACATATTTGTTTTTGGAACGAAGAACTGGGTTTGGCGGGAGACGCCATTAGTGTATTAGTGTTAGTGTACGAGCTCGCCGCACAGTATAGCTGCTGGCAGTCGTTAAAATAAATTTATAGTTTGTTAAAAAGTTTCTCATCTTTTTACACACGACTAGTGTTAATGAATAGGAGAGTAAAATTTTTATAGTTTTTAAAAATGAAACAAAAACTTTAAAATAATACAATTATGTTATCCTTTTTATGTTATCTTTTCTGTATAATTATGAACTATAGCTAGGTTATGAGGATGACTTCTGAACTGACATATCGCTCACCAAACTTCCAAACCACAAAAACTACATTAATTATCCCCATGTTTCTTGATTGAAAGAATTATTCATTGGTATTTAGCATTTTATTTATTGACAGTACTTTATTAATCTCTAAATTATAATCAGTAAGGAATTATAAACATAATAAATAATAACGAATAAAGTCTTTAAGTAAATGACAAGATTGTATCGTATAAGTTATTGGTATTAGATTTATTTTGGTTTATTTGGAACCTGAGAAAAAATTAGATTTTGTTGCAGAGTAGATTTGTGTTCGCATTGTAATAAACATTCGAATGCACATATGTGGTAAATAATTTGACAGACTTGTAATAATCTATGAGCAAGAAATCATATGGAATTTTGTTGCTCATTCCGTCTTTCACTGAAGAGATAGAATGGCAATCAAATGTATTATCTATAAATGTAGACATTTCTAGAACATTCTATTGCTCATAGAGGAGATATCTTTGTTACTTTACATCAGCTTATTGTAAATAAAAGTTGCTGAAATACCAGCACCTAGAATATGTTATAAGAAATTAATGAATTTTTATGGATATACAGTGAATGAGTCTTTATTTATACCAGGTGTGATACCAAGCAAGCCGAATGAAGAACAAGTTTACCATACATTTAAATGAATGGGGTTCCTAAGATATCATATTAGAGGATGATCACATAACTTGAATATAATGTATACATCAACATATATTTTAGCGATATATGTGGCTACTATATTAGTATATGTCAATAAAAAAGTAGGTGCTCATAAATAAAGAGCGTGCCACGCGTGCGATAAAAGAATTATTGCAGCTGTGTGTAATGATGTAGTATTCCACGAATGGGGAAAAAAATCACGCAAAAAGATAGAATATACTTTCCATAAAACACGTTGATTCATTTGAACAATATCTTTATTAATATATTTTATGATGTGTTTATTTCAAATTGTTTTTTAGGTTGTGGCGTAATGGAAGTATGTTTTACGCTAAGATTGCTGAAGAATATAAATAATTACTCAAAATTCGGTTATCTACCAATCATACAAATTCATTTTGCTAAATTAAATGTATTATTTTCAAGATTCATTGAAACATTGCAATTCTTACCGATTTTTGTACTATAAAAATTTTAATATAGTGTATTGCTATTTCAATTTACTGTCTTTTAATTTACAATCTAAAGTAAAAGATTGATTTATAATTTTTAAAGAATCTGATCCAAAATACATTTAAATTCTTCTTTTGAATGTTCTTACTTTTAGAATAATTCTTTAACTCTAAGAATCACGTACGAAAAAATATTTGTTTTGATAGATTAATAATATGATTGAAATTGAAACAATATTTATGTATTTTCAGGTTATGTACAATTCAAGTATTCGTTGGTATTTGAAGTCAATTGGATCGTCAAACTTTATTTTATTTTAGGCGTTTATTACTGAAAAGATAAGCAAAAATTTCTCTCCGTTCGTAAATGCGAAAAATAAAAAGAACTGTAACTCGTTTTTACTCAATGTATGTAACACGTTATCATGTGTTTATAACCCTGCATAAGGAAAAAGAAATATCAGTAAAAAAAAATCTTCTTTATAAATTTTGAAACTTTCAGTAAATTCTTTTGATTACATTGTAGTGACCTACTTCTCGTTTTTCTAAATGTAGTTTTTTGTTAATATAAATAAAACAGAATTACGAGTATTATAGCTAATTCTAATATTTCAAGTTTTTCTAACAAGATATAAAATATTATTGATAGAAAAAAGTTTTATGAAGAAACTTATTTAAACCGAAATTCAAAATGTGTACGCAATCGAAAGTATTTAGCTCATATTGTATACATACATACATACATACATACATACATACATATATATATATATATATATATATATATAGACTTAATTATAGTAAACATTATTTTAAAGGGGGGAAATGATTTTAATAGATCTAAAGCTCTGTTTCCGAAAGTTCTTGTTTTACATCTTTAAGTTCCTTTTCAACCGCAAATAAATATCTGTTCGAATTTTATTTTTTCCTACATAACTCAGAACCTTTCCAAAAAATTTAGATAATCTGGAACCAACAGAATACACTGAAGACGAACTTTTTAACAACATTAAAGCGTGAACCTTTTGGTTGTGTTTGTACTTTTTACGTATATTTTGGACAATAACAAAACGACTAAAATTAAATAAACGAAATATAAGTTTTGAAACCCATATATAAATTAATTTGGCAATAAATATAAAAATATACTCCCATTCTTATCAATCTGTAAGGAAAGAGAACCGAAATCAATTTTCAGAGGGAAAAACTTCACATGAAAATAATCAAATGAGAAATCAGTTTCATTTATTTAAAAAAAGGTAGTTTAAATATTTATACGACTTGAGTGTATTTAAAATTAAAAATACAAAACGCTATTCATCCGTTTTTGTGAAAGTATTATAAAGACTAAATAAATTAAGAATTCATGTGTGAGTGAATTTTGTTTGATGCAGTTATTTCTACGAAAACTACCCAAATAATATTGTCACAAATACAACAAACCATTTTACTGTTTATGAAGAAATGTGACGAACTAATTTTTTTTCTGATATCTAGATTTATACTTCTTTTATGTTGAAGAACTACTGAAACTATCAAATGTAAATGTGTAATACATTTACTACTCCAGCTTTAAATACTTATCTGTTCGAAGTAAGACAAAAATCGCAAAATCCACTTGAATAGAGTTATTTTGTATTCTTTACTTATGAAATAAACATAAGGAAGCACAACTGAAAGCTGACAACAGTGAAAAAGTGTTACTTTTAAAACCTTTGTTGATCCAATGAAGTGATTGAGACAGCTCATTTTCATTGGTGTTTTGCACATTGTAACGTTCAGATAGATGTAAGAGAAAGCGAAAGACATGTTCCAAAAGGAAGAACTAAAATAAAAAGGAATGTCTGAGAAATGTAAGATGTCTTTGTTCTAAGTTAAAATAAAGTAGAAACTCTCGCTTGTAGCGACAAATTGAGTTATCTTTGGTGAATGTTATATGAGGAAGATGAAAGTTGGCGCATATCTTACGAAGTTTTCTGCGGTAGGAAATCCTGAATGTGCTGAATAACAATGATGATTCTGCTTTTTAGAATGTGTTAAAATGTATTATTTCCATACCTTTCCCTATACGATCCACTTCACTGTTGAAGAAAACTTCTGCTTTCAAAACATACTTTTTTCTTCTAGCATTAGATTAATACGGTTAAAACTTAAAATTTTAGCATTAAATTGCAACATGAATTGCTAAAATGCGAAACAATCGCATTTTAGCAATTGTTAGCATTTTTACGAAAACGTAAGAGATCACTTAAAAATTGTACTTTAGGATTCATTTTCTGAAGCTTGTCAACCTTCGTCGACGTTTCAATTCAGATTCCGTATTATAACTACTCTCTCGGGAAAAAATTTTTTAAAAAAAAAGAAAGAAAGAAAGTACAAATGGCACAAAATATTCGAGGAGACTTCAGTGATTAAAAGGCTAATCGTTACAATAAAATAATAAAATCCTTCAGATTTGAATATATAATTGCTTAAATTACAAAAATTATTTTGCGCAAAAGGTAAAGTGGCCAGTCAGCAAAAACAATGTATCCAGTATTAAAAATTAACATGTAACATTTAAGAGACTTCTTGATAATTTTCTAATTCAAAATACAATTAAACATTTGACAAAAGAAGGAAATACAAAACATAAAATTGTATTAAACTGACTTAAAAGGTTCAAAATACTAGAGCTGTGAATATAAAAGATAGTAAAAATAGCAAAATTTTAAAGGTAACTAAGCACATAGGAATAACTAAAACGGTTCAAAAAAGAAACTCACAGCACTCATTTTGTAGATACATGTGAAAATAATACGGTTTTCAAAAAAATAATTCTGGATATAGTACTAGTGTGTGTGTGTGTGTGTGTGTGAATGAAAAACTACGTGTAGGTTAAAGAATGTGAATTTTTCTCTCAACTCTCTCGCTCACGAATTATGAAAAATTCAAAGAAAAAAATTGTTTTCTGAATTAATATACATAAATTCTTGCTTTAAATTCTGTAGTAAAAAATTATTTGTTCAGCTTGATCCCATTAAGAGAAATTTGAGGAGCCTCATATGAGGATTGTAAGTCCAAAAGGTTGCAAATATGCCTATTCAGAAAAATGAAAGGAAACCAACACGTGACAAATTTAAGCCAATTTTCATATTTATTTTAATGTTCTAAAGGACATTTTACCAATTATTACGTAATAATTGGAATTACAGATATACTAGAAAAAATTGTCTTGAGTGAAAAGCCTGGAAACGCTCGGGATATTGTACGTCCTTGCAGGGATCACATATGTATCTAGTTTTCCTATGACAGCTGATAAGTGGCTCTTGCAGCACTTTCCCCTTAGTTTAAGCTGGATAATGCTCACCACCATCTATTCTCAATTTAGCAGCATCTTGCACTTTTAAGCGTTTCTTTGTTGGTGATCTGCCTTTCCTTTTGCTTTAATTTCTATCTATCTAATTTCCTTTGGATCCAATAATTTACGACGCGAACATTTAGCATATGATAAAAAATTCAGGAGTACCGTCGTTTATGTAGTAGCTTATGTCTGTACAGACCTATATAATAATGGATCTATGAGATCTGCTCCACCGATATTTTTATTATACATTTCTATGGAAGCAAGTCTTGGAATTTCGATAACAAGTTTTTTTGCCAGCTTCTACAGAATTTTCTTGCCTGCTTCACCTATCCTACAGGACCTGCACCAAGAAATATTGAGACTACATGAACAGCTGAATTGTCGAACTATCTTGTTATTATCATGTTTTCCTTATTTGTGGTAGTGGAAAATGTGCCTCTTGAATCACGTTTCATTTCATTGATAGGTTTCAAATTATTTGTAGCTTCTTGTAACCTATTTGTACAAATTCTTCCTGTGGAAAACATTTTCCATTCAACAAATTTCATCAAAAGAGTCATAGTTGTGAATAAATTGTCGAAAAATACTTTGTAATTTTTATGCATTATAAGTTTACAAAGCCTCAATACAACATCTCCAACTGCTCCAAAAATTTTATAAAATTCCTGAGATTCAAAATTTGCACCTTAATAATTTTCAAACGCATAAACATAGCGAGAAATTCCAGTGAACACCCAGGATTGTATTCCCCATGGATGGAATTATTTATTGCCTCTTATTTATTGCTTGATGTTTGACCTTCCCTTGAACAGAATCATCATTTAATCCACTGACAAATACTCTACCGGGTCGCAGCTGTCAATAAACACTCTGGAATAGTGGCTTAATACCAGTCTGATTTTACACAGCTCATCTTTACTGTCGTGAGAAGCATTATTTGGAACAAAAATAATTTTTAATTGAATTTTTTAAAAAGTTAGCTTCCTATTTATTCGTTTTATATTAAAAATGATAATACAAAATTATTTTTAGAAATTTTATTTAAACTTGTTTAGTTTTATTTTTTTTAATGAAGTTGACCTTTATAACCACGTGTTACCTTAAGCTTCATATGAGGCACTATGGTTTCTAATACATAGGAAGTTTATTTTTTAGATGTAAACAATTTGAATGGGATTATATGGCACATGTATGTCATATAACAGGGGGGGATTTTACTTGCCTCATTTGGAAGAATATTACAGTAACAAACAAATGATGTTATTTCTTCATTCACTTCCACAAAATCAAAGATTTCAATTTTTCAAGACTGGTGTTGCGAGCTGCTATGGTACACTAAAACAATTGAGGTCCCATTTGAGATTTAAATGGATAAGAAATGGCACTCAATCGAAAAAAAATTGAAAAATAAGGGGGATTTTAAATTACTGTTTCTTTGAATTATTGAAGGAGCCTCATTTGAGATCCAGGTGAGCGAGAGGGTTAATCATTTGAAAAATATTTCGTCAGCTTGACTCATGAGACTATCACCTATTTTTTCGATTTCGTATCTATTTCTAGGGTTTACCTTAGTTACCTTAAATGGAGGGAAAAATTTAGGCCCTGTATTCCAACTAATAATAAATTCCATTTTTTGAATCGTGACTAAGTCACTTTTTGGTATCGAGGAGCTTTTCTTTTCTGTTTTCTGCTATACATTTTCTTTTTTTCTTTTTCTAATTGAATCTTCTGGATTTTTTTTCATCGCATCCTGCCTCTCAGAGAATTTCTTTCGTCAAGAAACTATTCCATCGTCTCTTCAGTTATCATTTATTTATTTTTCATTTCAATTTCAAAATCCTCTTTATTTGGCAACAACTGTTTTTCGTGCAATGTTTGTAATTTTTCATCATTTTGTCTAGTTCTTGTTTTACCTCCTTTGTTTGACTTCATAAATTAGACACTTCTGTCGATTTATTCTGTAGTTGATTCTGTAGATTGAACAATATTTCATACTTTTTTCCACAATGACTTTTCTTCGGGCGGTCATATCGGGCGCGCTAAGCGTGTGTTCATGAAAGCGGTCACGGTCACTCTCAACAAAATGTAAGCTTGGCTCGCCGCTTGTCTTTTCCCAGCAAATTACTTTAAAGAGAAAAGGAGAAATCATAACACGTGAATTGTGGCAGTTCAAATAGGTAGTGCATCAATTCGAAATGTTTGATGTATTCACTGTTTGTTTCTATAATCTTTGTTGTTGTTGAATGCAATGGAGGCTAAGCCATTAAGCAAGATAAACACGTTCGTAGGAATCAAAATAAAGGCAATTATGTAGCCGAATGGTGCAATGCTTTAAAATATCGATTTATTGCTATAAAGGTGACGCCGAACAGCGTCTCCTTCAAGTATCCGTGACAGATACATAGAAGCAAATATTCAAATTCAACAAAAGTTACTAGTAACACTTTCATGTTTTATGACATGCTTAAAGGCTAATGAGAAAGAGGGGTAGAATGATCCTGAATAAATTATATTTTTTCGAAGACAGGAGGTAAGAAATTTTGAAATTTTACATCCATACTATTTATTTAGCTTCCTGTACAAGAAGAAAACAAAACATCAGTAGAAAGCAATACAATTGAATCTTCATACCGTTTAAATAGTGATAAGTAATTGTATCTTCACTTTCACATTTTTTTATTGTTTCTTGAGATTTAGTGCACAAATATTTTGTCAAGTGAAAAATAAAGTGTAAAACATTTGATTGTATTTTCTTTTATCATTAGGCGGTTGAAAGAAATAATATTCTGTCAGTTTAATAAAATCATAAATAAGATTTTTTTTAAACATATTAATTTTTACTCTTTCGTTACATACACACAACACACAGATATAATATATATATATATAACAAATTCTTGAAATATTTTTATATGGATCAACTTGCATAAGTGTACGTTCTCTTAGCTCGAATGCACCATAACCTTCTAAGAGCATTTTCGATTAGCACTGCAATTCAAAGACACATTTTTCATTTAACTTCTCTTTTTTCAATTTGTATAAAATGTTTTATCTGTTAATGCAATATTTTTTTTTTCATTTGGTTAAAGCGATTCAAATATAAAATATCGTATTATTTTTGCATTTATATAAGAATTCTGCTTTCTAAAAACTTTTAAAGACAGTGAAATATGTTCTTGAAATTTCATGAATAGTATAGATTAATAGTTTTTAAGTGGTACTCTGGGGAGCACTGCTGCTCCGGGAACTGAGATAAAATGTTCCGCTAAAATTTTTAATTAATTATCAGAATTATTGCAATTGTTCGGCATTTAACAGGAAATATTTAGCTCTAAAAGATGAATCTGATACATTATTTGAAAAGAATTATGGGAATTTTCTAAAAGTCATGGAAATGTTTGCTAAATTCGATCCAGTTATTTCGAATCCTTTTAATAATATACAAAAAAGTTTTTCAAAAATTATTATATGCCTTATTACTTTGGACGATTTTTCTAAAACGAAATTATTTCTCTTCTGACTAACTCAATAAAAGCGAAAATTCAAGACTAGGTAAAAAAAAAAAAGCAAAATACATTTCAGTTGCTTTAGACTGTATACCAGATTCAAGTCACGTAGAACAAATTTCATTTGCAGTCAGAATCATTTATAAGAACAGATTTCCTATTGAAATTAAAGAGGTTTTTCTGGGTTTTTATCCTGTTTTTGATGCAATTGAAGAAGTACTTTTTAACTATTTTATTAAAGAACTGCTAGTAAATTATGATTTAGATATACCCAGCTTACATGACCACAAGGATATGACAATGGTTCCAATTTGAAGAGAAAAAAAAAGTGGTCTACAAAATAGGATTAAGAATGTTTATCCAAGAGCTATATATATATATATACTTTGTTTATCTCATTCATTAATTTTGATGGTGAATGTTGCCGCTGTGGCACCATTTGAGATTGTTGATTTCTTCAGTATTGTCCAAAAATTGTATTTGTTTTTTTTTTTCTGCAGTTCCTTATAGATGGAACATTTTAAAAACTAATATTAATAAACTAACTTTACAAACTATGAGTGAAAACTAGGTGGGAAAGTAGAGTGAAAGCCATAAGACTTTTAAAATTGCTATTAAAGGAGGTAATAAAAAGTTTAAATATGCTAATAGAAGATGACTCCAGAAATATAAAAATTAAAATTGCAACAAATTCTTTATTGAATACTGTATCCACTTTTAAGTTTATTTGATCAGTTCTGATATGGAATGATATCCTTACAAATATTAATGTGGCAAGTGAACTGATGCAGCCCCCCTCCCAAGTCAACAATTAGTGAATCCAGAAAACTAACCAGTAATATTATCAATTTCCTATATTCATTTAGATAGAATGAACCCTTCAATAAATAAATATATTATTGTTGTTGCAGCAACAGTGGCTAATCTTGATACTAACATAGAGTTTCCTATTAAACAGTAAAGAAAACTATACTAAAATGGAGTTTCCCATTAAACAGGAAAAAAATTCTTTTTTTATGAATGTACTTATGAACAGGTCGAAAGTCCAAAATCATTATCTAGTTAAAGTTGAATTTTACTCAACAATAGTGGATATTGCTCTGAAGCCTATTCAGGAAAGAGATTTATCTTATTAAACAAATGTAACATTTTATTTAAATTTCTTATTGATTTCGGGAATATGTTTGAAGATGATTTAAAAAAATCTTATGCAGATTTTGATATTTCCTTACAAGGTTCTAAAGGCGATTCAGTATCATGGGAAGTTAATGACTCAATGAGTTAATGGTGAGAAAAATCATTAATAATGATATTACCTTTTTTTAAAAAAAATTTTGGTATTGAAGAAAATAATTTAATTTCAACTTACGTTTTCCAAATGTGCTACAGTCTTAAGAATATTTGCAGCAGCATTAAGAACATTTTCCAATAATTGTTGCAACAGGGGAATGAAGTTTCCTAAAGCTAAAAATTATTAAATCTTACATAAGATCATGTATGTGCCAAGATAGTTCTAGTAATTTAGATATAATTGCAATAGAGAAAGATTTGTCAGAAGAAGAAATTAACTTAGATAGTATTATCGACGAACTTGCAAGTAAGTAAGAAAGAAAAGTGACATTTTAATTTAATATTTTGTTTCGTGGAATAATTTTAATACATGGGGTTAGATGTGAACTATTTGGTTTTAAAATGAAGCACTGAAATTGTTTGATCCCCCCCTTCCAACCCTACAAAAGACAACCCAAACAATGAAGAAAAAGAAAGAGAATAAGTTGAATTCTTTATAAATTCTCAATTTCCTTCAATGGTGTTAGTATGAGTTCCAGCATTATTTTTTATAAAACCTTTATAATGGTTAATGTTAAACAATCAGAATGATTGGAGGATTATTTATGAATACATTCCTTTAATACTGCTCCAATGTCTCCATATTTCTTCAGTTATCTAAACCAAACAAATCTTCCTTGACAAAATTTTCTTCACTAGGTCAAAAATGACGAAACTATTTTACTTTATAGCCTTAATGATATTTTGTAAGCTCAAATTTTGACTCGTCAATTTCAACAGTAATGTCTTAACATCTAATTTTACAAAAGATATTTTAAGAAGTAGTCAAAACTAATTGTTAGCTTCGAATTTTACTTGTAGTCGTCATTGGTCTTACTTCAATAATATTGGAGATTGTAAATAGTCAAACATTTTAAAACATATAACCATATTATCTTAAGTATTGATTCATAAGGAGATTATGGGCACAATCGAAACGATAACTTTTTAAAGTGCTTTAAGGAAACTTGCAATATTTCAAGTGGATCCAATACTTCATTAAATATTCATTGTTTCCTTCCCAATATTCGTCTTTGAAGAATTTTCTCAAAAATTTTCGGCAACCTCATTTTTAATTCTCTATTTAATGTAACAATAAACGCTTCGTTTGAAATCTTTTAACTACGTATGTCTATTACGTCTATTCATATTTTGTTTTCTGATAAATATCTTTCACAGGTGTGAGGTGAAGTAACAAACTTTTATTAAATTTTGTATTTATGAGAATATGAAGCGATATCTTTTTCAAGAAAATTAAGTCTATAGTCAAAACTAACATCCGGAATTTCACAGATGAATTAAGCTTGTCGTAGACTCATTAAATGCATAAGTCAAATCATTTTCTACTATAAAGAATTTTGGTTTTATTTCATTTAGCATTAAAGAAGTAAGTTTTTAATTTTAAATACACTGGTTTAGAAAACAAGTGAATATATCACAGGGTGAAGAGGCAGCACATATTAAATGCCGCGATGGCAGCTTCACCTTTAGAACCTTTCCCGCCTTTCGTTCACTTACAATTTAAGATAATTTCTCATTTCTTTTTCTAGAATTTATGCTAATTTTTGTTCAAGGATAGTTTTAATTATGACACTTTCTTCTTTCTCCCTGGAAAGCAAGCTCACATTTTGAAATAGTTTGCATGCAGACTACTATTTCAATTTAAAATTTGAACATTCTCCTAAGCAAACTACAACTTGGATACCAGGGGAGTTACATTTTCTTATTTTTTTTTTATAAAACATTGCTAGGATTATCAGTTTTTTCCCGTTACTAAAATTAGTTCTTCATCACTTTTATCACTTCAATGTTTGTTACTGAAAGCTACTTTTCCAAACTACAAAACAACTCTTATTTTCCTTTCATTAAATGTCCATACCTTGTTTTGCTCCGCTAAGAGTTTCCCAGGTCTTCTCGTTAGCATCAAATCCTTTTTTTTTTCTTAATTACAATGGTTTCAGAGTCCCTTTCTTTCATGGTTTGAGTCATAGAAGAATGCTGAGAAGGTGCATCAGAAAAGACTGATTTATTGGATACAAGTTCATTTGTCAGAGCTTTAAATTCTGATTGTTTAGAGTATTTATCATTTTCAAACATTTTTAAAGTATCTTTTTTTCTCTTCTATTAGCACCAGAACCTTCTTCTTCTTCTTTTTTTTTTTTTTTGAAGATATCTTTTCAGATATATATTTACTTATAACAAGAAATTATTTTCCGCGAGCTCAACTGTTTTTCTGCAACCATAACACTTCACTTTTTGTCAATTACTCTTCTTTTTCAGGACTCAAATGGGATATCTACTCTGACCAGACTCTTGTCTCATATTTTCTAACCTCGACATCATTCTTAGCGAAATACGGGGAAGCGTTATCCAAAATTTCAGCTCCTCTAACTCCAACAGTCTTACCTCAGATAGCTATGTCTCTCGTTTGTAATATCTCTTGTGAGAAAATTGAACACGCGTGACCGTGAGTGCCCGACCTTTTTAATGACTCCGTATCTCTTTTAAGCTGAGGGCAATCTGATCACATGTGACGAAGAGAATTACAGTGAATAACCTTCGTAGGCTTTCTCCTCTCAGAGATACTATTCTGATAAGATTCAGTAACCATTTTTTCCGGTGTCCGCCTTTATTTCTAGAAATATCAGTTCGTTTAGAATTATTCGCGTATATCCCGAATCTATCTGGTTCTTTAGATTCATATTTCCCCTCGGAAGAATTAATGCCTTTTTTAAGCATTTTCCTCGCATCCTCAAATTCTTATAGTTTGTAAACCTCTAGATACCATTCTAGTAGTAGTCATTGAATTCAGATGGAACTCGTCTCTTTGTCTAAACAACAATAATAATTTTACGCACCTTGATATCCATCCATCAAAATAAATTTGCAACACATGAAAGAAAATGCGCCATGTAGAATCGAGATTTTTCTGTGATTTTACCAACTATTCGAAATTTTCCGCGGTTTGTTTAAATTCTCCTAAGAGAAATTACGTACAAATACAGTCTTGGGCCTCTTCAGATTTCCGATCTATCACATTATTTATCTCAGTTGGCTAAATACTAATAAGGTTGGATACCCACTTTTTTTTAAGGAATTTGCTTAACTTTAGTTTACCTCCCAAAACGTTCAAGAATAAACTTATTTGATCTAAGCGAAGATTAAAATTTGCTGTAAGCTTTTGAAATTTTTAATTAAAAGAGGATTCAGCAACTGATACAGTATTTGTTTGATTAGCATCCAATATCTATACAACTCAAATTCCTTTTCTTTGTTCTATTCTTCTAATTCTATTTTCTGTTTCTTTAAAGTTTCTGTTTTAATCCTCTCACTAAAAAAACCTTCAAACATTTAGTAACTCCGGCTCATAATGTTTTTTTTTTTTTCACTTATTAAGTCCTTTAACCCTCACTGTCATGTTATGTGCCAATATGAAACGTCACACAATTACAGATTGGCATGCCGGCGCGATAGTTTCTCGTTCACCTTCGACGGTCCCGCTTACGCGTCAGATTTATGGAACGTTTTGATGTAAATATGGTCCTATTTTGAGAATTGACCTTCTACTTTCAATGAGACGAAGATTACTCACATGTATCAGATTTTGAGTACAGAAATATAGCTGTTTGGCCCTCGATAGCTCCTTATTAGAAACTGATTTCATTAAAGTAATACACAACTAAGTGGACTGTATAAAATTTCTCATACTTTATTTCAACCGCATACTCTGCGCGCTCAGTCGCGTCTGCTCTTTCTTTTTCATTCCAAGGCGACAGCAGCGCCGTTTCACCAAAGCGGTCAGGGGGCACAACATACCGCCCGCCTTGACAAATTTGAAAAATTTTCAACATAATACAAAGTATACATTATTAATACACAATAGAAAATATTCAAACAATTAAATACAATAATAATGAATAATAACACATATGCATATACAATTCAAATTGACAATCAATCATAAAAAGGTAATTTAATAATCTTGTTTACTGGACGTTGATAAATACCTTTGTTTGATTTCAATGTTACAACTCTTATTATATTATCCTCTCCTGCGTGGACCTTAATTATTTTTGCTAGGTTCCAATTAAGAGTTTTAAAGTTATCCTCATTTTTTACCAGTACAATTTCATTTACTTTAAACATTTTCTCACCTTTGTGCCATTTGACACGTGATTGTAAACGATTTAAATACTCTGATGACCATTTTCTCCAAAATATTTGAGTAAGCTTTTGTACCAATTGCCATCTATTTAACTTATTCATAGGTACCTCAGTTAAATCTGGATCTGGTAATGCTGTTAACGACGATCCAACCAAAAAATGGGCTGGGGTGAGAATAAAATCATCATTAGGATCACTAGAAATACTACTAAGAGGTCTAGAATTTAATATTGCCTCTACTTGGGTAACAAGGGTGCTCATTTCCTACAACTCTTTTTAGATGCGATTTTAATGATTTAATGCCTGCTTCCCACAAACCTCTGAAATGAGGGGTAGCAGGTGGATTAAAATGCCAAATGATGCCTTCTGAGGCACTGAATGTTTCAATTTTCCCTGTATTTTCCTTACTGAACAAATCTTTTAATATTTTCTTTAACTCATTATTTGCTCCCACGAAATTTCTACCATTATCACTATAGATATCACTGGGTTTTCCTCTACGGGAAATAAATCGTTTTAAAGCACCCATAAAAGCATCTGAGCTACAACTATTTACAATTTCAAGGTGAACTGCTTTAACAACAAAACATATAAATATACATACATAACATTTATACAATTTTTTAAATCGACCAGAAAACAACTTAATACTAAATGGTCCACAAAAATCAATACCGACTTTAGAAAATACTCTAGAAATGTTTACTCTGGCACTGGGCAAATCTGCCATCATTTGGTTTTTAGCCTTAGCACTTACCTTAAGGCATTTTAAACATTTATGCAATACTCTTTTAACTGTGGATCTACCATTTGTGATCCAGAATTGTGTACGTAAGTTAGCTAGTGTGGCCTCAACACCTGTATGGAGATAAAACACATGATAATGATCAATAATCAAATCACAAATATTACAGTATTAGGGATTAACATAGGATCTTTATGATTTAAAGGTAGTTCAGAATGTTGCAGTCTTCCGCCAACACGGAGTACATTCTTCTCGTCAAGAAATGGAGACAAATATAATAATTTACTGGAATTGGATAATTTTCCCCCTTTCATAATACACTGAATATCCTTTGAAAAATACACAAATTGCACACTTCTCACTAAACAAATTAAAGCTGCAGATAATTCAGGTACAGTTAAGTTGCCAGTAGTTCTCTGTAAGGGATTTCTTGCATTTTCCTTAAATCGCATGCACCATGCAATTGTTCTTTGTAATTTCGTAAATGAAGAACACTTATTAATAATGGGAAGAATCTCACTGTTGTGCACTAAAAGACAAACTGGTTCTCCTTGATGATCCTTTAGCTCTCTTTGGTATAACTCACTATTATGAAGATCGTAGCAATCACCAGGGAAGTTCACAAGGCACTCTTGAAGAAATGATGGACCGAACCACCACAAGTCACTTAATTGAATTTTCTCTGGATCAAGTCCTCTCGAAATGATGTCTGCGGGGTTTAAATCCGAAGGAACATGATGCCACTGGTTTATTTTGGTAAACTCTTGAATAATCACTACTCGATTCGCCACAAAAGTCTTTAATTCCCTAGGTTCTTTTTTCATCCAAGAAAGAACTATTGTAGAGTCAGACCAATAGAAGACTGATGTAATATCCATTTTTAATGCATTCTGTACTTTATGCATTAATTTTGACAGTAAAACAGCACTACATAACTCCAATCGAGGTATTGTTACCTGCTTAATTGGAGCTACACGCGACTTGCTCGCAACTAGCTTTACTTTAACTTCGACCGAATTGACCGTTCTGGCGTATATTGCAGCCCCATACGCCTTTTCGGACGAGTCACAGAAGCCATGGAGTTCAATCACTTTAGCGTTTTGAATCACAATGCATCTTTCAATATTCATATCGTTCAACATCATTAAAGATTTCACAAATTCTTTCCATTCACAGGCTTCTTTCGTAGGAAGCGCCTCACTCCAATCAATTTTCAGCAACCACAATTGTTGCATGAAAATTTTGGCCTTCGTGATCACTGGACCAAGCAATCCAAGTGGATCAAAAAGTCTAGCGATGATGGATAAAACTGATCTTTTAGTAGGATGAGCATTTTGCTCCACTTCTACCTTAAAGGTAAAACAGTCCGTTCTAGACTTCCAAGAAATTCCTAAAGTTTTTATTTCATCCGTAGATGAGAATTCGTATTCCTTTTCCGTTATTGGTGTAAGCTCCGAATTATTCCCACACCATTTGTGTAATGACATTTGAGCGGTTTTTAAAATCTCAATGAGCTGATGTTGCAGAGTTTTTGCCGCCTCTAATGTATTGGCACCACTCAAAACATCGTCCATGTAAAAGTCCTCACACAGGACCGATGCAGCAATTGGAAAGTTTTTTCCTTCATCAAGCGAAATTTGTTTCAGAGTTCGCATCGCTAGAAAGGGAGCACTAACTGTTCCATATGTTACGGTATTAAGTGGGTATACTTTAACCGGTTCATTAATGTCCTCCTTCCACAGAATTCTTTGGAGGTTTCTTTGACTCTCATCTATATTAATCATGCGGTACATCTGACGAATATCTCCCGTAAATGCAAAGATGTGTTTACGGAATCTCACTAATATTGTAAACAAATCATCTTGGATAACTCCACCGTTATATTGAATGGAGTTTAAGGATTTTCCACTAGTAGTCAAGGTGGAAGCATTAAATACTGTTCTCAATTTTGTTGTACTTTTATGAGGCCTATAAATGCCATGATGAGGCATATAATATGTCACACCGACCTCAGCACTATCTCTGACTTCAGTCATATGTCCTAATTCTTCATATTCCTTTAAAAAATTGGAATACAAATTTAAATACTCTTGGTCTCTAGACAAACGAGTCCATAGCGATTCAAGTCGCCTTACAGCAATATCTTTTGAATTCCCTAAACATGAAGGATGTTCTTTAAATGGCATAGTTACAATATATTTTCCTGACTTATCTCTCCTATGCGTTCGCGCATAATGTTCCTCACATACAGAATTTTCTTAACTCTTAGGTAAATCGTTTTCTATTTCCTCAATCTCCCAAAATTTTCTCAAGTTTGAATTTAAGTCATCTGCCCCACATATTAAACCACAATAATTAGAATCTAATTTATTTGATCTTGGAATACTACCTCCCACAATATACCCAAAAACCGAATCCTGTAATATCATATTCGCATTCTTTGCAATTAATTTACCAGGCTTTATTATATCATAAAAGTATTCAGCACCAATTAAAATATCTATTTTTCCCGGTATATTAAAATTAGAATCCGCAAGCTCAATAGATTCTGGAATTTGCACACACGTATCTAATTTTTGATGGGGAATTAAATCCGTTATTTTTGGTACTATTAACATGGAAATATTTCTTTCAAAACTTTTATTTTTATTCGCCACAGTTGCTGTAACTCTGCGATTAACTGCCAGCGAAGCATTATTAATGCAAGAAATAGATTGATTTATCCTTTCACTTTTTAGTTGTAACCTTTGTAAGCATTGCTGAGTCATAATGCAAATCTGCGAGCCTACATCGAGCATGCATCTCACTTCTTGCCACTGCGAACATCTGTCTTTTATCAAACATTTTACAGTAGACAAGATTACATTTTTATTTTCGATTAAATTTGTTCCAACGAAAGGCGTAATCCACTCATTGGGGGAGAGAGTAGAACTTTGCTCAGTAATTTTTCCCCCAGACGGCGAATTATTTACGACATCCGACGCATCCGCCTTCGTAGACAAAACACTTTTTGCTTCTTTAGGAAAATGAATTAGTTTATTGTGAGCTTTGCCACAAAAACAATTTCTGTACGAGCATCTTTTAACACTGCAATTGGACATTAAACATTTGAAGCAAAGTTTTTTATTTTTCACTACCTCTATTCGCTCATTAACCGACAGTGCTTTAAATCGCGGACAAGCATACACCGGATGATTTTCATCTTTCAAACATATATCACAATTTTTATTTTTTACCTCATTGAAAAATACTTTAGATGCAGTTTTAAATTTATTATTATAAATTTTTTGGTCTTTTCTCGTCTCATTTAAGGGCTTCGCTTTTGATGCAAAATATAAATCACACTCTTTGCCTAACTCAAGAGGGGTAAACCATTTTTGATTTTGTCTTATGCTAATATGCGTGGCTATATCTCTATCTAAAGTTTGGAACAATTTATCCGATACTATTAATTGTTTCAAGGTTTCGAAGTCCGCTACTCCTCTCAATTTTATATAGTATTCGAAACTAGTTGTTAAACGCGAAGCGAATTGCACGTGAGTTTCGTTTACTCTAGAAGCGTTTCGAAAATTCTCTAATACTGCTTGTGCGGTTGGCTCAAATTCTCTCAAAACGATAGATTTTACTTCGTCGTAATTGTTTAAATCTTTTTCCTCTATATAAGTTAAAATATTAGCGGCTCTATCCCCTAACAAATTCAACAATATCTCAGCTTTAAATTTCTCAGGTACCTGTTTAGTACTATATGCTCTCTCTAACGAAGTAAAAAAGAAACCCCAATCTTGGGACTTACTAGGCGGTTTAATAGTCAACGTCCTCACACTTTTTAATAAGCTATCCAGTGATTCTTCTGGTTCGCTTTTACACCCCTGATCAAAAGAAGTATTATTTCCATTAGCCTTCACTTGCGCTAATTGTAATTCCAATTTAATTCTTTCGATTTTTAAACGCTCTATTTCTATTTCACTATCCTGATCGGATTTTTTATTTCTATTTTCTAAGACATCCTCTACAGCACTTTTCACAGCTTCGTTGTCATTTTTGAACACATCACTATCCTCAATTAAACGCCTTAATTCACTCTTTTTCATACCCTCGTTAACAACTAAACCGATTTCCTCGGCCACGGTTCTTAATTCAACTTTCCTTAACTTTGCTATACCCGACATTTTAAGTTATAACAAAATTACTCTAATTCAAGAACAATATTATCACTAGCAATTTCTTTTTTTTTTTAAACTCATCAAAAACAAAATTAACTTCAACTCGGGAATTTAATTAGTTTTTTACTCAAAAGAAACTTAAAATTGCTCCTACCTCATTGCCGGGACTGTTGTCACGAGACCAGGAAGTATTACTTTAAAAATCCTCTATGTTTGGAGCACTCAATTAGACGCAAATTTCACACACAATTAACACGCAAACTCATCCTTCGATAATGTTAATTACAACAGTCACACGATTTCTGACTGACTCCGGTTCCTAGGACCATGTTTGGCCCTCGATAGCTCCTTATTAGAAACTGATTTCATTAAAGTAATACACAACTAAGTGGACTGTATAAAACTTCTCATACTTTATTTCAACCGCATACTCTGCGCGCTCAGTCGCGTCTGCTCTTTCTTTTTCATTCCAAGGCGACAGTGGTCGTGGTAGCCTAGTGGTTAAGGCATCAGACTCGCGGCCGGCGGTTTCCGTTGAGTTGTGGGTTCGAAACTTGATGACACTTAAGACCCATCGTGTGGCCGGGGCTGATGCACTTTAAATCTGTAGGGGCCAAAAGTCCTCCCATTTGAGTGGTGTGGAAATCAGGAGTTGGGGTTCCAGCTCAGATATCGTCCTCGTCACTTGACTTAGGTTCAAAACTACGAGGTCCCTCGCCAATAGCCATTGTGTTGCTTCTAGTGCGACGTTAATAAAACCAAATCAACCAATCCAGGATTCCTGAAGGATCTTTAAATGAGCCCGAGGTACTTGTTGATAATTGTTTTGGATGTTTGAATTTAAAGTTAAGTTTCTAATAGAGAATTAGACCTCCTTGAATATGCAATTTTTTTTACTTAAAGTGTAGCAAAGATTATCTGGTATGTGGAAAGGGGAATTTTGAGACGTGCGTCTGTCTAATGAGGTGATTACAGTGCATTTAGTAATAAAAAAACTTAGATACCCTTCCTCGTAATGGCGATGTGACTTCCAGTATAAGCTTTCTGTAATATGAATCTCTTCAAAATAAAAAAAAAATTAATTTAATTGAGCAAAAAAAAAAAATTAAATAAATAAAGTATGTAGCGTATATCCCGGCATATAACGCTCCCTTTTAAGGCAAAAAATAAAATTTAATTTTACGGGTGCGCGTTATACGATGGATATAAAATTGGTATATTAAAACAAAACAAAAAAAAAAAATATCAGCATTAAAAAATTAGATTTTTGCATGTACCTTAACGTTGTTTATTTTTAAAAAATAGCGTACCTTATGAACTTAAAAACTTTCATTATCGGATAACATGAAAATTTCGTCTTCAGGCCCGTCATCAAATTCTGTTTCACCTTCACCATCTCTGTTACTCTAATTCATGGATAAATAATTATATTCCATTATATTCCACTGCAATGTTAAATTTGCTTTGAATGGTTTATTGATACATTCATCTAAAGGCCGAATAATGGTGTGAAATACATAAAATCAATTCTACGTGCGAAAATAAACAAGGTAAAAGGCTTACCTCGTTTTCGAATCCAAAAGGCGGGATGAATCAATCTGCCGTTTCGCTTCCGAATCCTAAATGGCAATTTGAGTTGTTCCGGAAATTCTACACAATAACTACATCAAAGAATGACGTCCAAAATTGTTATTATTTTTGCAGAATTATATTAAAATAAGATTATCTACAGATATTAAATTTGACACTTGAATTAGAATACAATTATCACTCAAAGGAGATATACACGACCGATGAGTTCGAAAGTTCAGTTCGTAATGGTTTGTTTTCCCGCTCCAATCTTCACTTCCCTTCAGAAAACGTCTGGTTTCCTCAGCTAGGTGGCGTAGCTTGTAGCAGAACGGAACAAATGGTGTTCAACTGCCTAGAATAACTACCATGTTTGTCTTATTCTCTTTCATCAATCTCTTCATATTTTCCTTTAGATAGGATCTGAACGTATTTCAAATCCAAAGACTTTTTAGATTCTTTAAGGCATCAGGACGCTTTTGCCAAACATTTCTTATTCATAATTTTACATTCTTTTCTTCCACCCATTTCTTCTCGTGAATACCAATACCGTGGAAAATTACATTTCGGCACCTACTTTAAGGCAGATAAATTTATGCTGTTTCTTTTTGTTAAAATTACTCCTCTCTGGCGATCTTCTAGGACACAGTTCGCGACACCTTCTTCTAGGATAGGCTATTTCGTCACTTTTATACGCATATCACATTTATTCTTTGGCATGATAATTACTGTGATTTCATTTTCTTTCACTCACGTATGGAGCTTTCGCCAACGCCAAACATCCATGCTGCAGCACGATTTCCATTTTCGTTCGCAAATTGAACGATTTTGCCTTTCAAACCAGCCCAGTGTTTGTTTCGTTTGGTAGGATCCATTTTTACAACTCAAAGCAACATTAGATCAACTGTATTTTAAATAAAGCAAATGCGATTTACTAGGCCCTTCATTGATCACTTCCAAATCATTGCTACAAATGATTGGAGAAAGAGAAAACATCTGATTCCTAATTCCACGAATTCACTCTGATCGGAAATCTTCCTTACCCCTAATTCGATCACCCATTTCTCGAAAATCTAAAGAATACTCCAGTGAATTCACTAGTGTTCATATGGGGAAAGTACAACTCCAAGTGTTTAATAAAGAACATTTATTTTACATATCTCGGAGCCCTACTCTCAAACGAGAGTCAGGCTGCGTCCCTCCTAATACACACGCAATCCCTCTCCTAAGCAAAAGAACGGTTACCACAATTTTCTCTAACCAACACGCGTCATACTATAAATATCAAGTGATTAGACATGGGAATCGCATATCAGGGGACTTTGAAGGCCATCAGTATAACATCAAGTCATCTGGTACGCTGTGGAGATTCGATTACGAGGTAGCTCCATGAAAGCTTTTAAAAGAGCTTTCGCAAAACAATTTTACGAAGAATACACGAGGGTTATTTACTTTTCACAATGTAAAACTTCCGCGGTATTCCTTCGTATTCAAGTATTACTTATCATTCTGAGTTGTTTATTTTGAAATTATGGAATTTTTAAATTGGACGAATTATTTTGAATAACCCTGTATTTTTAGGTAAAAGTTAATTTAAAATGTGTGCGTTAAAAATTGAGGTTACGAAGTTTTTTTTAATTTGAAAAATTATGCAAAATAATAATGAGCATCGCATTTAAGAAAAATACTTTAAAATTGTTTAGCGTTTAGTTTTTCGGATATAATTTCTTGATGAATTTAAATTTAATATATTTCTTCTCGAATGAAAATAATTTGGAAAAAGAATTCGTGCTGTTTGGTTTTTGAACTCCAGACTTCTAAAAAATATTGGTTTTCGGATGTATCAGTGTTCAAAATATGGCGCAATAAGCCCTTAATATATTACATAATCAACGAATTCCAGTGTTCTGAAATAATTTTAAAGAGAAATTGCAACAATAGGGTTGGGAAAAGGTTGTATTTAGTCAACTGTAAAACTTTAACTTAATTTTATGATCGCTCATATTCATATAAATAAGTGCATGCCAAAAAGTTTGTACTTTTGAGTTTTTAAAAATACTTTTTATAGATATTTTAGCTTTCCTTCTTTAAAGATTTATTCGGGATGTATTCTTTTTTTTATTTAATTTATTTTTATGTTTTAGTTAGATTTTAGACTCTTTCCAGTTATAATTATGGTATTATAACCATTTTTAATAATATATTTTTAGATGGGTTTCGCCAATAATTCTAGAATGATAGTCCAATGCCTGTTACATCTTTAAATATATTATTTTCCAATTTTCTGTTTGAACTTCAAAAAAAATTTTGGCCCTTAAAATTTTTCAATTTCTAGATCTTTTTTGATATTTCTGGTTTTTGTCATTTTAATTTACTTTCTTTTGAATTTATAATTTTTCCCTTTTCAGTTAAATTTGTTACTGTATTATCATTTACTTTTTATTTTGCAATTTTAATCCTTCTATTTTTGGTTTAGTTCATTTTTTTTATTGTTCAGTCGTGATTTTATATAATTTTAACTTTTAAATTAACTTCTTTGTCTATTTACGAATTTGAAATTTTTTTGTCTCATTCGATTTAATATTAATTATTTAGAAAATTCTGTTGTGTGGATATATGCTTGTAAAAATAATTCAACACGAACAATAATGGCAAAAACACTTTATTCACAAATATTCTGGACAAGACGAAAACATGTAGAAAAGCTTGGACAAGTTAATGGCTCAAACAGGAAACACAGTACAGATTAGGGGCACAAAAGGATAAAAAAAAAAAAACACTTTAATGACAGTTATATCATCTAAGTTCAGCCCACCAGTTTACCAAAACGCATGGTGGACAAATCTCCGCAGTGTTACTCTGCATTTGAAAAGCAGACATCAAAAATACCCGATAGATTCCCCAGCACATACTGTTCGCTTCCACAAATTCACTCGGCTACGCTACCCACAGTTCCTTGGCAGATCCATTCAACCAATGCCAGTCGTTTCCAATGCATTATCTCGATCAATTCCAAAAGTAGATTGCTTCGTCTCAGGTTCTCAGTGTATTTATAGATCTTCCGGCCAAGTGTGACGTCACACAAAAAATTCAAGAACTTTCCTCCCAGTCCAAATATCGCCCAGGATCTAGCATTTTCTAGATTCATCTTTTTACCGATAAAGTCGCTAAGTTTCTTGACATGTCACTAAAATGGCCACCAAATTCGTCACCAAGGTTAAGGGATCATGCATATATATATAAGTAAATAAAAAAATTTAATTGCCAAAACTCTACAGCAAAATTAAATGGAAAAATTATACAGCAAATCAGTAGAGAAAGAAATCAATACACCGAGAAAAATACTAAACAAAAAATATGGCAAGAAAATAATGAATAAAAATAAATCACGGCATGAAAAACAAAGAAAAGAAAAACTATAAGGAAAATTAAATGTAACATTTATATATTCTGAGTCAGAATGTGACAAATTGCTGATTAAGCAACATTTTACAGTTATCAAGGGATCCCAATAGAAAAAGTTTATAATCAAAAATGGAAACCCTATTAATTAAAAGAGAGGAAGAAATATAGTAAAATATACATATAAACAAAGAAACGTCTCAATCTATACCAAATTAAAACAGACAAAAAAAATCTTTAAGAAAAAAAATCAACCAGATGAAAACAGATTATAAAAAATTATGAGATGCCACGCATTGCATCAAATTTCTCAAAACTTTTCCATTTATAAATCAAAATTACCCCACTCAAGTTTGAAGGGAAAATATCGCAATGCCCTCTTCAGAGAGAAAGAGTACTATTACAAGAAAAATTATAAGGACTCTAAAATTAAAATTAAAACTAAATGGAAAAACTGAGGAGAAAGTAACAAGATTTAAAAACAGAAAAAGTTTGCTTGAAGTTTTTAGTTTTTTAGAAAAAAAAATTAACTTCATGATCATCATGATTTTAATTCTTATGAATCCCACTATAAGGGCACTTTATTAATCACAAAGGAGAAAAGGCCACTTTTATCATACATATTTCTAGAAGTTTTAATTTCTTCTAATTTTTAAAAATATTTTTCAAATATTCCGCTTCATTTATATTAACATTAATTTGCAGTAAATTTATATATACTGCTGTTTGTAGAAAATGCAACACCATGAAAGAATCATCAGAATCAAATGAAATTTAATGCAGAAACGACTTGTACTGATACAAATAAATGATGAAATTTTCAAAACAAAAGAAACAAATTAAGCGTCCGAAATCAGTATTTGGTGCAGCCACCATGCGCTGCAATAAGTGCTGCTATACGACGTGGCATGGAGTCAAACAGATGTTGAATATCTGCTTGAGGAAGAGAATTCCATATCGCTTGTATGCGCAACCAAAGTTCGTCTTTGGAAACTGCAGGACGCGGATCACGAGCGAGACGCCGACCAACCATATTCCACACGTGCTCAATAGGCGACATATCCGGTGAATAAGCAGGCCAAGGAAGAAGTTGCATGCGTTGTGCTGAACAGAAGTCTCGAACAGTCCGCGCAACATGTGGGCGTGCATTATCCTGCTGAAAGATAGCTCCAGGGATGCCTTGAAGGAAAGGAACGACTTCGGGCTGTAGCACTTCACGGACGTACCTGTTGCTATTGAGATTACCCTCAATTCGTATCAAATTGGATCGTCCATGATACGAAATCGCACCCCAGACCATAACTCCGGGTGTTCGACCACTATGTCGTTCAATAATACACTCAGGAAGGCAGCGTTGACCGGCATAACGTCTAACACGAACACGGCCATCATGGGTCCACAAATTGAAGCGTGATTCATCTGAAAAGACAACTTGGTGCCAATCAGCTCGCCTGTCTCTGTGCTCAAGAGCCCACTGCCGACGCAGCCGTCGATGATTCGCCGTGAGGGGAATCCTGTATAAAGGCACCCTTGCACGCAATCCACGGCGCAGCAGACGACGACGAATTGACGAAGCCGACAATTGTACACCTGTAGCAGTAGACCAACGTGCTGCCAGCTGCCTGGAGGAAGCTGTGCGATCATTCACCGCCATGCGGAGCAGGTGTCGATCATCGCGCTCTGACGTCACCTTCTGTCGTCCAGTGCCTGTTTTTCGAGTTGTTCGGTGCTCGTCGGTCCACTGCTTCCAAACTCGCATCACTGTGGAACTGTTCCGCTGCATACGAGCTGCTATTGCGCGATAGGAAAATCCTCCTTCTCGAAGGCCGATTATCCTCCCTCGTTCAAACTCCGTAAGTTGCTTGAATTTCTTATTCTTCCGTCGTGGAGGCATACTCAGGTCTCACTAAACGTTTGCCACTAACAAATAATCATAGACTTTTTTCAACGTCCCGCTACAGCACTTTATTTATACGCTTTCAGCATCAATTCAGAGGGCGCTGCGCGCGCCGCGCACGCGCGATGGCTCTGAAACTTTATTAATTTGCATAATATCCTATAATTGACATTTGCTGCGAATTTCATTTGATTCTGATGATTCCTTCATGGTGTTGCATTTTCTACAAACAGCAGTTTACTTTGGGTAAAAGATAAATGTTTAACATCTTAAATGCTAATTTGAAAGGAAAATATAATCAATACACCTACAAATTTTAATATTATAAAATTACAAAAAATTATTTTTGTAAAAATGTAAATAAGTATTGGCTGAATAATTACTAGCAAGTCTACCTTGTGGTATACTTTTAACCTGTTTACATATATTTTTAAAAATATATAGTTTTTTCACAAGTCTAATAAAACAAAGTAATTAAATTGCTCAGAAGCAATAAATTTATTAATAAATATTTTCTTTTAAATCTTTTTTAGAACTTTTATAAGATCCTCTGGGTCAATAGCGTTTCAAAAAAAGCTTCAAATTTATAGCTAAAAATAGATAAATCTGTTTATGATTAATATATTTGATTATTTCAGTATTATTTTGAAAAATTGAAATTAATCTTACTCTTCAGTTCTCTTCAACTTATCAGTAATATTTTGTATAATTTCTTACAATTTTTAAGAGCAAGAATAATATATGTATTCAAAACATTAGTTACTATTCTAAATTTAATATATTTTTTATTAAATTTTGGTGTTAAAAATGTAACGTAATTCAACATTATTAATATTAACACTAATTTTTAATAAAATGCAATAATTCTATTAAAAATTTCATTCTGTTATTATTCACTACTCTTAATGAGTTCCTTATTCTAAAGATAATTATTTTTTAAATTAATATAAATTTTTTTGCAAATAACATAATTATTAGATTGCTTATCTACATAACTAATAAAAAATTGGTCTGGAGATTATTCAGAGCCCTTTTTAAGTCCTTCAAATAAATATCCTCATTATTATTGATACTTATTTTTCTAAAAACCAATTTTTTAAATATTAAATAATACAGTGCAAAATATATATAGATAATGAGATTTAGCAAAGCTATAACCAATTGAAACGGAGAGAGAAAAAGAGCTAACCAAAATTTAACTAACCAAATTAAGAAAGATTTAAAAAACTTACCTTAGAATACACCAAGCATAGCAACTAACGCTTATAAAAACAAAGTATTTCCGTTTTTGCTAATACCGGAAACATAGGAATACCCTCTGTCAGAGAGAAAGAATATTAATTCAGAAGATTTTTAAAAACTTTACACAAATGAAATCAAAATGGCAAAAAAAAAAAAAAAAAATTTTTGAAAAAATTTAAAAAAAATAAAAAAAAAATGAAAAAAAAAAAAAAAAAAAGGATGGGGGAAATTGAATAAGTAAATAAAAAAAGAGAAAAAAAATTTAAAAACGATATATATATATGCATAATGCTTAGATATATTTAATGCTTAGATATATTATTATTATTACATTCTACGTTAAAAGACGTTAGAAAAAGTATCTAATTGTAGTAAATTTTACAAAAACTGTTTTGAAGCAAATGTTCTTATTAAATTTTTAAAAATTAATTTAAAACTTGTAACTATATTTTAGATAAAAAATCGTTCTTTTTGTTCAAGTTTTTTTTTTATATTACACCCAATAGATGGCACTAAAAGTAATAATGTTATAAAATTAAGATTTAAGTCTTATTTGATTTCGAAAATTATTATCATTCAAAAAAAAATTAATTTGTACATTCTTATAATTTTCATTTAGAGTGTTTTTTGTAATTTTTGAATTTTTCATTTTTTAAAAAATATCGAGCTGAATGAACAACGCTATGTTGTAGTAAGTCAAACTTTGTTGAGGAGTGTGAATATAGTTGTTTAAAGGTTCACTGACTTATTAATAATTTATCACTCGATGATTGAAATAGTGAATATTTGTTGGAAATAAAATTAAATGAAGTTCGTTTAATTAGATTTGTGCTTTCATTTAGATAATATTCTTATGGTATGCTATTTTGATTCGTAGAGTCAAATTTTTGGAAAGAGTTGTTTTTGTTTAATTATGGCTTTTACCAACTTTTGTTTCAAAGTTATTTGCTGAGTAGGATGATATGGTTTCATAAAACATGTTTCACCACACATTGCTCTCCAAAGCCATAAAACAACACTTTAAATTACTTTAACCTATTTGTTTTCTTAATTGTGATTTATCTCTTCGATTTTTAAATTGTAAGATTTAGCTTAGTTATTAAAAAAATTTAGCTCTTAATTTCATAAATATACATTTATTGCAAAAGTTTTCAAAATATTATTTTTGTTTTATTTTATTCTAATCTTTGCATTAATTATGAAATTTATTATTAGCCTATATGCACGTTTTTTGCAATTCTTTGTGTTATATATATGTGCGTGCATGCATGCTTGCATTATTAAAAATAATACAATAAGCATGAAACAAGATTAACGAAAGATTTACATATTTCTATTCAATACAACTGTCGAATTCAAATATTTAAAAATCATTTATATTTCAGATAATCTAATACTTGCTTCTTATATTTTTCCTTCAATGCGAAAATAATTTATTGCTTTTCTTTTTAATTTTTTTTTCTTTATGAATGTGAAATATTTGTTTCAATTCTAAAACAGTTTTTGTTGTGAAAAAATTGTATTGTGAATTATTTATATTCAGTTTAACAATTCAAATTTTAGCATACTGGCATTTTCATATGGCGAGAACATTTTCAACTGCTACACTTGAATATTCAGTGGCTTGACTACCATGACCATGTATATTAATAATAAAAAAAAACAGCGTTCTATTTTATATAGTTCTCATAATTCTGCAGTCGAAAGTTACTTATATCTTACTATTTCTTAAAGCAACTTTTATCGAAGCGCAATATTCAAAAGAGAAATTTGTACTCTGTCCAACTATCACTCAAGTCAGAAATGCAGTGTAATCTTCTTACTAGTTTCAAGAGTTGTGTTTTTGTTTCAATTTTTTATTACATTTTTGACTTACAATATCTAAATTATTTTGAGTTTATAAGCATGAACTAACACACCTTAATCATTGCACTATAGTAATCATAATTAAGAATTTTTAGCTATTTTTCGTTTTATTTGCATTAACATAATAAGCTAACCATAATTAAGATTAACAGATAATGCAAAGTATTATTACACATTATGAATGAATTAATTTTTTTTATTTAGAGATTGACGTAAAATTTTAAAAATTCGATTAAAAATACTAAATGTTGAATATAGTAATAATACAACGTTTTATTTTACTTTGCTTTTATTTGCATTCTTTGGAATACAAAGTTTAATTTGATTTATATTGATTCAACTGAAGAAGCTAATATTGTAAGAGAAATGGAAATTTTTAAGAATATAAATATTACATCGGTACTGCAATATAGCTATCTTCAAAATCAATGGAGAATTGCGATCATAATTACACATGTTTTTCATTTCACTTGAATCTAAGGACCATGTGCGAATGAAATTCTTTTTCTTTTGTTTATCCTAAATGATTTTCAAACCAAAATTGCTTTTGGAAAGATGCTCAGATTATTTCGTAATTATTTGGTAATTGATTGAATGACACGGGAAGAGTTTCGCAGAATTGTTCAATTTTTAGCGTGAAAAAACTCTGTCTTGAAAAGTATTACTTCATAATAGACGCATTTCAACCGTCCTCATTTCGAATAATTCAAGTTCTTGATTTTTTGATGTGTCATATAGGTAGAGCTTTAAATTGAGAACTAGAAAATATTATAGAATATTCTATAGACTTAAAGATATTTTTCAGAACTTTTGAAAGGAAAAGGTAGGATATGGCTTTCAAATCTATACTTTAAGATTAAATTTTAATTATATAATTAATATTTTTTCCTTCTTAAAAAATCACTGTCATAAATAGGAATTTAAAATGACGAAACCATGTCTAATTATTACAGTACATTTAAATTTTCTATTTCCAAGTAAAAAAGAACTTTGTTTATAATAATAAAGTCTTTCAAAGAGAATGAGAGAGAGATAGTGTATAGTAAAAAAAAATGTCTTTGAATAATTTTTGTTATTAAAACGCGAATTTTAGTAGTAAGGACGAGATAAAAATTCATTTCTTTTAATTATTTCTAACATTTCGCGGGGGAAAAAAGATTTTGGTATTATATATTTCTAGCAATTTTAAAATATGTATGCTTACATTTTCTTTGAGAAATAAAGGATATGTAAATATATTTTTTTGAGTAAGAATATTTCAATGTAGAAAAATGAAAAAAAAAAAAATCTTCTGAGGAAGAATAAAATTTTCTGAGAAGAATAAAACAAACTTGTAAAAATCTTACTTATTCAGTGAATATTTCTTTGATTCAGGAATTTAAAAAAAAATTTACTTATTCTAAATAAAAACTAGGCGCTTTTGTTAATAAAATACAAAAAATATTTTTAATCAGTATGCAATGCTATTATTATTATTGTAGAATGTTCAGTATGGATAAAAAAAATAGTTATTAATAAGGTTCACATAGCGAGATACAGAATCCGAAGTATTTTTATTAATTATATATATTAACGTCAAAGGGGAATAATATTATATTTTTCAAAAGAATACATATTCTCCTGCTGCATGTTAAATTGGAAAATGACGTCATATATATCGAAAACACTTCCTAATTTCTTATAAATAAGCACTGTAAAAAATTTGAAAAAAATAATAAACGTTTGTAAAATGTAATTATAGGATACATTTTTGTGGAATATTATAACCTGCTAACAACCATTTAATTATTCGTACATTAAAAGAAATCAAAATCTAAAGAACAAAATTATAATTTATTTTCAGGAAGTAATCATTATTCATTAGAGGCAGTAGTTAAAAATTATATATTTATGTATACAGTTCAAGAATTTTGGATTACTCAGAGAATATAGTATTTGAATATATATATATATATATATATATATATATATATATATATTTCAACCCCAAATAATATATTACTTTGCTTCATTACTTTATTCTTTACTATTTGAACAATTTCTCTGTGAGACTTGTATTGTTTTACTTTAGATTTATAGATTCTAAGCTAGACTTCTAGTTTCGGCTAAGTTTGAGTAACAATAAAAGCTTTCAAACAAAATGTGGAACAAAAAAAAATTAAAAGAATGTTTTTTATTCTTAACTTAGTTTTCTTTCCTTCAGATTTATTTTAAAATTGACGTTCATCTTTTATTTATTTATTTTTGCCCTTTTTCTTTACAAATTCCTTCTTGTTATTATTCGGATTTCAACTTATCCTTTAAATCAGAAATTGTTTGTTTCTAGGAAAATAAGAAAAATAATGGAAAGAATTAAATCATGGAGGAAAAAATAAAAATAATAAAACTTTGTAGACTATAATAATATAAATCAGGGCTAAGGAATATGCGCCCTCTCTTCGGTTACCAAGTGTAGAGTTTCCATGTGTGTGTGTGTATTAAAACGCCAACCAACAATATTATTATATTGCCAATGACTTTTAAAATGTTTATTTAATCACATCCAGCTACATATATCACTACGCATATCATATGTAACTATGATATAAATCTCTATGTTACATGTATATTTCTATCTACGGGTTTACGGGTTTTTTTATTATATTATTTAGAAACAATAAAAATTTAAAAATAATTCTAATGTGATAAATGTCGAGGCCACACACACATAATGTGTTTGAAAAAGACATTAACATAATATTTTAAAAGAAATGTCGTAATAAATAAGAAAACTTTAAAAAAATGAAAAATGCTTACTTATATGAAATATAGATTGTATATGCATTCTTCGATTAATGAACAAATTGCTTACCAACAAGATTTTCAGGCAAATCTTACTTCGTTTCTTGAACACTCAGCACGGATGGCTCTGTTGCACTTTCTAATACACTGCTCAAGACTCCTGTCAACACATCACCTCGAATTTCCGAGCATACGTTAATCTTCTGCAATTTTTTACATTTTTTTTTTTTTTCAAATCTAGATTACTGCTTTTAATTGCAGGGAATAAAATGTTTTCGAAAGAGTGAAACAAGAACATTTCATCGTGATTTCTTTTATCTCCTTACTTTCGCAAGTAGTTTTAAATAATAAATATTTTCAGTAATTTAAATAGAAAAATATTGCATCGGTTCAAGAATGTTTCAGTTTATAAATCGAATCTTGGAACAAATTGCGTTCATGAACCGATTGGTTGTTTAATATCGTCACGCTTTGAAGCAACACGAAGGCTATTGGAGACACACTTTGTTAATTTGAACCTCGTTCAAGTGACTAGGACGACACCAAAGCTAGAACCTCCCTCTCCAAACTTCCGTGTCATGCCAATGGAAGGACTAGGAGCCTCGACATTTTCCTCGACTCTCGACTAGGAGCCTCGACAGTGCCGCTACACGGTGGTTCCATCAGGATTCGAACCCTCGACACGACGATACAACCCTGGCCGAGAGTTCGAGGCGATAATTACTAGATTACTGCAGCCACTCGTTCGTGAACAGAGGTATGACTGTATGATAAATAATAATCCAATTTAAGAGAATATTCGTAAAATAACACTAATTCACCCTAAATAAAGATAGAAGTAAGTGATATTGTAAAGGAAAAATGTAAACAAATTTGGGAATCAGCAATTTTTCTGCTAATTTTTTATCTATAAGGGGTGTCGGAATTTCAAATTCTTCAAAAAATGACAAATTGACATTTTTACATTTTCAAATTGTATAGATTTTTACCTCCCCAAAAATACCTTATTTTAATCTCTACGATAATTAGAAGCTTCCAAAACTCGGTTTTAAATCATCATTGAAACGGAGCTACGCTCATTCAAAATGCGAAAAATGTAAGCAACGCATTCCGTTTGTGAATGATTGTTAAATGGACAATTCTAATTTATGTATTTAACTTTTACTAAAAATTAGAATGTATTCATCGCATATATTGGAAGGGAATGGGAACACTTTTTTGCCTCTTGAAAGCAAAGATGAGAGGCCAAAATTTTTAAGATGGAATGCCTTTGTCTGGAAAAAATAAGTTGAGAGAGGCAGTAATTGACCGTTTGCAAACATATAACGGTATAGCCATACGGAGAAATTCTACATTATTTTTATACAAATCTTCAACGGATGAAAAGCCTCAGCATGGATTTTGCCCCTCAGATGCAGATACATGGTGTTAATTTAAAAAGGCGGAATTTCATGGGGAAATTTACCACCATAAAAACAGTTTGCTGTCATGGAGGCTAAGATACCCATTTTAAGGGATTTATCAAATCCAGAACTTCTGAAGAATGGCTTGCATAGCTGTACTCAAAACTCGAATGAGAGTGCGAATTTTGTGATATGGTCTAGTGTACCAAAAGAAAAATCGTTTGTACAAATAGAAGTCCTTGTTATAGATGCATATGATGCTATATATTAATATAGGCAATGTCTTAAAATGGCAAATTTTGAGAAAATTGAACATTGAACCTGGTGATTATACGATGCAGTCAGTGAAACGCCTCGAGAAGAAGTTGTTAAAATAAATTTACAAAAACAAAGGATTTTCGGAAAGAACAAAGACTTAAAAAGGAGAGAGAAGATGTTCAAATCTTAAGAAATGAAAATAATTTAGAATATGGGGCAGGAATATTCTGACAGTTAAGTACTTTTACATTAAATCTCATTTTTCTCAAAATATGAAATTTCATACGAGGAGTACCTCTTCTGATATGCGCATTTTTAAGAAAAAAAAATTTAAAAAATGCATTTACTACATATTTATTTGTACGAAAAAATAATTAAACTTCACTATGTCTGATACAATATTTGATAAATAAATAAGAAATATTCAAATTTAGACAAAAGCTAATTTCAGTATAATGAGAAAGATGTATTTTATTTGAGTAAAACGTTTCAGGCTTGTATCTGTAATAGATTTCGAGAAAAGATTCATCGAAAATGACCAATTTAACAATGCCGGTATAGGAGATTCCTACTCCCCTTTTAATAAAAAAAAAAATGAGATAGTGTGTCTACGGCTTAGCACAAAAACGGAAAGACGCAAAGGCACAAAATTTGTTTCAAAGAATTTGTGGGTATTGATTAATAGTGTGCGCCTCGCAGTTTATTTTTCAAAAATTGCGTTTAATTTTTTTTAAAAAAATTTAATGTTAAAGTAAATAATAAAGCATACTTTGGCTTCACAGACCATAGGTCTGAAACCTATTATGTCATGTTTTTTTGTTGTTTCTGAATATACGAGTATTCACGCCACGTCCTCATTTTCATCCACTTCGTTTCTTTTTTTCGTTAATTTCGATTAACTTAAAAACGGTTTTTTTTAATTTGTTTTTTTGAAACTAATAAATTAATTAATTTCAAGAACTTAATTTTTTTTTAAAGAATTTTTTCATGTTTTTCAGATTTTTCCTAATTAATAAAGTAGAACCGATATTTTTGTATACCTTGTGGTCTAAATCTGGAATGAAACGTCGGCAGCTTACGGTTTTTGATACATTTGAGAGATCCAAAACCCTTTTTTAAATATTAAATAAAAATTTGTGTGTATAAATTAATAATCCAGCTTTGGGCAAATTTTTGAAAATAGCGCAAAAAAGTATCAATTTCGCATTTTTTAAAAAAATTTTAAGTTGTTACGTTGAGGAATCTTTCGATCCAACTGACAGGGTATTCAGACGGTATATGAAATGAACATTTGACCCAATTTAATGAAAAGAACAGAGGGAAATATTGATTAATGTATTTTATACAAATTTTTAAATGTACAATGAACATACATTTCTCTTCTTAGCTCATTCTCGCCCTTTCTCATTTCCCCCCCACCACCACCATAGTTCATTTTACAACGTTTTTCTGTATTTCACTTGGTGTGTGTGTGTGTGTCATCAAATTTTTGATTGTTAAATTAACCAACTTCCCACCAAGCTAGAGCTCTGAAACTTAAGGAATCGTTCTTACTCGCCTGACAATGTAATATTTAGACATTTGCGACAAGTTTTAACTAATATTTCAATATTTTTTAAATAATGCAGTTTGTAGTAATGTTGCGCCATCTATGGAAGATATATTAAATTACGCAGAGAGAGTGATCTTAAAGACGAGATTGAGATGAGGGGGTTTTTTTTAATGATTTTTGCAACGTTTTTATGTATTTCACTTGGTTTGTGTCTGTCTGTGTATGTATTAGTGTGTCATCAAATTTTCGATTGTTTATTTAACCTACTTCCCATGAAGCTAGAGCTCTGAAACTTTGGGAATCGTTCTGACTCGCCTAACAATGCAATATTAAGACATTTGCGACAAATTTTAACTAATATTTCAATAATTTTCAACAACCGTTATTTTATATGAAGAATTTGTTTCAAAAAAATTGCCACTTGAAAGTGGTGGCCTCGGCGATCGTTTTAAATCAATAATAAATATTCAATAAATGATTTATTAAATTGAAATTATAATTAAATTTTTTATGTGTTTGTTTTGAATTTAATGTATAATAATTATTAAACTTTACCACCATATAAAAACGTTGTTTTTAAAAACGTTGATTTTTATCTCGAATTATTTCTTGTTGAAGAATTCCCCTTCTCTTAACAACGCTCTGGCGCTTATTTCGTCCAAGTTCTGTTAGTAGCTATTTATTATTCTTCAAAGATTCTTTTGGAGATCGTTGTATTTATTTATAGGTTTTCTTCTCATTAAAAATTATACATTAACACTTTTATAAAAAATTTATTTTTATTTGAAATATTCACCGGTGAGGAAAAACAGGCACTCTACATAGTCTATATTAGTACAGGAAAAAGTTTATGTAAGTAGTGAATGTAGTGGTAAGATTGCATAATCCAGAAACAGAAAATTTAGTTCTACGAATTTATGGATATTGACAGTGTACTCCTGGAAGCCATTTCTTCTAAATTTGCTTCAGATTTATTAAAATATGTTGTTACAGTGTCCGATGAGACAGATATATAATCTCTGCTCATAATTCTGAACATAATGCATTACGTAAAGTCACAGTCTTCATTGCTTTCTGCTATCTACCTTCATGTTGTCTTTTGAAGATATTTTGTTCATTTTTGTTTGTTCTTTGTAGCAGAATATAGTTTCTTAGATATTGTTATATTACACATCTGTTAATTCTTTGTTTTCGAATTATGATTCAGTTTCGAATGAATAATTTAATGATGTTATCCGATGAGCAATTGAAAATTCTGCTATGAAAAACAAAACACTCAAAATTTTCCTTTACTTACATCTTCACTTTTTTTCCTCAAGTCCCAAAATCAAAAGCTTTCAAAATATAAATTCTTATGCAATATAACTTAAGTTTACTACTCTTTTCCATCATTCCTCTGTTTGTCAAATGTTAAGTCCGCTAAGCGTTAACTGCTGGACCCGAGTTCAAATTACGACTTTATTTTTCCACCGCTTTGCATCTATTGTTTTATTATTTTGGATTTATTCAAAAAAAAATAATAATAATAAATTCGGTTTGAATTTATTTTTTTCAAATTAATTATTTTTATTTCTGATAATTTTCTTTCACATTTTTAAGATTTTTCTTAATTAATAATACTGAAGCGATATTTTTATACACGTTGCGGCTTAGCCCTTGAGCGAAACTTCACATGATTACGAATCTTGTACCATCTGAGAGATGCGATTTTTTTTTTTTTTTTAAAAAAAAAAATTAGAATGAACTAAGCTAAGAACTTTTATTTCTTGTTCTCTACAGCATCCATAATTATTATATTCAAAAAATCTTTATCGTATTTCTCAAAGCCAAAAATCTCAAAATATTCTTTTAAAACTTATCAACAAAGCTCGAGTTTACCATTCGCTGCCTTATAGCATGTTGTATTGGGTTATAGTGGCTTAAACTCCGGAGGTTTAAGCCATTAAAATCCAAAACAACATGCTATGCAACACGCCACTATAATTAATTCATTTCTTCATATTGCATCCGGCTTGCATCTACTTTTTTCTGCTTTTCGATTTAGTTAAAAGCTTTTATTTTTTACTACAATTTCTTCAAATAAATTATTTTATTTTTTGATTATTTTCTTTTATGTGTTTTTCAAATCTTTTTTAATTTAAAATGTTGAAACGATTTTTTGTATACTTTGTGGCCTAGCTTTGGAACAAAACATCGCAATATTACGATACTTGCACTATCTAAAAGTTCTATTTTTTTAAAGAAGATTAAAATTCCTTTGGAGGTATAAATTAATTCTCCAGTATTTCATGTTTTTTTTAAAATAGTATTGAAAGCGCATTTTTATTTTATTTTAAATCTTCAAAGTGTTCTATGGTATATAGAATAAGCATTTGGTACTCTTTAATAAAAGAAAGGAGGAAAAATTCTTATTAGAAAGGGAGGATTTTAAATAAATTTGTAACAGTATATCCATATATAGTATTGAGCGATCTTAACTCCTCTAAAATACCCTCTCCGCTACAGATAACTCAGGCGTATATTATCTCACTTGAAGTCCCGATCTAAGCCTCAGACAATTTACAATTCTTCATGATTTTCTTGAAAATCGTTATATTTATTCATCTGTTTGCTCATCATTAAAAAATCACTCTAAAATACTTTTGGAAAAATTTTGTTGAGTTTTATTTTAAAAATTCAATTCCTGCTCTGAAACAATTTTTTAAATTTTCATCTTCAAGTTTTTTTTCCCATACTTTAATTCTAAACTTATCATATCAGAGAGCATTCATTCTTTATTGTAAATAATTGAAAGGTGACATATGTATTTTATTGCACAATTCCTCAAAATAAAGAATTTATTTTTATGGACTAAATCCCATTAATTGTACCTTTACAACGCGCTTTTTGACTTAGATATTATAAGCAATACAATATTAAACCAATCGTTTTGTACATGACCGTGATGAAATAGTTAAAAAGTAGGAAATAGGTGAACTGAAGACGTACTCTCACTGGGATGCATCTGAAATGATTGCTGGGAATGTGGATCCTTATTGATCACCGCTTTGAAACTTTCGCTCTTCTAAACCCTTAACAGCGTGAAAAATCAACACAGTTAATTTCCCCACCTAACATATACTTCAGACTTTTAAAGTTAATCAACATCGAAGAATAATGAAATTAATTCATTTTTCGTAGCAATATATTTTTTTAAAAAACTATGCTCAGTTATAAGAAAATATAATTAAATTTTTAATGTCTTTTTCTACGGTTAAATTAATCTAATATTTCTATATTAAATCTCAATAAGATAAAACGGAAATTAAAATAAATGAAGGGTAATTATATGGTTGTGTATACGATTATGACTTACATATACTTGGGTGACTCAAATCAAATGTTATTGTACATTTATAAACTATCTCACTAACCGATAGCTTGAAGTTCTAATGATAAACTCAATCATTTTTACTATTCATAAATGAAAGAAAAAAAAACATCTGTATAATTACCGTTCTTCAGACATAAATATTCCGATAATGATTCCAATTCATGAGCATTTACATTATTTTAGGAAAAGAATAATTTATGCATTGTATAAACTCTTAAGGAATTGGTAAATTTATTGTATTACCTAGAAAGATTTATATAGGGAATGAAAACTCAAAATGGATTTTAATAACAGATATAACTAATATTTTTAAACAATATGCCTGGTTTGTAGATACGAAAAAAGTTGTTAAATTATCTGTTTTAATTTTTCATCTTTTATTCTCTTCAAAAAAAATTTAAACATTTTTTTTTATTCATGTATTCTATTTAATGCAGATACTCAAAAAATCCTTCGAGAAACTTATAAAATAATTTTCAAAATTAATCCCACAAGAGCAATCTTTATCACGTAATGGTGTCATAAATTTTAATAAAATTAATTTTTGAACAGATAAGTTTTATTTTACGTTCAACAGTTTTTATTTATTTATTTTTTTATATTCTCACTACATTGCCGCTTTATCTTTCGATGTTAAAAGAATATTATTATCTAATTTTGAACATCTTTTCTTCGTATTTCTCGCATTTTTAATGAAGCTACGTAAGAATTTTTATTTATGTTCCCTCCCTGTTTTATTTTTTCGTATTCTACAGAAAGCTATTAAAAATAAATTTCTACATTGTATCCAATTTTGATACATATACATAGATTTGAAAACATTAATACGAACACATATTTAACCTTTTTATTTTAATAACAATAAGAAAAGCCAAAACTTGTCTAAAAATAATTTTTAGTTTGATTTAAATAGTTCTGTTTGTGCATCCTATATTTCTTAGGTTCTAAGCATGCATTTCTTTCATTGTAATGTGTTTTATGTCGTACATAAAACACATTACAGTGAAAGAAATGCATGCTTAGAGCCAAAGAAATATAGGATGAAAAAAGACTAAATCTTTGTTTTTTACTTTTTTCCTGTAGGTCAGGACACAGATGGAGATTTTTTTCCATCCCTTAATCCCAGAATTAGTGGATCTCACCTCCTACCTAACACCTCCAAGCAATAAGAGGTAAGAGGTAGAATCTATTTTGGAATCGACCACAAGCTTTGCAATCGCCAGTATGAAGCCTAACAGAGATTCTTCTCGCATATAAAAGCTTTGCAACAACTTTTTTTTTTCCAGGTGAAAGAACTTTGAAAAAACATTGCCACTATTCTGGGTATCATATGCTGTTTTTCAACAATTATTGCTTATAAAAGTATTACATTTGCATATAGCTGATTTTCCTCATTTTGCTATATTTTGCCCTGTTTATTTAATACATTTATTACTTATTGTGAAGGTTTGATCATTAAAACTTATGTTTAAGCACAGACCCAATTTCTTAATCTAGTGACAGGATTACATAGCTTTATTTTTAATTTGTTCATTTGCAAAGGATTTTCTTTTTTCGATTGTCTCTTTCATTATATATTCTTATCGTTATAACATTTTTAATTTAAAATGTAAAATTAGAACTAGTAAATTAATAAACGCTTTTATTATCAAGGTAAAAATATTAACTTACTGAAACATAATTTAAGAAAAGCAACAAAATTTAAGTAAAGACAAAAAACTGAAAATTAAAGAAGACAAAAAGTCAGAAAAGGAAATGAAGTAATATAAATTGCGGTGTAAGTAAAATATGAAATCAATAATGTATAAGAAGTACATAATAAATTATTGTTATATAAATTTAATAAATTACTGCGATAGCAACTACAATAATTAAACTACATTTAAAATGTGTAATTAAAACTAATAAGTTAAAATTATTATATTGTTCTTAAAAGACACATTACTAGCATGTAAAAAATAAAAATCATGAAAAATAATTCAATGAAGTAAAAAATGGAAATGAAAGCAATTTAAAATACTATCTACGAACTGAAACTGAGATGAATGGTTACAATAGCATTTGGGATCTACCTCACTCAGCATAATTATTTTGTAACAAAATGATAAAATGACCTAATACAAGCGAAAGACCACATTCAAAAAAGTAATTAAATTAAAGATAGAAAAGAAAGAAAGATAAATCAAAGGAATCAAATTAAAATAATCAAGTAATTCATTAAAAATCAAATATACGTCATTGAAAAACTTTTTAAATCATGAAACTTAAACAATCTTATAAAACTCTTAAGTTTATTTTAATAATTACTCACATTCACACATATATATATGGTGTGGAGAGGGAGGTGCCAGCTCAAGTATCGCCATCGTCTCTTGACCGAGGTTCATAATAACAAGGTCATTCTCACTTCGTCCTCGTGTTGCGTCTAAGAGTACGGTAATAAACAAATCAATAAATCAACCGAATATTTTATCTGATAAATTGCATAAGTATGATCTAAAATTCCACTTTCGTATGAGTCTTTATGAGAAGTGTTACAGAATAAAAAAAATTTAAATTTTCAAAATGCATAGCTTACGCTCAGCCCTAGAAAAAAACGGTGGAGGAATCTTAAATTTTAAGATTAGACGTATTGGATCAGAAGATTGGACTATAATGGATTTATTTCATTTATTTGAATTTAAAAGCATCTACGTAGCTTCTAGTGCTTTATCTACTCTCAATTGGGCATTCACATCTGGATTCAACATTTCAGGTAAGGCATAACTAACGAGATTGCATTATATTATCTGTTGAACTTTAGTAAGTAATAGAATCCAATCACGTGT
>BMAW01082776.1:0-35610 GCA_019974015.1 Nephila pilipes
AAAAATATCATTATTCTATAAATTTTATCTTATTCATCATAACATTTTTTGGGGCTGGTACTACTTAATGATGAAAATCATATTATTACAATTTTTATTGTGTTTCGAATCAAATAACCATTAAAAATCAAAAACAGTTATAACAATACATGATTTATACCTTTGTTACTAAAAACATATCAATTTTACAACCGTAAATGTAGTAGGGATTCTTAAAACCTATATAAGGAACATGCTTACAAAATTTAATTTAATTTGGTTCATAACTTTTTCTGATATCTACGTTGTCATATGTAAATATGTCGAGAAAACTCATTTTGAGGAAAATCAAAAACAAACTTTCAAATGCAATTAAAAATTAGCTACCGAGGAAAATTCAAATCCCTGTAACTTAAGTTCTAAATAAGGTATAAGCAAAATTCAAACACTATTAGAAAGAAAAGAGTTTAAATCTTTAAGTTGACATTAAGATTAGAAAATCGAAAATTTTGACAAAAATGGCATTTTAAAGGTGTACGGATACCTTAAGTCTTTAACTTCAAATGTGTACAGTTCGAAAATAGGAATAAAAATTAGAAAATAGAACAATTAATATATTCTCATGCAAATTGTCTTTAAGGATGAATTCAGAACATACCTTAAGCATTTCAAACATAAAAGTTACTTTACCTATAATTCCAAATATTGGGCTAACATACTTTATTTCTTCCTACAAGTTTTCTAATTATTTCGATTTCTAATTTAAATTATGGCTCCTAACATAAATAAAATTTTATCTAAATTAATATTTATCACTTGCAATTCCCGGAGTACGTAACGCAGCATTATTTTTATAATTTATATTTCCAATATTTCCATACTTAGGCGAGAACGAAATACTAAGTCATTTTTGTAAAATTCTCCTTAAAAATTTACAGATTACATTTACACACGAGTACTACAGAAGATTGCAAGAAATTATCCCCGGAAAGTTGCCTGTTTTGAAATTTCATAGATCAGTTTTAGTTTTAATATATATATGAATATCCTTGTACTTAAATGAATTCTCATAGAAAAATTAAGCTATTATTTAAATTTTGCTTCGTAGTCCTCTTAATTTCCTCTTTCACAGACGAAATTCTTAATCCTTTTTACTCCAGGTTACATTGTCTTACAAATTTTAAAGAATATATCTGCTCTGCTATACATCAACGCATCATAAAAATATTCTGTTAAATTATCCTTTATCAAATTAACAATTCAGCTTTAGTTCTAATGTGTCTGAGACTCTTGGGCTCAAATAAAATAACGAATAATCGAACGGTGTTATGAATTTTGCTTCTCAGTCTCCTATTTTTCATAGAAGAAAAATCTTTTTACTTCAGAATACATTGTCTTACAAATTTTAAGGGATAATTTTACCATTCGTCAGTTATTCAAATTTTGTTCTTTCAGAATATATTATAAATATAATTTTTAGTTCCATATTAACTTAAAACAATATTAAAAAGTTAATTCAGAACTGTAATATCAAATATACCCAAAATGAATATTATAATAATTCGTATCAATTTTCTCTAAGCAAGGTAAATTTTAGAGATATCTCGTGTAAATGATAATAGAATAGTATTACCGTCAATGACTTTTACTTATTTATTATTATTTTTGATTATTCCTATTTTTGGTAACGTGAATCCTGATTGAACAGGGGTGCTAAAAGTTGATCCGGAGTGCTTAAAATCAAGCTTTGCAAAGTAACTTAAGTTATTACACATTTCATGAACTTTGCTCAATTATCACAGGTAACCAATAAAATTTTATCGAGAAACAAATTTGAAAACATATAAACTTATTCAATTTTTTTTAAAATTTACATAATAGTATTTAATTTGAGTTTCGGAACGTGCGAATGACACATAAAAAATAAATATTATGTCTTACTATAACTCGTATCTAAGCAGCTTCTTTAAAAATGAATTTCTTATTAACTTTTTATTTGTATTCTGACAATGAACAATTATTATCAAAATTCAGATGTTTATGTTTCGGTTAATGAGGGTGAAAGTTTTGGGAACCAGCCGACAAAGTTTGAAAATGATCCTCAAATTAATATCATTGTTAATTCCTACTTTGAAGTAATAAAATATTCATGAAATGAATGACAGAGAAATGAATTTGATTCTTTACATTGAAAGCTTACGGCAGAAGAGCCATGACAAAATTATTCAAATGATCATAATAGGAGTAATAATAATAATAACAAGGAAATGATAATGGTGATGAAAATGAGGGTAAATAAATAATCTCCCTTTAACGGCTCAAGAAATATGAAATATGAGGAAGTCGTTATCGTTGCAAGAATTGTCTCCCGGGGTTCTGATTCACCCGACTCGCTAAAAAAGTAAACAACTAATATAAACATGCATTTCAATGAAAGTCAGAGGTTAACCAAAGGTTAACTAAAACTCGACGGGTGTGTTAACTGTATTTGATGTGTATGTAGTGTGTAATTCATTGGGATTTTCGTAATTTGTTACATTCCTCACTCATATGTATAATACATTTTTATTGGATAACGAGCAATTTTATAGGAAAAGTTCAAATAGGATTAGTTATCTCTATGAGCCAGCAAGGATTAAGAGGGAAAATCTTAAATTTATACATATATTTAAATCATAAGTTTGCAACATGGAACATCCTCGAAACTTCCCTTAACAAACATCTAAAGTTTCTTGCTGATTTTATATTTAAGTTTCTAGCTCCTTCACAATCAAATGAATCTAGAAGATGTAAACTGAGCTAATGCTAGAGATGAGCAAATATATAATCAAGTAATATAAATACAATAGAGAATTAAATTGAGAGATAATAAGGCTTCGATAATAAGAAGGGTTACATTGTGAAATGTGCGGAAGTCTTTTTGATCGTCGAGTTGATTTATTGAGATTGGGCCCAACGCTATTTGACTGATTAAATATTTGAAAGGTGTACAAGCACCATATTCCGGTAAGCGTATTCCTTGAAATATTATTGAAGTTGTTAGTAACGGTGGATTCAGATTTTTTTCGGAATTGAGAATTCTCCTTGTTCGGGAATTAATAAACTACATGATGAAATATAATTGACAATTTTAATTACTTTATATGAGCTTCAACTAAAGGAGAAATTTTTGTGATCAGAGTAACATTTAAGAAGATAGAAGAGATGGGTAACAGGATAACGCCATAGGTTTGAAAACTTATTTACTCTATAACAGTCATTTATTTGGGAAATTGTGTTGCCATATATATAAAAGATCGATGTTAAAAAATTTACCATACAGAGTACATAAGCCCTGAAATATTTGAAATCAAAATTTAAATATGTATCAAACAGAAATATTCATTCCTCTTTTTTGCCTTTTTTTAAAGTTTTAAAATGTTATTCTCTTCACATATATTTGTCCTTGTACTGGCAATATGTCAATAAATATTACTTTTTATGTATCTTAAATATAAAATATTTGTTTATTGTCTAATGGTGTATATAGATATCAACGTCGGAAGGATGGTCATTTTTATAAAAGTTTGATCGTTTTTCGATAAACCCATCAAAATACAATTACGTTTATGAAGGTCATCAGGCGAGATTTATACTGTCATTGATGATGTTACTGATGTTCATAGGATTTCGTGTGTTCCAGGACTGTTACAATTAGCGAATATTAAACAGAAAATTTAAACATTGATGTTGGTATCTCTGAGTTATGAATCATCATTATTTGTTCATAATTTGCGTTTTTATCTATACAGTTATAAAGAGTGTATCAAAACTCATGGGCAAAAAATATAAAAAAGTTATTTTCACTCAGCAACGCATAGACAAAGAGCAAGTAGTGAACAGCCAGACGGCGCTGAAATAGAAAGCATAAATTGCAAGTTTTCTTACACATCGTCATTTCTACCGTAGATTTCATGTCTCCATGACTTTTTCTTTAATATTCGTCCCCATGTCTCATGAATTCCAAAGTAGAAATGACGGCGTGTAAGAAATTTCGCGCTTTACGCTTTCCATTACAACGCCGTCTAGCAGTTCATTACTTGCTCTCCACCTGCTTGTTTAGATTTTTTTAAATCCCCCCTTAAATATTTCCCCGAGAGTTTCGAAATACCCTACGAGTAATGAAATGACAGGAAAGTTTCAAGAATTTTTTGCCATTCCCTGATTACTGTACGAAGCCGTGCTTCCCGACATCAACCATAGAAGTGACGATGAGTAAGAAAATTAGCACTTTATACTTTCCATTACAGCATCTTTTAGAGGTTCACCCCTTGCTTTCCACCGATATGTTGTAAGGTGGAAATTGCTTGTTTAGAGGTTTTCTATCCCCCTTATATTTTTATCTACGATTTTCCAAATTCTCTGTAATTTTTTTTTTCATAAAAATCTGAAAGCTCCAGGTCAATAACATGCAAAATCACAAAATTTAGTACAAATAATTACAAAAATGTGAAAATTCATCGTGTCAACACAAGAATCTATGTCAATTTTATAAATTGCCTGGATACTCCATACACAGTATATTTATGACCTATCAATCATTTTATCAGATCTTTTAAACTTGACACTTTCTTGACAGAGGTTGCTTTCAAAACCATAGCTACGCTTTCAGTTCGTGCAGTCTGATGTCATTTTGAACAGACTCGACTCTAGGATCTACGGACCTCTGCGTTATATAGACATGTGTCTAACATCACTTGAATTGTCCCTCAGCACTTAAAAATTAAACTAACTTCATTTTTAAAAACATGACAACTTAGCTTACTTTGTTGTTGCAGTATAGATTGCTAGTTATTTCACTACACATCAATATTTCAAAACTCTAAATATCTACCTAAAAGGATTACTCATCATACCAAGACAATTCTTAAAGAAAATTTATATTTCCAGTAAAATATTTATGAGTATATATAAATTAATTTTTGTTTCTGATCAAACTATTGTTTTAACACATTATTTTCCACAAATGGGAACTTCAAATGAGTAAAGCAGCTAATAATCTGCATCTGTTTATGAAATGGAATTAACTGACTTAGAGAAGAACGCAGGCAAATTTTGATTCTCTAAAATCAACTGTGAATCATTGTCACGCTGATTCGAGGAACTTTAAAGACTTTCATATGCGCTGATCATGTTGTCTTGATATTTCGTTAGTTGGATTTATCTATATAACACATCAATAACTCTCGAAGCCAACAGGGTAAGCGCTCTCGTAGTGAACAACCAGGTCTTTCTAGGTACTAACCTTTCTTGAAACGATGATAAAATTTTAAGTCGATCGGTTATTGGCTGAGTTGAGGTTGGAACAAGTCGTTTGTAGTTTTGTTTAAAAATGGAAAAATAACAGAGTTTCGTTACGATAAAACATTGTTTTAACTAAGATTACTTATAGTACAAAGCAGAAACAATGGATGAAAAATGTTGCCGGACTCTTGTCCACAAAGCTAACGGTTGTCGTGGTTGCCGAGTTTAACGTGGTCATCACCGTACACAATGACGCGGAACGCTCAGGAAGACCTGTGGAAAGCCGTTACACGAAATGATAAGTGACAAAAATTATAATGAAGATCGTAAAGGGAAGCTCCCAGATTGCTGATTGAGTAGATATCATATGGAAGTGTATTTACTATCCTTCATGAAAAATTATGAGCATGAAAAAGTTTTTCAAGTGGGTGCCATGCTCGATGGAACAAAAACAACAACAGAGTCGGCGATGATTCAGAGAACCTGTTTATCGCTATTTACTGCACAAAAAAATATTTCTTGCAGAAAAATTTGGGGAAAAGAAAAAGGCAGTTGGAATGATTGTATCACCTAAAGGTGATTAAAAAGGAATGGTTATGTTGATGAATAAAAAAAAGTTTGCCAAAAGTTTTGTTTTCAATGTTAGACTCGGGAGTTATTGATCGATGTGTTATATCATGGAATAGTACATATTCTATTGAACGAAACTTATAACTGAATGATAAAAATCACTTAATGTTATGAGTTCGTCGTCATATAAATGATAATGTATGGATAATATTTGCATGATTGAATAAGATATACCATTGAATCTTATGCATAAATGAATACGATATAGTTAGATCCTATTGCTTCCTTTTTATGAGATTCAGATTAATCTTTTTCAGAGGGCGTCAAGACTTCCTGTTAAGTGCAGACATTTATGTCTTTTCTTTTCTTTTCCTTTCTATTTCTTTTATATAAATATAAGTGATTTCTTTTCTTATATAACTGGTTTCCGTAATGAATAAAAGCAATGTAATTGAAAGAACCTAAACGTAAGACAAAAAATGTATGACGATGTTAGAATTTATATTATCGTTCAATTTGTATTAATACTGTAACTCGTGGTTTTATAATCTTAGACTCCGAATACCGGGTACGACATTATATTTATACGTTAAGTAGAAATAGTGTTTAAAATTGAATGACATATTTCTGCCTCTGTTTTTGAAATAAAAAGAATTATTTTTTCATATATATCTTTAATTGATACTCTTCAAAATATGTTTTGCTATTTGTTTGGTGAAATATGCATCAGTTTTTAGAAATAAATAATTCGAGATAAAAACCAACGTTTTTATATGGTAGCAAAGTTTATTAAAAAATATTAAAATATTAGTTAAGACTGGTCACTAAATATCTATATATAACACTGTTAGGCAAATAAGAACGATTCCAAAAATTTCAGAGCTCTAGCTTGATGGGAAGTTGGTTAAATTAACAATAGAAAATTTGATGACACACTGATACAGACACACACTAAGTGAAATTCATAAAAATGTTAAAACTAACTAAAAATAATTAATTCATACGGTAAATTAAATGGTTGGAATGCAATATAACCCAACCACCCTTGGCGATAAGAATTATTTGGCAGTATTTTGCCAAATGTGGCTGCCCTGGACCGTTTTATTTTTCTTAACGTTCAGCCAAAAAAAATCGCCAAGTTTGCTGCCAATTTTTGAAATCGCGCCAAGCCGTTAGGCTAAACTGTATTATAAAGAAAATAGTAGTTAAAACTTGTCGCAAATGTCGAAATATTTTAGGTGAGTAAGAACGATTCCCAAAGTTTCAGAGCTCTTGCTTGATGGAAAGTTGGTTAAATTAACGATCGAAAATTTGATGACACACACACACACCAAGTGAAATACATAAAAACATTTTAATAAAAATAAATTTACGGTCATTAATTTCATTAAATTGTTAAAGCTCCTTTTAATATTGAAATTTAAATAAGGTGAGTAACCAAAAATTCTATATTTCAAATGGATATCCGTTACCTTAAGATTGAGTTGATGGGTTATGTGTCTTTTGATATATTATTTACAACTTCTTCGCTGTTGAGTTCGTTTGCTGTGAAGGCATCTAAATTTTGCAAAATATATTTATACGTTTTTATTAAAATGGGTTAGAATGGTATAAAATGTACAGATATTTATTCTTTTCAGGGTGATTACACAGTGCATCAAAAACTTTTATGACTCACGCTAGATTTCAGTTTACAATTGAGCTTCATATGTTATTGCCCATGCTTGATAAATTTCGACTATATTTTGGAAAATTTACAAGAGTTCTGCGCATTTGTTAAACTGACTCAAGAGATATGACCATTTTTCTGAGAATTACAAGATTTTCAAACTTAATTATTATTATGGAAAAAAGTGCTGTAATTAAATTTAGTGCAAATCTTGATAAAAGAAAAGTCTTGGAAACATTAAATTGATGAATCGAGTTTAATATGACTTGTGTTGAAGAATAGTAAACTTTTTCTTTTGGTTCACACTTTTTTTTGGACGGAAGAGATGATCTAGATCAAATTCATCCAGAATATTCGAAATTATTGAAAAAGTGAGGGATTTCTTGGCATACAATCTCTGTGAGTCTTTGAAAATGATGGAAGATTCTTTGAACATCAGCAAAGAACTACTCAAACCATCCTGCACAAAAATTTGAACAAAAGGAAAATCTGTGCCAAATTTGTTCCTCAAATTTTTATCTGTGAAAAACAATTAGTGAGAAGTACATATGACAGAGACATCATTTCAGCTGCTGAAAATGATCCAAACTTATTGAAATCAAAGATGATAGATGATAAAGTATGGTGTCCTAAAACTGGGTTACTGAGTGAGGCTTAAAAGTCAAAAACCTCATCACAAGCCAAGAAAAACAAGAAAAGTTCCATGCAATATCGAAGTAAGGCTCACTGCATTCTTCGACAGAAAAAGTTTTATCCACAAATAATTTGTTATAACTGTACAAATAATTTTACTAGTGAATATTTAAACATTTCCATGCATTTGATGGCCCAAATTCGTTACATTCGTCTAGACAATCGGGATGAAAACAGTTGAAGTTTGTCGCTTTTGATAATGACCTATTCACAATTCATTCATTGTTTGTAAATACTTTTTGCTATAAATAAAACCTGTGTGCTTAATCATCCACCTTATTTATTATATTTAGCTACTTGTGATTCTCTTTGATTCCAAAACTTAATGGTGTTATTTTGATGATTTTTCGAGCATATAAAGAACTTCAACGCGTGTTTCGGAGTCAAGTCAACAAAGTGAATAAGAAACATGCTTTATAGTCATTATTAAATCCTTGTAACAAGGGTATTGCAGGCAGAGGAAGATTATTGTGAATCAAAAATACAAATAATTTTTTGCTTCTATTTCTTTTTATAGAACCTAGTCATGAAGTTTTTTGATGCACTTAGAATATCAGTTTTCCTTAAATGTAATATTTTCCCTTCTCTTTAATCTAAATTCATTGCGTTTAACCAAATGAAATGATAGATTTAAATTGCAACTGAGAAGTAAGAGAATAAATACTTTTAATTAAAATACTTTCAAGATTCTTTGGTGTATTTATTGCTTTCAATGTGTGAAATTAATCACAAAATCAATTTTGTAAAACTGAGTGTCTCTGGAAAGGATGAACTCCTATATGATTCTGATAATTTAGAATATCGTTGAAAAAGTAATTTTTCATTAATGAAGTATCTAAAATGCTGGAAACAGTGCAACCTACGGAAAAATGGAAGAATGTACGGTGAAAGAGGCACAATTACACATCTAAAATTGTTAAATTGTAGTAATGCACAAAATTTGAGAAATATAGTCCCTTGTTCGACAGCATTTATAAATATTACTCTATATTGAAATGATGCATACTTATATGGCAACATAAGTAACACAGAAAAATGTTGCACAATTAGAAGTAATATTTAAATGTTATTTTATAGTATATTATTTTATGTAAGTAATAGGCTCTGTGTACTTGTATGAATTACTTTTTTGACTGAAATGTGTTATCATACTACAAATTTGAGACACAAAATGTAAGATTTTCTGTTGTATCTGTATCAAATTTTTCAGATTCTTGATAATGAGTTAATGTTAAAATGTTTGCTTGTTTCACACGAGAAAAACATCTTAGAAAAAAAAGATTTATTTGACATATTAAGATCGAAATTGACGAAGTGCGTTAGAAGGAAAAAACGTGGCAAAACCTTATGTGATCAAATTTAAAATTCTAATGTGAAAAATATAAAGTCATTCCTGAATTATAATCATTTTTAATAATAGCTTCTCTCTTCATTATTTATTTCAAGTAGAAAATAATAACTTCTATATTTCATTAATAATTTTGAAACTGAAAAAATAATACGAAGCTGCTTCCTTTACGAGCAAAACAGTAATTTGTTTTTTAAAAAAAATCTTTCCGGAAACAACTGTACTATTAGAACTGTTTGTTTTCATTGAGCAAAATAACACATCGTATGAGAAGAATAGTTGTACATATGTCACATTTTAGCCTTGGAATGTAAGCTTTCACCGTCACACTTGGTGATCAAGGTATGGAGACAGAAGGAATTGCAACTATATCTTGTCTAATACTTTATGAATGGCAACATACATAAGGAATAATACATAAGGAATACAATACAAGAAACTATTTACTATTGCAATTATACCATTAAAAACCACTCGCATTATTTTTCTATGTGAATACTAATACGAAATGCAATATCGTTATGTTAATCGGTAATTTATCTGAGGCTTTGTGATAAAGCCTTTAATGAAACTACTAGAAGTATTAGCAGTCTTGATAAATTGTCATCAAATTCTGATAATTGGAACGGTCTGGTCAATAGAATAGCTATTGTATTCAGTACCAGGAAACTCACTTGACTAAATAACGATTCATTCTAATATGAATTGAATGAAAATCAATTAAATATTAAAAATATCTCCAATGGAGACAGACGTCCTCGTTATTCCGTTTAATAAATCATTTAATGAATTCTAATGGGAGTTTATGCATATTTGGATCTCCATCTTAATTAGAACGTTTGATTATTTGACTGATAGTATGAATGGGGGGATGTCGAAAGAGGGCTATTGCATTAACTTTAATTGCTCATCTGGTATTTGAAAAATACAAGTAAAACCCTCTGTAAAGACATAGACAATTTATTCTTCTAGGTTAAAATCAGTGATTGGGACACGAAAAATTGGATTTATATCCGGATCCCAATAACTCGCGAGTCCTTCTAACTCTGGATAGAAAGGGAGTAAAACTGGGTAAAAACGGAACCATGGTAGTTTTACCATGGCTCCCTTTTTATCAAGGATTCAGATTAATCTTTTTCTTAGATCATGTTAGATTTCATGTCAAGAGCTGACATTAATACTTTTTTTCTATTTTATATATGATAGGATAAACATGTCATAGAGTTCCATTTAGCAATTGCAAACTGATACACAAAATTAAACAAATTAGAAGCATGAAAAAGAAATAAGTCAAATAGTGCTCGATCATCAAAAACCGAGCATAAAAGAAAAGCTGGCGTGAAATAAGAATTTTTTATGTAACCGGAGCTTGCAAGTCCCATGATCTTAAGGTAACAGTGCCCCTTCGAAAAAGTATTTTTGAACTATCGTACATTTTAGCCACAAATGTGTATTCTATGACCTTGTGGATCTGCAAAATCAGAAAAACATCCGATAAGCGTTTTGTTGGAATATATATTTTTACTGTCAAAAAGGCATTTTATACAAAAATAAGCAAACATTAAGACTTTCTGCAAAGCATATTAGCTCAAAAGAAAATAAATGTATTGACACTTCATTAATTGAATTGAATTTCAACATGGGACTCAATATAAACAAGTAATATAATTTTTTTTTAAAGTCAATTCCTACTTAGGTCAACAAAGAAATTTTTTAATTCATCTGGTAAATTAAATGGTTTGGAATTCAGTTTAGCCCAACCACCCTTGGCGACATGAATTATTTGGCGGTATTTTGCCAAATGTGGCTACCCTGTTCCTCTTCCCCGACTTAATGTTCAACCAAAAACAAAAATCGCCATGTTCGGCAATTTTTGAAATCACGCCAAGGGGTTAGGCAAAACTGCATTTTCACCAATTAAATTTAATCTAATGAAATCATATTTGAAAACTGTATTAATATCAAGTGTAATCCACTACAAGTTAAAAGAAATGTATTTGAACTTGAGCGGTTGAATAATAATTCGAGATAAAAACCAACGTTTTTAAAAACAACTTTTTTTATATGGTGGCAAAGTTTATTAAAAAAATTACTGAAATATTAATTACAACTGGTCGCAAATATCTAAATATTGCATTGTTAGGCAAGTAAGAAAATTTCCGAAATTTCAGAGCTCTAGCTTGATGGGAAGTTGGTTAAATTAACGATTGAAAATTTGATGACACACTGATACACACACAGACAGACACACGCCAAGTGAAATATATAAAAACGTTAAAACTAACTAAAATTAATTTAATTCATCCGGTAAATTAAATGGTTGGAATGCAGTTTAACCCAACCACCCTTGGCAACAGGAACTGTTTGGCAATATTTTGCCAAATATGGCTACCCTGGTCCGTTTTAAGGACTTAACCTTCAGCCAAAAAAAAAAAAAAAAAAAAACCAAATTTTGGGAAAAATTTTAAAAAATCGCGTCAAGCGGTTGGGCTAAACTGCATTATTATAGAAAATATTATTTAAAACTTGTCGGAAATGTCTAAATATTGCATTGTTAGGCGAGTAAGAACGATTCCCAAAATTTCAGAGCTCTAGCTTGATGGGAAGTTGGTTAAATTAACGATCGAAAATTTGATGACACACACACCAAGTGAAATATAGAAAAATATTTAAAAAAATATTTTATTAATGATTGAAAACTTGCACAAGATATATATAGGAAGAGTGTGAACTAATAGTAGGAATTTAAAAAGAATCAATAACTTGGGACCAAAAATTGTGTTTTGAAGGTGTACTTACCTTACTTTTGTAGGTCCATTAAGAGTTTCTTTACTGTTACTTTAGTCACAGAAGAGAGGAGAAAAAAAATCCGACTGAGCAGAAATGAACAAAAGGGCTTCTTTGAGATGTATTTTTAAAAAATTTGGGACTAAGAGTGGATTGAAAAGTGAAATATTTGTGATCGAGTCTTTTTTTTTTGTAAGAAAGTTTCATGATCTTTCAGTCAAGAGCTTAGCCTTTAATAATATTCTATTGCTCAAATCTTAAGAATTATAAATATATTTTGCGAATGTAAATGATTTCCGTAATTATTAAACATAATGTCGAAAGAGAGCAAACGTAACCTCAAAAGATTCATATCGATTTTAAAATTTATATTGTAGATCATTTTATTCTAATACCGTAAGTCGCGGCACGCTTAAATCGCAGTTTATTAACCGAGGTCACCGACTTCGCGAGCTGTATATGATCCGTTAGAATACGCAAAGCTCTGGAACCATTCAGAATAGTAAAATTGATGTGAGCAGTTGTTCTACGCTCGAGTCGAGTTTTCTATTTCTATCAACTTATGATTGTGTTGTTCAATAAAATGCGAATTAACAATACATTTTGTTTTCTTCTTTGTTTCTCTGAATAAGTTTTCTACTGGAAGTATCATACTTTATTCCAATAATGGGTATATATAAATAGTAATAGGCCCACATATTTTTTAGCCAACAAGGGTTTAGTTGGATCACTTTTGGCGAGCGAGATCACTTTTCACGTACCAGCTAACTTTTTAATTTTTATCGTTTGCTTCAATTTTAATTACATTTATCTTAAACATATTCAATTTAATAATTTATCATTTGCTTTATTTTTAATTACATGTAGCTGATATAATATTCAATTTAATATTTTATCGTTTGCTTTAATTTTATTTTCGGAAAAGTTAATTTACTTTTGTCTATTTCTCGATATTTCTTTGCTTACTTTAATTCTTGCATTTAATTGAGCATTTTAATAACAATTATAAAAAAAAAGTGCATCTTGGGTGGCTAAATTTGTTCCTTGCAAAACTTTGCATTGAACTTTTATATTTTATCATATATTTTAATTATTTTTGCAGATGGTTTTCTCTCTTACGTTTCGGGTGCATAAAACTGCATAAAAGTTTCAGAAAAGATAGCCCTTATAAATTCTATGAATATAATAATAACTATTATTTATTATGATCACTAATATATGAAATTGATATACATTTTCGCTCGAATTTAGCTTCTTAAACTAGTAATATCGAAATTTTTTTCTGTGTTCTCTTGTTATATCATCCATGCTATAAATGCACTCACGTTCAAGATTTTTCAACAAATGTATGTATGTCATAACTAATTTGAATAAAATTTACAACTTAAATTAACTCGAGACATATTGATTATTTCTTATGCATGTTGTTTAGTGTACAGAGGATTTTTATTAAGTAGTTATATAAGAATAAATCAAATATTATCTTCTTTTATGGTACTTTTACTTTCTCATAAACATAATAACATACATGGATGATTCTTCCCATTAAAAATATGAATAAAAATTTTAAAAAGAGGAAACAAAATGTTATACCTTGGCTATTTTTATGTATTTCCATTACACTATAGCAGTTGGAAGTCAAATATAAGTTTGCAATTGCACTCGCAATAAATACAAATATGTGAAAAAGTTCTAAAAACTGAGAATTCAAACCTCTTTTATTTCAAAATATTTTAGTCCATCTATAGTCCCATATATATATATATATATATATATATATATATATATATATATATTATAAAAGTTTCGAACAACTCTAAGAGTTTTGAATAACTTTAAAAATGACCAAAGATACATCTTTAAAAAGATGTCAGTATCAAAATGTGAAAAAGTTTTGAACATTATATAAATAGTTGAAGTTTCCTTTTTTTTTTCTTCTGAAGATGAAGTGTTGTAATAGAAGTGATTTATTAACAGACTATCATCGTTTTCTTCGAAAATAATTTTCTTTTTAAGTTACGTGAAAATTTGTTGCTTGTTTCTTTTTTTTCATGTGTATTAAAATATTGAGGAAATATTGTGTGTAAAAAATTTGAGGAAAGATGGAATTTATTCCCAATAGGGTAGAAAAAGTACACTTTGTTCTATGTTTGATATCATTAAATTTTGAATTAAAACCTTTAAATTATTCTATTTCCTGAAAAAAAAAATAACTCCAGGAGATAAAATATAGTGCTCTCGGTAATCCTGTAGATACCGAACCAGAACATTGTCGTATTAATTAAAAATCACTAACATTAATGCAATTAAACAGAAAACGCTATGCATAATTGTATGAAATTTAATACAGTACATGTGCTAATAAATTGTCCTACATAATAAATTATTAAAACTACAAAAAATGTATTGTTTAACATTTATATTCGAATTTAATTCATTAAAAATAATTATGTGTGACTTGTCTGATGGTGTAAAAACGCCGAATAACTTGCACACATGATTTAGAAGTGAGGTATTATAGAGATATTACTATTTATTCAACTGTCAAAAATGTATTTAATCAATATACCTCAAAAAAGGTTATTTTCCTCTTGTAAATAATGTTTAAGCAAATAATGTAAATAATGTATATGCTTGTAAATAATGTAAATAATGTTTAATGTTTATGCAAAGCTAAGAGTTGTTGTTGTTGTTGTTGTTTTAATTCGTGTCTACCTTCAATTATATGAATTATATAAAACTAATAAAAAAAATTCTCTGAAGGTAGACTTTTCTAATTTTAATTGCAAAAACTTACCTTCAATGAGGAACATCACACTTTGGTTCCACTAGACAGATGCCACGATTTTTTCGGAATGAAATACATATATATGTAGGATTTTCCAGCTAATTATCAAGCAATTAATTTTATTTTCCAATTTACTGTAAAACCAGTTCCTCCGATACTCAATAGATGGCACCACGAATCAGAGTCATGTGATAAGCTCATGCAGCGCCACCTATTCTAGAACAAAAACTGAGTGACACTCGTTCTCGCTTTCTTTCCCCCACCTTTCCGCTTCTCTTTTCCTTCGCATTACCCGCGTCGGAAGTAAACTTCAAACTATCGAGCGCGTTCCAGCGCCCTTCGTTAATATGGGTTAAATGAGGCAGCCATCTATCTGTATCCGACGAACTGGCTAATCCGTCATATCATAGCGTAAATACTTTTAACTCTTCATCATCTCTCCTAATAAACAAGTAAAGCTACTACGAGTCTCATCATTGAATTCCTACGAAATCATAATAGAGTCCGGTAATGGAATTACCCCCTAGATTTGCAAACCATCATAGATTCGGGATGAATAATCTCATCACCCCATTGTTTCTCTCTCTCTCTCTATATATATATGTATAACGTTTTTGAATTTTATCTGCCATTTTTATACTCTGGTTATCACTTGTTCGTATTATTATGGTTTTTGATAGCATCCTCGTAAAAAGTTTTTATTTCATAAAATGTCTGGAACGGCGCGTTTCCCTTTGCAAGAACAAATAGGATAACACTCAACTCGCAGCTGGCAGAATTCGGAATCGAGACACTGGCTTAAACATGGCACTGCAGAAAGAATTTTCAACCTATCGAAACTAACGAGTGCACATTCTACTCCTAAGATTTTGTTCTTCAGTGTTGATAAAAAATATTGTTGAAAATTTTTTTTGTTTCTGTGTTTATCACAGGCTCAGTACATTTACTTTTTGGTCACCCCTTTTCCCAAATTCTTTTGAAAATATTAGCATAGGAAGAGTTATAAAAAGTCCTTATAATTTAGTATAATATTTTTGATTGTAGCTACGTTCTTTGAGTAAACCTTTTTCAGTTTTAATTCCAGATATTTTAGCAATAGCTCAAAGTTCGTGTGATTTTTTTAATCGTCTTATTTATGGAAATATAATCAGAATTTAAAGCGTTGAGAAAAAGCATTGTTTTGTAATATGTGCAGCGGTTCTCTTCAACAGCATTGAGAAAAGTTGAAGCGCCTTATTAACTATCCCGAACAGGACATCTGTTTTAGCCTAGCTGATAAAGGCACAGTAAAACGTGACCGGTCAACTTACTTCTTGATAGTAGAAATATTTTCTCAGGGTTACTGAACACTTCAGGGATTTTTTTTCCCCGCTTTGGCTGGAAAAAAATTTATTAGCGAGTTGCACATTGGATCTACACTTGCCTAGGAGTAAATATTTTAAATCGGAGAGAAATTGATTTAGAGTCATTGAAACTTAAGATGTTCAATGCATTAATGTTTACAGCAGAGTTCTCCAAACTACATTACAAAGACATTTTTATCTACGGAAAAAAATTTCGAAAATTCATGTGTATCCTGCCAAGATGAGCTACCGCTTACGTGGCCTTTACGCTTTTACGAATTAAAATAAAGGCTCTAAATGTTTTCCAACAGATAAATACATTGCAAAAGCTTATTCACAGTCAGTGAGATGATATAACGCTAACTAGGAGCAGATTTTTTAATGGTTTGCTGCTTGTTCAAGACTTAATTATTTTGATCACAGTTTACCAGTTGTTGTTGACTGCCGCGATGAGGAATTGGTGGTGTCAGTGTCTAATTGCGAAACATGTTGCACTCTATTTTATTTAGTGGTAATTTTCTTCACATAATTATTTACTACTGTGTATAAAGTATTGGAAACGTAGTTTGTTTAACAAAAAGTTTCCAAATATTTTGAAGAGGAAACATTAAAAGAAGCAATCTTTCTACCTTAAGAGGGTATACTTGCTGGCTATATTCAGGTAAATTTTAATTTAAGAAATCATAATCATTTTTAAATATTGTTTCAGGTCATTTGCAACTATAATTGCAACGAAATCAGTTCACATAATTAGGTTTTTTTAGCGATATTGTGTGCTAGATACTTTTAGTTTTACTCTTTATTCATGTTGAAGTCACTTTATGTGCTAAATGATCTCCGGAAGAGGGGAAAAAATAGACGATGAGTGTTGACAATTTCTTGAAGAATGACGTTTGAAATACTTCTGCATCAAATCCGGTGAGAGAGCATTGTGTGTGAATTGCAACGAAACCATAGTTGTGATGAAAGAATATACCTGCTCTATCATCATTGAAGCAAACATCAGAAGAAACACACACAGCTGGAGGGTTAAGTCCATGCTGAAAAATTTTCTATATTACAAATTCAGCTCGTATTTCAAAGGACATTGTTCAGTAAATCCTCAAATGAAAATGAATATTTAACTAAGTCTAGTTATAAAGTTACCTACGTCTTGACTAAAAGTGGCAAACCGTAAACGGATGATTGAAGTAGTGAAGGAATGTTTGTTGGAGGTGGCTGAAGAATTTTGCCAAGAAATGTCGAAATAATTTTAAAAGGAAGCTTTGGGTGCAAATACCATTGTCACGATCATAAGAGGTGTGAATGAAGACATGATCATAACACAAGAGTTGGCTTCCCTACACGGCCTATATGATACTGTTACATAAGAAGATTTATCCAATGAATTGGAAAAAAAAAACATTTACTGATTATAACTTAGACTTGACAAACCTCAGTAGCCTGACTATTGATGAAAGAAAGAACATGAGTGGCGTAGGGAAAGCCTTGGTTGGATTAGTGGAGCAAATGTGTAATGGAAAAAACATTTCTCTACCAATATTCCTGCCCTGCATTATTCATTAGCAAGCTTTTTGTACTAAATATGTGTACATTAGTAATATAATAATACTATAGTTAGGATGGTGAATATAATAAGGTCACATGGGCTCAACCATAGACAGTTCAGAGACATGTTGAAAGATACAAACATAGAACTGAAAGATTTACCTTATTACACATCAGTAATATGGCTAAGTTATGAGAAAGTTACTAGTAGAATATTTGAATTAAGAAAGGAAATACACTCATTTCCATAAAAATTTGAGCATCAAGAAGTATGAGTGGGGTTGTTATGAAACTTGGTATGAAGGTAGTGTCAGGCAGATATATAACTGATTAGAAATGCAGCGTGATTGCCGCCAGAGAACGTTGGACACCGTTCTCCTTGGATTATAAAAACAGGTAACAGCTCTACTTACCTTATAATAGGTAAATAGAGCTTGTTTGCGTGTATTTAATCTGTTGCAGAGAGACGCTTTTTAAAAAGAGATGCCATTACGCCGCTATCGGATGCTATTTGAGCAGCTGTCAGAGTTCGAAAAGGGAAAAGTCATAGGGATGATGGAAACCGGATGGTCATCTTGGCGAATAGCTTGTCACCTAGGCCGTTGTGAATTTACTCTGAGGAGGTGTTGAAACCAGTGAACAAGAGAAAAGTCTGTTATACGACTACCAGGCTCAGGACGCCCTCGACAGACCAATAGTCAAGAAGACCGTCACATTATACGACACGCACGTATAGCGCCAAATGAGGAACGAGATGTCGCAGGGCCTCATATGGGACTTGTATTCCTCGATGCTCGAACGCATCATATGTATTCATGCTAGAGATGGCCCAACAGTGTACTAAAACATCCATTCACTTGTAATTTTTCCTAAAATAAATGATCATTTTACTTTGATTTTATGATCACTTTCTCACTTCTAGCAAAGTAAAGGTAAACTTCAGCTTTTACTGTCTGATGAAGAATGGGTATGGAAATTGGTCTTTGCACATACATAACTAGTCATTTGAATTTTCTGGACCTAAAACTACAGGGAGAGAAAAATATAGTTTATGATCTATTCACTTATTTATAGGACTAAATATCTAAATTTGTCTTGTTTTTGGAACAAGTAAAGCCAACAACTAGATACGCTTTCAGAAGTGCTAGGTTTTCATGGCGGAAGCAACTGTAGAATTCCCCACCTCATTTGTATGCGAGATCATCAAAAACCTACAACTGCAGTTTCAGAAGCTGTTTTCACACTTGAATTCAAATGCAGAAAAAAGTGAGACTGTGTCAGAACCCATTTGAAACAAATGTGGCCAGTTGCCTGATGAGGAGCACTGGCTGCAGTCAGCTGGAGGTCACTGAATTGCAAACAAATGACCTCTTTAGTACTCAAAGAAGGAATTGAGGTTTTTATCAGTTTTTGCCCCAAGAAGACATTTCTAATGACCAAAACTTTGCATCAAGGCTCCTTTCAATCTTTGGAAAAACATACCTGTGTGAACAAGCATTTTTTTAAAAATAAAATACGTGAAGAACAATTTCAGAACAAACTTGTCTGGTGATATTCTCAGGTCACTATCGATGTTAGGGACATCAAATCTAAAGCTAAATATTTCCGCTATTTTGGTATCTAGGAAACAGTTTCACCTTTCTACTAATACAGGTGTTCATGTGCAGTGTATCAATGAGTTAGTAAATAATAACTGAATAAAGTAATATTAAACAAATAATTAAAAACAGCATCTATAATTTGGTTCTTTTTTATTTGGAGCTCGAGTGTGTAGTCAGCCCCGTAGTTAATGCTATAGTTAATGTGACCCTCAGGCTGAAAAGTTTGGAGATCCCTGGTTTAGAATTTACTTAAATATTAAAAAGAATTACTAGTTTTAGAGTTTACAGTTAATAAAATATTACTGGATTTAATTTAAAGCTACCAATAATGTTTTTTGGAAGGAGGTGAAGTTAGGCGATTTTGATTGCACTTGATGGGTTTATTTTATATAAAACTGAAGTTTATTATTGAGTAAAATGCGAAGATTGGTATCAGAATTATTGTAAACAGATATTGTAGTGGAAGTTGGGGGAAGAGAGAGGTGAACGGAGTTGGTTGTCCAAACTGACGCGAAACTTACTTTATCAGACCCAGTGGTCAAGGGTTCGAAACGCCGCTGACACTCCAAGGTCAAACGAGCTCCTCTCTAAGGGATCTGAAAACATCAAGCATTGAATATATATTAAATAAGGGGTGCCCAACTCTCGGACAACATGTGGCCTAGAATACTCATCATGGTAGCCCAAGAAGAGAGTTTGGAGCGACAGAAATGTAAATTCCCACTGCAAAAAAATATAATTCGATTAAATTAATTCAAAAGTCCTTAAGCCAAAATACCTTTTTTAATTTAAAAACCTTAAGTTCACCGTTTTAATATAAAATTATGAAAATAAATTTCCCGAGTTTTGAAAAAATAAGCGTTTATTTATTAATTGCGATTCTATATACTATCGATATGGATAGTTTTCCTATGGATTTTCAAATGAAATGCATGGCGTTACAATATGACAATGTTACAATGTTTTCGAGAATGAAGCACAGGAAAAGTAAAATTAAAACTAATGGATGGTCATTCTGAGGGCTCTCTGAGAATTGCAATCACTTCAATCGAATTAGATACTGAAGAATTATTTTCTTTTACTTAATGCTAATTGTCACATTGATTTTATTATTTCTGGCTATTCTTAATTTTACAAAATTTATAAAGTATTATATATATAAGTTGTCATATATGATGTACAAAACAGTGTTATTCTAACTCCGCATTACAATCTTCATGAAACAAAAGTCCTAAATTATTAATTTTAAATTACTTACATATGTTAACTATGTTATTATTGTTGTTATTAGTATGATTGTTTATATTAGTATTTTGATCAGGAGTTATTCTTAGTGCCTTAGAGTTACAATTACTTTGTGTATCCCCATACAACTCATCTTCTTCCTATGCAGCTCAAAGGAAGCAAACAAGTTTGACACCCCTGTTTTAAATTAAAATATATTTCTGGCGGATGTAATAAAACTAACTTTCAACATATTTTGTCTCGCGTCAGTTCATTTTTATGTATCATAAGATATATCATTAGTTTGTTTTCCCTAAGAGATTATTATTTATAAGTTAGTTAAAATATAATTTTTGAAAATGATTTTTAAATTTAATGTCTCCTGTTTTAAAATGTTTTTTTAACTGCATTTTCTTATTGTGCCTTAAAAAAATTATCTTTGCTTTTGTTCTTTCAGCGTTCTCAAAAGTAATGTCATTTTTCAAATAAAAAAGTTTTCGAATTCTTCTCTTACAGAAAACAGTTCCGCTCTAAGAACACACTTTTTGCTGTTTAAAAAATAAAATACTTTCCGAAAGTCGAGAAAAACATCACTTTAGAAGAATTATGAACATTTTTAGTCTTTTTACTTTTCGAATTCTGACAGTGGTGATATCTAGGGTTAAGAAATATGTTATTGATACATTGATAGCCCTTATACAATAAACTTAAATGTATTTCCACTATAAATAAGAAGTTTATATTGCACTATATATACGATTAATTTATTATCATCCATATTATATGATTTAATTTTGGAACAATGACTATAATTACATCGAACTTTAAATAATATATTCAATCGAAATAAGACTATTACATTGTATAAATGGGTCCTAAGGTATAAAATGATAAGTTATAAATATTTGTGCGCTGAAAAGTTTGGTTATGTTTTTGGGAGAAAGTTAAGGTAAAGATATTTTTTTTTGGTCCAAAGAATTTTATTTTATATTTTATATTGAATTGCTTTTGTAGTGTATTCTTCTTAACTTTATTGGACAATTACAAAATGGGTTGTTAGCAATAAACCTCTTAAATTTCATCTATTATCAAATGAAAGGTATGCCGCATTTCCTGGAATGTTATTTTGATAAATTTAAAACCCCGTCATGTAATGACTTGGGGAAGCATTAAATTAAAGCGTCATTTTACTCGCAGTTTTTAAGGAAATTGTTTCTCTTGTCCTACCTGTTATTTTAGCTAAAAATCTACTAACCACATGAAATAAAAATGAACCCAGATATTCCTCAAGAGTTGTTTCATATACATAGGGCAAATGAGACGTCAAATCGAACTGAATCTTTTCCATTGAGTCATGGCTTAAAGTTACAAAGTTAATTCCAAGATCCCTTTTGTTGCTCTTAAAAGTTTCTTGTAGTTTGCTAGTTCGACGCTAATGTTTGTGGATATCAACAATATCTGTTCCTCCTCATGAACGATAATTCTCGATAATTCTGACGAATCCTCTTCGTGGTTCCTTTTTTAAAAATCATTTTTCGTTTTCTATAGGGTGTGTCATATGGTCTACACCAGATGAGGGTAATTGTTCGGGCTCGAAGTGACAGTTTGTGGAAGCGGAGGCTAATTGTGGGTCACATCTTTTAAAATAATTGGATTCATTAGTTAACATTACATGTGTGGCAGTTTTATTCAATTTATTTTTTGTGCTAATTTCATGTAATCTATTGCTACAAGCTCATATAATTTTATTATAAAGTAAATTATTATTATTATTTAGACGTTCCTTTCCTTTTGCCTGAAGTTTAAACACAAATATAATTAAAATTTAAGTTAAAAGAAAGAATGACATGTGTGTGTGTGTGAGGTCTATAAAGTAGAGCTGCAAAGTGAAAAGAAAGTTTATAAATCAGAAGTGGAAGTAAAATACATATAGTTAGCAAGGAGTACTTTCTTCAATTTGACTATAGGTTCGTGACTATTTTAAATATTGACTAATAACGGCATAGCCAAGTGAAGGAAGTAATATCGGAACTCTGAAGGTTACATTCTGAATTATTCCGAATCTCTGCACGAGATAAATACTTCAGTGTAGCAAAAATGGCGAAATGTATCGTTATTATTATTTTCTACATAATATCTTTGCGTGGCAGAAATTTCGGTAATGACTAAAATTAATACGAAGAAGCATTATAGACAGAGACATTTTAATTTATTTCGAATAAATATTTTTGCATCAATCAATATACGACTTTAGACAGCATTCTTTTATAAAAAAGCAACACTTATAGAAACATGGATAGCCAACCTGAAACTCACAACACTATTCCGGTTTTCCCCCCTCTTCAGTAATAGAGTTTACTTAATTTTACTTCTTCACCCACCCGTTGGCTGTGATTTCAAAATGGTTGGCCACTTCTACTTTAATGCTTATGTTGTATTCTAAACGTTCCGCGCAAAACAAAAAGGAGTCAGAGTTACAAATCTACAAATGGATTGATAACCAATATCTTTAGATCAGGCTAATGCAACATTACCAGAACTACAAGACGGATTAAAAATTTGAAATACTCTGCAGCTGGGAGTACTTTAGGATTTACATAAGAGATAATAGAATATTTGAGCCATGTATTGATTAGTTTAATCCCTCTATTGCTTCATTAAAACCTCCATCATAAAATCTGTAAATTTTTTAAATAATAATAATAATTCTATTCTTAAAATAAAACAAACTGGTTTTATGCGACAATCGCGACATCATAGTTGACAGCAGTCAGTAAATATTCAGCTACTTTACGGGAACTAGCAATATGTTTTTTGGGTGCACGTCAGTGATTTCCTTTTTCTTATAGGATTTTTTTCAACTACGTCCTTGAAAAAAAGTTTCTCTCACTTATAGTTGTTTTTAAATAGCATCATTTTTTTATCTTTGCAAAAGTTGTCATATTTGAAAATTTATCAGTTGAAATATAGGTTTTGCTCACAACTGTATACTTTTCCAACAGAAACCACGTGATTGGGGGGGGGGGGGGGGGGGGGGGGGAGGGAGCAGCGCGCTCCAGAGTATTTGTTAAGAACCAACTTTAATTAGAATTATAGAACGCATTTTGCTTTCCTACGTAACTTGTGTTGTGTCTTAAGTGTTTTGTGTAACTTAATATCATGTGCAAATTTATGTCAATTTACTATTTTTATTTACAAGGGAGTTCATGACTTTATTTGATTGGACAATTATTCTAACGGAATTTTGTTGAAACTAAAAGTTTAAAGCACCAGCTCCCCGGAACGACGAAAAAGGTATGTCAAATTTTAATATTCTTATTGAATAGTTACATACCAATTCTGAAATAAAACGAGAAACTAATTTTGTTCCTTGACAGTTTTCTGTAAAAAATGGTTAGGGTAAAATCCTAGATTTTTGTCTTTGGAACAAGATCCCCTTGTAGTTCGATTAGTTCCAGTTGCAAAGATGTTGATGTCAGTTCGACATCAATATCAAATAGAGAGGAGAAAATATTTAAAGGATTAGTTAACAGTTCAATGATATTGTTGCGTAGTTGTTAAAGCAAATCGAATTGGAGGACCTGTCACTCGTTTCATTTCATGATGAAATTCTTCAATCTTTCATCTGACGCCATACTCACAGAATAGATTTTCGAATAATTTGGTTTATTAACACTGGAGTAGTTACACTTGGTTGAGAACTCGTCCAGAAGGAGAATATATGCATTTATATATCATAGTGGAATATTTCAGAGCACTGCTCTGGAAAAATGTTTCTGCTGTTCGCGGATAACCAGAGGGCAGTTGCCTTAAGCTCAGGTTCAATAACTGCATTCTATCTTATCGCTAGAGCGGTGTAATGTGGTTGGCGTCTGGGACATGAAGAAACTTCAATCAACCTCATCAGCTTGCAGAAGAAGCGATAGAGCTTCCTGCACCTTTTATCGGATAACAACTGAGATCGATTGTGGTGTTTCTGTATTTTCGGTGTTCGACGTTATTACGCGTTGGAGCTCATCTAGTAGAGTTCTGTGAATTATGTTGACTAGATCAGTTTCTTTAGTTATGGAGGTCATTGCGATGATATTAAGTAGGTCATCGAATTTCTTTTGGTTAACTCGCGTTTCTTTCATTTCTTCGATGACACTACTTCAAGATGTGAAGTCTTCCGTCGTAGAAAGTTCTTTTGTTAGGAGAGCTTAGTAAGAACCTTCAACAATACCCTTCATGTGGTTGGACACGTTTTTATCCTCTGGTATTTGAGGATTCGTTTCATGGCTCAGTCAAAATACGTCTAGGATATAGGATTGAGTTCTTTCAATAGGATTTTCTGAAAGCCATTTAAAATCTTCCTCGGCTCTTTTCCTTGACTGTATACTGTCACCAAAGGTTCTAGTGAGTTTCGATTTAAATTGGTTCCAAGATATCAGAAGTTCTTCATTATTCTCAAACCCTTGATGTGCTGTCCGTCCAGAATAATAATAATACACTTTGCCGGGCAGAAGATTTCATCCAATTTATTATGTTAAGAGATTTGGTCATATTTCTTAATCCATTTGTCTGGGTCTTGTCAATGATCTCTGCAAAACTGAGATAGATTGCACGAAATAAACAATTTCTTCTCAACTAAAAAGAAATGCGATTATGATAATTAGAGGCCGATAGAAATAAAGTGAATTGATGTAGATATGAGGGTATATAAGCAGAATGAAGGCTAGTGGAGAGAGGCCGAATAGGACTAGCGCTGAGCGTATGCTTTACATGCAGTAGACGATATCAAGTATTGTTACGGGCGACAGCAGCCACAGTGGATTTTAGAAAGCAAGTCGATGTCAACTGGAGAGATTTTGGTAAGAAAGTATTAGTTCCGTATTCGTTGAATAGGTGAATCAATCTAGGGGGTTACCAAAGAGAGGAAATATCCCTCAGACATTATACTACAAAGCTGACAAATAAATAGTTGTGTGAGACTTGACTAGTGTGTCCTTTTTGTTGGTTATTGACTTTTAGAGTTAGTTGTATTTCACTGAGTTATGACACAAGATTCGGGTCGAAATGCATCGTCACAACATGAAGTATTAGAAACATTATTTTGGTGTCAGCCTCTGAGGTCATCTCTTTTTATGTTTTCGCTCTTTTAAGTGCAGTTTAGAGACTGCGCTCAGGAGGATTATTTTTCAGCCGATTACTACATAATGAAGATGTGCGGTTCCATGATATAGCTGTCGTTTTTACCTGCACCTCCTCAAAACGGTCACGCAGATGTTTGAGCAAATTGAATTGAAGACACATTAGATATTTGAATACGTGGTCTATTAACAAACTGAGAGCAGCTGTACTTGGCTGAGAACTCTCTCTCAGATTAAGAATGCATGCCTTTACATATTACAATTGTATATTCCAGAACACTGCTCTAGAAACGTAAAGAATATTCTGGAAGATTTTAGAAATTATATTGAAAAAATAGAGAATCGTCACAAACAAAAAGTCAACACAAATTTTTGAATTTGTCGTCATTGAGCCCAGGAATTCTAATCTGTAGAAGAGCGTTTTGCCTCTGAGCCATAGACACTTTTTGGCAATTTTTTGGGAAAGTTATCGCACCTCTGAAAAAGTTAGAATGTGGGTCATATTTTGCCAGCGAATCATATGTTACCCATGAATGCTTAACATTATTATATATAAAGATCATTATTTAAATCTATTTCAAATTAATAAAGAAATTTTTTTTGAAGAGGACTCAATAACTTATAGTTGCAAAATGCCATATGCTAGTCATTGAAAAAAAAAAATCTGAAGTTTTTTGGAAGTATTTCTTTCCTATAATTTGAAAAGAATATACTTTCATGCATGATATATAATTTATTATGTACCTGAGTAGCGTACCTGTGTGAGAGAGTAGTATGTGAGTTGGTACTAAAAAGTATGTGAGTTGGTACTAAAATACATTTTAATACTTTAATACATTTTTCAGGCCTGTCTGATTCTAGCAAACTTTCTCAACATAGTATGCCAATTTTTTTTCTTCTTAAATCTATAGTGAAAGCTAACAAAACCTCTGCTAAAAATCAAGTTCTTAATAATTAACTAAAGTTGTGATCACAGTAAAGAAAAGAATTATAATTAACAAAATTAAGCTGACATTTTAGGAAAAGATGTAAGAAAATGATCTTAAAATAAGAAAAATAACTTGACTTTAGATAATTTTTGAAAGATAGACTTATTGAAAGTATTAGAAGTGAATTTATACAACAAAAACAAAATAGTTTGCTGTGATTAAAAACACTAGAAAGGTGAAGAATTCGTATATTTTTATAACTATATTCGTTAAGTTTATTAATTTTTGCTCTTTTATTTATTATAATTAGATAATTAAACATAGAGCGAGAGTTAAAGTTTTAAAACGAGAAAACAAGGCGACCGTCTACGATGTCAATAAAGTGAAAAATAATTTCTTTAAAAGGGGGAAAAACATACGAGTCTTTTGTCTTTAATATGAATTATTTCGTAGAATGGTGAGAGCTAACACACATAGAAATTTCAGTATAACAGACATTCTGGTTTTATTTTAGTTATTTATTATTATTTTGAAAATTTCATAATATGATCGATATTAGAGCCCTCTTACCTATCCTGATTCGAAGCACAGATATTAAGTACCAGAAAAAACAAATCCACAACAGGATTTTCAGATTTTCTCGGACCATTCCAGTTTTTATAGTGCTGTATAATTCATGGGTGATGTGTCCCCGGGATACCTTAGCGATCTTTCTCTTTTTTCGGCCTTCCTTCTTATCAACCAATTTTGATCTTTTCCTTTTCATTTTCAGTCTCTGGATTACACGACTACTCACTCTTTAGATCGATTTATACAATTGTTTATTATAATTATTGCAGATTTCATCCGTTAAGCTGAAATTCATGTTCAATCGGTTTTTATTATTTCTTGAATTATCAGCATTTAGGATTAGATATTCAATGTGATTTTTCTTTCTTTGCTGTAGGGAGTTGTTGGATTTCATAATGGACAATTGCTGAGTGTAAATCATATCACATTCATATCATGAGAAAAAAGTCTTTTAAGAAATTCTTTCTTTGTGTAACTTATATGTGAATTTTTCTTTAAAGTTAACTTTACTATCTATAAACAGAGATGTGATTCTTATACAATAATAAGGAGAATAATAATTGCATAAGAATAAGGGGAAGTCATTTTCAATTATTGTTTACAAATTCTAAACAGAAAAAAAGTTATTAAATGGATAATCATTAATTTATTCAATGTGATTCATTAAATGGTAAGAGAAGAGAACAAAAACAACATTCAGTTATGCATTTCAAAAAATATTTTATTTATTCAAATATACGTTTCAATTATTTTTGATTGATTCTGAACAGGAAATTAGACGTAAATAAACATTTACGTATTCAAAAATACCATTCAATTATTGCTTATAAATTCTGAACAGGGAAGGAGATGTGAATAAAAATAATTATCATATGTATAATCAAATTTATTAAAAGAAGGGGGAAATAAGGATTTAAGAATTTCAACTTTTTTATAGTCTTTTAAAGAAATCTGCTTCCATCTGATCCTTCTCTAATAAAAAAAAAAAAAGTGTATTAAGTTTAACACTGTTATAAATTTTTTTTTCATGCATATTATCAGATTTTATTACATACTAAAAAAAGCGAGCACTCTTATATACCGATATACTAAGTTTTAACACTTTTTTTTTTTATAGCTTATGAAAATAATTGATGTATTTTTTTTTTAATGTTAATGCCCTTTATGTTTTGGTAACCAATGAAATTGTAAATAATCAATTTACAAAGTTTCCTTTTTATATAATTCAAAGTGAAAATTAAGTCTGCTCACGTGCAGATATTTCGTGTCGGAAGAGTAATTGGAAAATAACCTAGATAAATACTCGTGCCGCCCTCTGGTGCATGTCGACGAAATTGTATTACAAAACCTTTCAAACATTTTTTTAAAAATTATACTGATGAAAAATTTACTTTTACATTAAAAATGAGCAATTTGTTACTTACAAAAAATTTAAATGTATAAAAGATTTGTCACAATAATAAAGGCTTCAGAAGCAGTTGTGTATATATATTTAAATAAAAACAGTATGGGAGAAATTTCAATTTTTTTCATGTTTTGTTCATACAAAATTAGCATTTATGCAGCAAGAATAGCCTTGATTTTTTCGAGCTTCTATCTGCTTTTATTAAAAATATTGCCATGAATATTTCTAAGCTGGAAAAGTTTTAACTCAAAAGTTGATTGAAACTTAAAATTGTATCTATTTGTTAACTGTAAAGCAAGTAATTTAACTTTTCAGAGCCCACATACCATACCTTTTTAGCCCACATACCATACCTTTTTAGCCCACATACCATGCTTAATTGAGTAAGTATATTATTAAAATTAGACTGAAAAGACCTTAAGATACTATTGTTATTATTATTATTATTATTATTATTGTGAAATTAATTCTAAATTATTTATTTATTTCTCTTTTTGGATTTCAAGCTGATATCCATCATAAAGAAAATATTAGAACAAAAAAGGAAATGCTTGGCTCAAGAATATTTTTGAAGAAGGTAAGAGTTTAGCATCTTGAGGTAACAGTACACCTAAGAAGAAAAGTTTTTGAAGCAACGTAAATGTTACTTACATATGCATATTTTATGATCTTAAGGGGTTAAAAATTAGAAAAAGATGTTTTGCTAGAGTATACATTTACTTTCAAAAGAGCATTTTACACAAATATAAGCAAAAATTAAGACTTTTCTCAAAACCAGGTAACCCAAAAGAAAAACAAACATATTGATATTTTTAAATTGAATAAATAAGAATATAACCTTATCTAGACAATAGACTATTTTTTTAATAATATAGCCCTTACTTAGAAAGCTATGGTAGCTCGAGCTCTGAATACTTTCTTTAAAAGTCGCAATTTTTATTTTATTGTAATGTAAAAAAAAAAAAAAAAAAACTTTCGCTCTCAGCATAACATTTTAAGAATAGTCAATTCTATCTTAGGTATTTATAAAACACACATATATAAAATTCAAGACATTCTGTTTTGCAGTATTGAAATATGTTGCTTTTAGAGTCTTTTTCCTGGAGAAATTCATGATGAAGTAATATTTAAACAGCTGTAACTAAGCTTCTTAATAAGATAGAATCAAAATTCAAACATACTTTTAAAGATAAGAGATTGAATGTTAATAAAAAAAAAAAAAAAAAAAAAAAAAAAACCCGAAATATTGGCCAGAAATTGTATTTTATAGGTGCAATGTCACTTAAACAACGTTTATTTGAAATTATGTCAAGTAAAGAATGTAAAGACTTCTTTAAAACGCTTTCTTCTTTTTTACTTCTTTTTCTTTATGTATTAGGACCTAAAATAGTCATCTGATTCTATTTATCTTAAATTGCATTTTACTAAAGGAATATAATGAATTATTGGAACGGCTCAGAAATAATATAAGAGAACATAAATTACATTATTATTATTACGTAGAATTATTACATAAAATCATGACTTTATTCATTAAAAAAACCTTAGTTTTTTAAAATCTTTGAACAACTTTTAATTCTAAAAATATTCTAAAACTGGTTTTATTGATTGAAGAAAAGAAATATTATCCTCCTTTGTCAGTTCAACTATATCACCTTTACAATACCTGTTACTTACATTCGTAAAATAAGACAAAATATATTTATTCGTAATACATCGCTTGGTTATGCACAAACGAGGCTTGAGTTAACTCAAAAATCTCATTGCAAAGTACCTCACAATATTTATAAGAATTTTACTAAAATATTTTGAAAAGTCGAACTCAAAATACATTTTCGAAATGTGATTTAAGTTATACTTTCCTGATTCTATTCCTGAAAAGTATATTTTCCACAGTTAAAAAAATACAAACATTAAATAAATATATATACGATAAGAAATATTTTAAGGAAAACAGAAAAAAAAACCTATGACAACTTTGATTCCTTATTAAACTCTATCAGTCATCTTAGAGTCTTATAAAATAGTCAATAAGTTCAAAACTCCAACTGAAGGTAAGTAAGTGGACAACTTCCTCTATTATCTATCAAAGAATTTCCAAGATCGTTCTCTCTCGAATCCCTCTTAACTCAGTTAATTCTAGTATATATTCAAATAATAAATTCTTAGCTTACCACATCACTAGTTCCGATTCAAGCACTTTTCTATTATAGCAGATTCAACTCATATTATTCTGATCAGGAGTCACTGCTAGCTATTTTAAGACTAAGCGATTAATTAAGATGGTTCGCTCCAAACCACAACGTCTATAAGTTTGCAGCTAATTCGTTATCTTCTATCTACCCTCGCTTTCCTTTCAGTTATACTTTGCTTTTTATCACTGTCTCAAATTTAATTCCTTACATTTCTTATTTTCATTTATTTACCTATTCATGATTCATTTGGTTGACAGGGCGCTGCTATGATATGCAATTCAAATTACCAAAATGTTCCAGAGATTGGTGAAGAGATATTCTCGAATAGCCCAACATCACACAGCCTATTGCATTAAAAAAAATATGTATCATCACTTTTCTTCGTTTCTTTACTTCAAATTCACTTATTATAACTCGAACAGAAGATCCCATTTAGATAATTTTCGTGTTACCATTTTTCACTTATGATACCAGAGCGATATATGCATCCAGCATTTTTATATTTATTTCCTTTTCCGCATAATATCTCGAAGCTCAACAGCATCCATTCCCTCCGGGCAAATGCCCGGACATATATTACACTCCAGACCATTCGGAAAGCCATTTCCCTGAGCCATAATTCCCAGAGCAAGTTATCCCACCGGCAAGTGATTTCGATATCCTTCGACTAGGGGAGCTGTTGAACGCAATAAATGCACATGGGAACGATTGATTTCCATTCTATTCCTTCCTCCTGCTCAGAGAAGTAAAAATTGCATCACTGCGCATGATCAACATGTAAAAGCAATGGAAAATACATTTTTTTTCACTTGGTATCAATTTCTGTTAACGTAATTATTTTTAAAAAAATTATATCAAATTATTTTTCCCGTTATTTCAAAATTATTTTAGTCATTATTGAAAAACAACTGACAACGGTTTGTTTCAAAACTTAAAAATATATATAATACTGGGTTTTATTACGTAAGAAAAATGTACATATCATATACTTCTTAAACATTCTAGAATGTACATTAAAAATATTGTCTTAAAATCTCACCATTTCCCTGCCCTGTTTAAAACGTAAGCACAAATTCTTAGTTAAAATTTGATATAAAACTCACATTGCCTCCAAAATTAAGTATACATTTTTCACTCTAAATTTTTAAAAGTCAAAAATATTAATAAATACTCACTTATGTTTAATATTTACAAAAACAATAAAACACTCATTACAAATATATATTAGACTAAAAACTAAAATGAAGAATCGATATTTTCATTTACAAAATTTTTACGTCAGAACTCCAAACTTCAGAATTACTAAACTTAGTATACATTCTGTAAAAATGGCGATTTTGTTACCATTTTTTTTTTACAATGATTCAGTAAAATAACCTTGGTTTTTTAAGAAACTGATATTTTATATCAAGAGGACAATTATTTTAGATGTAAAAAGGAGTTTCAGAACTGAAATAATATTGAAATTCTGAAAATGGTCATTCGAATGCTGGAAGAAAGTTAATTTTTATGAGACATTGCAAAGGAAACTCACTGCAGTCAAGGATGGGTAAAAAAATATTCCGAAGTGTAAAAAAAAAATTGGGAAAATTTTAAATAAACCTGGAAGAGTTAGAAAAAGTTAAAATATTAGCTCGATTTTTCATTTTTGTTCATTAGTTTAACACATTTTGCATTACATATTATATCATTCTTCTAAATATTAAATCTAAATAAACGGTAAGTTTTCCTTTTGCCATCTAAAATGTAATAACAACAAAAGGAGGGAAGAAAAGAATTACGTGCTTCATGGATTATTTGCGAGCAGGTGTAAAGCTCATAAAAAATCGTTTGCACAAATGGAATCATAATGCTTATTGTGAGCATATTCAATTCACTCTCTTATTAGATGCCCATTCTTTTTCACAGAAAAACTCTTTTAACTGTTTTTCCTTTTCGAATTTATTTAGGTTTTGTGCAAATAACTAACAAAAAAATTAATTAGATAAATAATTGGTAATGCTTCTGAATGAAAAAAGACTAACAATGCGAATAAGTTTGTTTTACAGCGCAAAATATTTCACTATGTACTCATAAAAATGAATTTTGTAAAAATTTAACACTTGAAGAAAACCCTTTTTCTTAATACATAAAATAGAAACGTTTTATGAAATTGATAGATGTATGGGGAAATTTTTAAAGCATTTTATTTTACTTCTTATTATTTAAACATTTACATCACTCTCGTTTTTACATATTTGTAATTTTTTAACCAAAAACATTTCAATATTATAAGACGAGAGATACGTTTCTCATTCTTAAAATTCTCTTCTTTTGAAAATTATTTAGAAGCTAAACTACTAAAACTAAATTAACTCGCAACTAAACTACTGTATCACTAAAAAATTATTTTTCACTGTCTGTGTTTTTACAGGTGTGCGTGAATGAGTTGTTGTTTAATAACTATGCACCTTAAGGTAGAAACAGATTTTGAAAAAAAAAAATCTAGGAAACAAGAACAATTGGTGTTTAGAATAACGAATTTAGATCAAATGAAATGAATGCTTTTCTGTTATTATGTTTTTTCAAAAAAAATTCGGGTTTATAAAACTTTTTCAATTTATACATATTTTTGGGTTTATTTTTTAATCTTATATTCTTGCTTCTGAATTTATAATTTTTCTCTTTCAGAGAAATTGTTCATTCAATTTAGTTTAAATTCTATGTATCGTCATGAAAACATTCTGTGAGAAAGATGCCGTGAAATCGGATTTAAAGTGGTTGGATAGATAAAACGAGGACTCTTTTATAACATTTCGGTAGAAACGATGCAATGATTAGATGATGCTGACAAGAGAAAGACAACAGCATATTTCAGTGTTAAAATGGCAGTGGTCCGCCTAAGGCCCTCAAAGAACGGGAATAATATATCCAATTGTCAAATCAGCTGTCAAAGTACTATAATTGTAACTATTAATTACTCGATTCCTATTCACACACAACTTATTGACAGGAACCGTTAACAGACGTTTGCGAACAATATAATATCGTATTAACCATCTACAGTTACGCCGCTTCTACGTTACCGTTCACCAACCGGTCTTTTTACAGTGGTACAGGACTTGATGAGTGGTACAGGACTATCCTAAGAGGAAACGAATGGTATTTGGTGAAGCTTCGTTTCAGCTGTGTCCGGAATATTAAGACAGACGTCCAGAAAAGGGATTCTGCACTTGCAATTTCATGTACACTGACCAGTAATAGTGTGTTTTAGTCATAGGTACTCTTCCTCAAGCAAGTCAATCGAGGTGTACAAACAACTCGGAAGTACGTAGCAAAAAATCTAATAACCATTATACTGGTATTTTGGGGCTCTGCCCGGATTTGTTTTTCAACAACATAATGCGCAACTATTCAAGGCACTCATTTCTATGAAATATCTTGATGCTTGCTGAACACTTTCTTGGCCAATCAGTGCACTGTATTTTTCTTTCACAGAACACATTTGGAACTTAATTGGAAGGTTCTTGCAACCAACGCAGAATGAGCCATTGATTGCCATGTTTGGAGGAAATTTGGCAAAAAAATCCAAAAGGACATCATACGGGAATTTCGTCAGCCTGCGAGTATCCCATTTCAGGTGACAGTTGGCATCCAGGTCAGAGGCGAACCAATGTCTTATGAACTTTCTCACTTTGTAACAATCGAGTTATGGAACAATTACCCAAATGTTTTGGAAATTGCGATTGTTTTTTTTTTCGAAGAAAGCTCATCCTTTAGCTCCCTTTTTTTAATCGCAATCGGACAGCTTCTTCATTTTGAATTATATTTTAAAGTAACATTTCACCTTTAAAATACGTTCATAAATTGGTAGTATCGATTTAACGTTATGCGATGAGAATTTGAAAGAGATGTGACGAAAACAATTTTCTTCCCTTATAAGTGTGGGAATTGTCCCGGTGCGCTACGGCAAATAGGATGTAAGAGCGCCAGGTGTAAGCACGCAGAAATACGCGTCCGCCTTTTTCTTTCCTTTTTTTTTATCCTTAAATAAACTATTTTCCCTCTTAAAATGAGCTTGGTACTTTGCAACATACCGATACCAACCTCCACATAATTCATATCTTTAAGTTAATAAATTTCAATTCTGGCAAAGAAGGTTTTTTATGGTTGTTGATGCAATATCGTGGATCATCTTTTAATGTTATACAAGTTCAATAAAGGACTGTTGTACATGTACTATGTTTAACATTTTTTTAATTTCCAATGACAAGGCAATGCAGAAGGAAAAACAACAACAAAGATGAATACACAACATGATCATACATACACAAAGCACGAGAAATGATCGAAGTCATTGCCTTATTAAAAGTTCTCTTGCTCGCCAATACAATGCCGTCTCAGTGTCACCATACAGCGATGGAAGTGAGCTCGATTCATTGGCTCCGCCAAATCACAAAGAGGACAGTTTGTAATCCTAATACGATGGAGGTGTTCTCCGAGATAATCAGAACCCATCAAAAGAATTTTGAAACAGCCTCATGACGTGGAATGATGAGAATGGATAGAA
>BMAW01082776.1:35620-47027 GCA_019974015.1 Nephila pilipes
ATGACGTGGAATGATGAGAATGGATAGAAGATCGTCAACTCCATTGCTATACACTCAGTCTAACCGACTGCCTGCTTCAAATATCCCTGAGAACTTACCTGAGTTGTAAACCATTTTGCCGTATAAGGATGCACCACGTGGAGGTAGATTTACTTTGCATCCCCTATATTTGACATAACTCCACAAGAAATCGACCTTTGTAATGATAATGAGTATTTTGAGACAGAAAGGATTTATCAGTGGTACTGTCATGTTCAAAGCATGGTTGGAGAAATAATTGGCATCGGTATTCTAAATTACTCTTTTTTTCACGATCAGCATATATAGAGTGTATTTACCAATAATTTAAGAATGATACAAAACATGTTTTTTTTGTTAGAAACATTTATATAAGTTCAATTAATCTGTAATAAGTTAATTAACATGAGAAAAAAGAACTTGTGTAATAATTTATGAATATGATATGATATGGAAACGTCTGAAGACTTATCAAATATACATAATTTAAATAGATTTTTATCAATGTTTACGAAAAGGAATATTTTTAGTATATGGTTTTCGGTGGCATTTTTCAACAACGGCTATAAAAGTTAAAATGCCTCAATAGTTACCCCAATAGATGATAATTTTGGGTTAGATAATAAGGTCAGTGCAAGAATGGGACCGTACAAGTTTTCTTCGAACCGACAGATAGAGGATTCGAATCAACACTAAAGGCTACCTTCTGACTACCCTTCCATCACCACAGAGTAGAGAAACCCCCCTAGATGTGGTAAGAAAACATTACTTCCACTGAACTGAAGACCCAGGACTTGATTACTAGATTGTGGCACAGTCTAGATGCAAAAATTTCCCTATGTGTGCCCAACAACGGCATATGCACATAAATCACGACTACTAATATAACGATTACGGAGCACGTGTCAAATAGATCTGTCATCTCAATTACAGAGACAACAGATGACATAAAATGGAAGCTATCTAAAGTGAAACTCATAATAGGGAGGGAATGTATATCAACTTCAGTAATGGATGGGAAACGCATCGCTAAACATATCTTTCATAACGTTCTTTACATACAAAAATAATACTGGAGAGAGAGAGAGAATGCGACGACCCTTTACAATGACAATGACAGAAAGTAAAAACGTCTTAAGAACTGGTATGAGGAGAAATCTATTTTAGTCTAGTTGATAAGAGCACTGCAAAAAGTGACCAGATAAGTTCAGAATTTCATCATTCGAACATGAGCATAAATTCTTGCACAGCCTGTTCAAGATTTTATTCCATACAAGAAATCTTACATATATTTATGGCAACATATAAGACATTTATAAATTTAAGTAACAAGAGTATAGTATTCTTAACTATCTCTTGCTCGCATAAAATACATTTTATAATCCTTTTGTACACTTTTGTCTAACATTTTATAAGATTTAATTTTGATGTCCGTGTTTAGAAATGTTTTTAAATACAATATATAATATAATGCTAATATTACAAAAACAATTTACCTAAAAATCATTTTTTTTTACTTATCCTTTGTGTTAAACAATGTTCAACTTTCCATCATGCGCTATCATCCATTTTTTCCTGTCCAATTCCCTCTATAACCCCTAGCTGCTGGGATAAGAAAAAATTCCGGAAATTTCGTTTCGGGGAAAGCTTTCCTGAAAAAAAAAAGTCTTATATGTGCCTCTTTTTCTTTATTTTATCTTCTTTTCTGGGTGATATCGAATGCAGATCAATCCTTAGAGGTAAAGGTGGCTGTAGGAGGCTTATGAATTCTTGATCAGTGGGAGTATACTAGCCCTGGAAGAAACGGGACAAGAAAGAATTGTATATTCTTCTTTAATGTTCATAAGATAAGTAGGAGATACAGAATAAAAGATCGAAATTCATAATATTAATCTGTGTTTCTAGATTCTGTAAGGTTCTACAGTTTACTGAAGTAAAATAGAAAAAAAATGTAAATAATTGAAAAAGTCAGAAGAAAAATTCGAAAGATGAACTACACACCAAATATTGATTTTGTTTTTCTTGAAATTTCTTCGTCTTCATCTTTTTGAATTGAATTGTTCTTCCTGAATTTTATAAATAAATAAGTTGTTTACTTTATCGACGTACTGTGAATCCCTCAAATAGTGTAACAGCTTAGAGAAATGTTAAGAATATGAAAGTTTGAAAGCAGATGGGATGAAAATAAGGAAATATGAAAAACACATATGAATATATTAATTATTTTTTAAAAAAATATAAAGCATATATATTATCAAGTGAAAAACTTGTGAAACTCGAATTCGAATTTTTTTGTTGTGCATTTGCCCTGTAAAAACCAATATTTATTTCAATTCCATAATATTCTTTACTCGTTCGTTAATTTTTTCATTAAAATACAAGTTTTGATTGGAATAAATGTATGCAAAATGAAAGTATTTAAAAAAATACAAACAATATAAATTCATTTTAAATTTTAATAGTGTCTTATAAAAATTATTATTAATTCATAAAAGAGTTCACTCTTCAAGCATTTCCAATATGTTGATAGAAGAGTGTCGTTTTAAATATTGTTATGGAGAATGTAAAAATGATATTTTAATAAATACAAAACAAACGAAGCTTGAAAGAAAATCTACATATAGATTTTTATGAAACGCTGTTTAAAAATGAAATTATTTTCAATAATAGACAGAAAAAGTGTAAGGACACTTATAATAATTACAGCTGTAAGAAAACACATATCATATTTTGGGCAATAGTATACTCTCTAATTAAGTTTCTTACTTATTGTGAAAAAAGTAACACTAAGAAACAACATGAGGGTTATTGGTAACGGAACTCGAAATTATGAACCTCGGTCCAGTAACGAGGATGATTTCTGAGCTCTTCCCTCCCTCTCCAAATTTCCACATCATATATCAAAAGAAGGACTTGGAGCTTCGACAGATGCAACATGCTTCAAACCCGCTAGATGGCGGGTCTTCGGTAGCAAATAGTTCGAACCCACAAACAACGCTAATCCTGTTGAAGAATTTAAATATTTAAAATATTACTTTACTCATTTTTTATTCACGAAACATTAATTATTTAATGTATTTTTGTTTGAACTGTATTGTACATAAAATGGTATAGCTATAGTTTGTTCGAATTTTAAATAAGACATTGTTTTCGTTTATTTTTTACTGTAAATCATAAAAAAGATTGTTTTAAGATTATTTGTTGCTCAATTATGTTTTTAACAAGCATGAAGCATTACTTATTTGCGAAGGTTTAATTCACTTATATATTTATACATAAATAATTTTGAGTGTCTGAATTGCATTTGTGATAAAGAGATGCTTTCTAAATAAATAAATTATTTAAGAATTAATATGAATAAAATTCAATTAAACTCCAAAATTAAACTGACAAATATACGTTCAGTATTTTTTTTTATTTTTAATGATTCATGATTACTTTTTACAGAAAATTTTGAATAACTTTAAGTACATATAACCTTAAAATTAATTAATAAAGTAATTCGTTTTCATTAATATAATGATTTAAATGTAAAAGGGACTTAAAATAAGTCCAATACATGCTATTAATTAAATACGGAAAATAAAATTTTAATTGCGTTAAGAAGCTTAATTTAAAGGATTAAAAATATAATGGAAAGAGGAACACATTATTTTCTTATCACTTATTATAAAAGTTTTCCTTTTCGTAAATGTTTTCATTTTAATAAACTTCTTTTACAATAAACACTATACTTCCAAACATCAATATTTTATTAAATTTACTTAAATGCGTGTATGATAAAATTATTTTTTTTCTAATGAAATTATCTCTTGGTAATCTTATTGTAAACTTTGAAAATTTATTATAATTAGACAATTTATTCATTTTGTTTTTAATTTATTTGTATACTTACAACATATTTTATTTCAATATTTATATATGGTATACATATTTTTTTTGTTTGAGAAATCAGTAATTTTTCAAAATCTCCTAGTTAGTTATTAAAAAAATTTAAAACATGTATTTAAGTTTCAGTCATAAATTAGTTTAAAATAATATTAATTAAATTCATTTACGCTTAATTAATTAATTCATATTTGTTTGTTGATATGTGCGAACAGGTTGTTTTAATATAATGGAGGATACAAAAATGTGGATAAATAAAAGATATAAGGTGTTCAGTTCAAAAGAATGAAATTATAATACGTTATGGTGATAATAATTGTATTTATATAGTTTGTTTAAGGTATATTTACATTGCTAAGATATATTTAATTTAACATTTTATAGCCTGGCTGTTACTTTAATACCCGAAGAGAATCGTATTGTCTATTTTAGTAACTTATCGTTTGCCCTTGTTGTGTAATATTTAATTTAATTATTGATTTATATAGCAGAATCATCTGTTTTTGTTCTTTTTAAATTCTTATTATTAGTTCACACTCTCCCTATATATATTTATATATTTTGTTCAAATTTTCAATCGTTAATTAAATACTTTTTATTCATCCACTCAAGTTCAAATACATTTTTTAAAACATGTAGTAGATAACGCTTGATGTTAATACAGTTTTTAAAAATATTAATTCATTATTTAAATTTAATTGGTGAAAATGCAGTTTAGCTCAACCACTTGGCGCGATTTCAAAAATTGCCAAACTTGGCGATTTTTTTTACTGAACATTAAGTTCGCAAAGTTGGCCAGGGTAGCCCCATTTGGCAAAATACAGCCAAATAATTCTTGTCACCAAGAGTGGTTGGGCTAATCTGTATTCTATCCATTTAATTTACCGGAGGAATTAAGAAAGAAGTCAAGGATTCTTTTGCATCATTTGTTTTGCTAAGGCAAAGTTGGTAGAGCGTAGGCGTAGAATCTTCATGCCTTCGGATCGAATCTCTTCGTAGCATAAAATTTTTTTATTTGATTTTCAAATAATTAATTTCAGTTTCATATGGAAGAAATTTTTTTCTCTTGTATAAGATATTTAGCAGGTTATAAATTTAGGAATAAATACCGTCAGTGCCGAAGCGTTTAGACCTCTGGAAAAAGATTTTCTTTTGCCACTTAATATTGTGATTCTGTCAAATGTATGGACGTATTTATATTAATTGTAATTATTTAATATAAAGTATGTAAAATAAAACTTTCCTTTATTGACCTAAGTAGGAATTGACTTTAATTTTTTTTATATTACTTGTTGTTGTTAATATTGGTAATGTTTTTGAACTTTTGACTGTTTTGCTTGTGAAAATAAAAATGCATTACGAATTTGAAGAAGATATTTTCTTTTCTTGTTAGTAATAGCTTATGTGGAGCCTGGGACATGGAAGTATGCCTAATATTTTGCTAATTAATTTTCAATTCGGTGAACTTGTGATATAGATTGGGAAGGGGATGGCTACACAATATAAAGATTCGAAACTTTCATCGACAAATAAACTCGCTAATAAAGTTGAAGGCCTTTAATAACACGAATAATTGTTTTTAAAAGAGTAAATTGTTAAGGCATGTTAAAATGAAATTAATCAAGCCAATTTAATTTTGCTTCTATTTTCTTATTTTGCATGGAATTATTTTCTTACATGCATTCAGGAAAACATTATAATGATGAGACATCTGATGCTACATCAATTCTTTTTTCAACACATGACGGATGGGATATAACATTTACTAAAAATTATTTCTCAATGTTCCTTTGAGAACTACAATACTCCAGGCTTTAATTTAGGAAATTTGCTATAAGTTATGTGTGTAGCGAATCATGGGGTCCTGTCCTTATTTCACCATAAGTCACTACGAAAAAAAAGGAGCCTGTTTCACACTGAATTCATTTGGTCTTTGAATCTTCATGTGGTGTGATACAGGTATTAGAGAGTAAGGTACCAATTCAATTGTCTTTTTTTAATCTGATTAAGATAATAAATTTTTTTAAAAAAAAATTCTTTGCTAATTTCTTTTTAAAATGTGCTAATGTTTTTTCCTGTTAAGTTCTCGGAAGAGAATTTAACAGGAAAAATAAATATTATTTGGCGAAAAATAGGCGTATTTCTAAGCCCCAGGCGCCTCAGTAGTAATTACTAATGAGAAAAGAAATCACTTTCTTCAAATTCCTAGTGCATTCTTATTTTCACTAGCAAAACCTACAAAAGTACAAAAACGTTGCCAATGTTACCAAAAAAAAAAAAAAAAAAAAAAAAAAAAAACAAGATCTGCTATTAAAATCCATTATTAAAATGAGGATTTAAGTAAAAGTAAACGACAAATTATTAAAGAGGACAATAATATTCTGTTCGGAAATTAATATAAATAAAAGCAGACGATAAAATATTAAATTAAATATATATTTGTGATGTAAATATACCTTAAGCGAACTAAATGTAACTATTAACATATAACCATAATAAATTATAATGTGACAATCTTTTGAACCTAACACCATGTATTATTTATTTTATGCCACACATTTTTGTTGATGTCATTTTGTCAAAACAAAAACATGTGAGTACATTTTAATAAAACATAAAAAATGTTCTTAACAAACAACAGATATAAAAACCAAAGGCATTAACTTAAAAAAAATATTATTATTCTGTCATTCAATTAAATGTTAAGATCAATATAAATGATAAAATATTGAAATAAATAATAATTTTCCTTTCAATTATTAAAATTAAAGCATATGATAAATTATGAAATCGAATGTATCTTTAGCTAAATATACTTATTGCCGCAGTACTAAGAATTAATTTTTGTACGTTTTGTTTCAATCCAAATAAAAAAAATTTAGGTGAAATATACTATGACGTCTTTGAAAATTTAGTTCTACACTGGTGAAAACTTGCGCAAAAATTTTTTGCTATAAAAGTTCGAAAAGTGTTTGGGAGACCATTTAGTCGACGATAAAATGGTCTACAAACGGCTTTGTTTTAGTCAACAAAAGACCCTTTAGTGGCTAGTAATGACTTTTGTCACCAATCAAGAATTATAAACAGATTGCAGAAATGCATCTCTCATTTGCAGCTCTGTCTCACTGACTGAAAAATTAAAGTTAAAGCATCCAAAAGCACTACCATCCTCTTCTTAAACAATGGTGCATAGGAAATTTACTTTCAGTCGCCATTTTTGATCAGCTCATTCCCTGTGTTACTGAATACAAGTATCTGAGGTTGTTTTTAGAAGCAAAATTAACATTTGCCAACCACATCCAGTCTGTTCATCAGAAAGCAGTCGGAATAAGTAGAAAATTCAACTGATTTCTCGCCAACGCAAGCGGGGGATCTGACATAATTAAGTTACTAGGATAAGACAGACATTCTGATCTACAAATCAATATTGAGTATTATTATGTTCTTTGCACCCCAATGCTGGCGACCGAAGCAACTTCCTATGCGAAAAGACTGAATGTCTTTTAAAACATTCATTCTAGCAAATCCATAAATACTCCTTGGTTTGTCCGAAACGAAGTTCTACACAAATATCTAAAAATAGAACCATTTCTCAACTTCATTAAAAAGCAATCAGCAATTTTTTCCAATAGGATTCCTCAAATTCTCAGTTAATTACTCCAAAACATCCCGGTATATTCCGCCGAAATTCCATCGTCTCCAAATAGACCAGAATTGCTGTGGATCATAGTTTACCATCACTTTCCACCTATCAAAAGGTTTCGAAAGTAGTAAGTAATTAATTTGGTTTTAATTCCTACGTGTTTAAAATTTGCAAGACTTTAAACATATTAATATTTTTTTCCAAACCAATACTAAGACGTGCTTGGATAGCCAGCTACGATAGCTTGCGGTAATTGTCCTAACATGTTAAAATCTTTCTTACAATTTCATTTAAAACCATCGTTTTTCAAATTCTCAGCAGTTGATAAACACTTTCAAATATTCAATTAATTACCATACTTAATTTCTTACTAAAGAATTCGAAACTCAGGGACAAAGATACAGTTGTTTTTTTACAATACTCTCACTGAAAACCCTCCTCTAGCTAATCTCATTTCCTTCCTTCAGCCAATATTGAAGCGACGTTTCGTTTGGAGTTTCCAATTGCAATGTGGTGTATCGGAGCAATAGCAAAACTTTTAATTCTTTGTTGGTGATCCTTCACTCTTACCTTCAATTTTGGTCCTTCCTAATTTTGATTTAAATTAATTTTTGACATTTTTTTAATTAAAGATTTTAAATTCAAGAATACTTACGAGAAGGTAAAATTTGAATTTGATTCAAGTGCCTCGTACTTATACGCCATTGTCTTTGTAGTCACCAATAAAATTCTTGTGAGTCTTGAGTAGTATAAATCAAAAGATCATCTAAAAGATTATTCCTCATATTTGTTACAAATACTACTATATGCATCTAATACATATTTTACCAACCTAAATGCAAAGATATTCATATTTCGTCAGTCCTGGAAGCCAGAAAAGTGTTGATATTAATGAATACACTGTGAATACAATTTTAATAATATCAGAACATTTCTACACAATCAATGAAATACATTTACAATTTAAGTTTATTTAATAAAACTAATTAGACAGAAAAAAATATTCCATCCAAATATTTTTGAATATAAAATTTGATTATTTGAATACAAAAAAATTATTTTATTTATATAAAGTATTTTAAAGATCATCTGTCACAATTACTTTCAAACACTATACACAAAATTGTTGGGAGAAAAACATTTTAAAAAAATGTGTCACCTTTTCGTTTTGTTACCTTCGCAAATTTTTATAAATTTTTAATAGTAAAGGTGCAATTATTGTGTGTTAATTAGCAATAATCACGAAACACTGATACAGGTAATTTTGTTTGTTTGTTTAAATTCCTTTAAAATTCCCATTTTTCGTCAAACTTTGTAAAAGAGTGTCAAGAAAATGAAATGAAATTGTTCATTATAGACGTTTCTCATTGGATACTGATACGTTTTTAGATATTAAAATTAATAAGAAAATATTATTACAATTAGTGAGACAAACATCATAGAATTTTGTGTAAACATAAGGCTTGACGTTATTTACTCACAGTAAAGAAAAATTCTGATGATATTTAGTTTCGTATTATAACTGTTCCATATACCTGTATATTATTTTAAAGCACCTCCAACGCTTTTAGTGCTTCAGTGTATCCCTAGGCTCCGACGAGTGAAGAGAGATGGAATAAAAATCACAAAATCCTATTGTGTAAAGTCTGTATGTTTGGGTTTTATGTTATTGTATGAAAATTGCTGAGCTATCTTACAATAATGGTATGTAATAGTTGCTGTTGTGGTTATTTTTTCTATTGTAGAATCTTTCATTGCAATGCTCACATTATTCCATTATAATTTACCTTAGACCAAATAAAAAAGAAGATTAAAGGCTTTTTAATTTCATGAATATACACGCAATTATACAAACAATGAGAATATTTTCATCATTTGCCGCATTTCTATTTGTCTAGAATGAACAAATTTAGAAAAATTTAAATACCACAAAAATTTTAATTAATTTTTTTTATGAATCAACGTTTGATATTAAATAAATATTTATTTAAAATTCTTATAAATTTTAATTCAATAGTGTACATTTTCTAAATTTCAGAAAAAAATACTTTTTTTTTAAATGCTCTTACTTCAAAACAAACTTTTCTATTATGATTTGCAAGAGTTATCGGTTACTTTAATAGTTTTTGAATAATTACATTTTCTAGACCCTTTTCTACCTAACCTTATCTGTAAAAATAGTATGATGGTTCACTTATTTGATTAACTCATAATATAATTATAACTGGCTGGAACGAAAATATTATTCACCATTCTTGATAATTTCATTCTGATTACAAGTAACGCAAGCATAACAAATGCATAGGTAACTAATGGGTTTCAAAAACAGAGACGTGATATTATTTTTTTTCGTTCTGATTACATAAATGCAGCGGTACAAGGAGTGATTACGTTGTTATTTTTATATCGTCATAGTGATTCTTGAATCTTTTTTAGTTATCTCCCGTCAAACATTGTTTCTGCAAAATGTTTGTATTGTACCAATGGAAGAAAATTGTATGTAGATATATTTTCCTACTAGTGTTGAACGTAATATGTGTATAATGCGCTATTTATCTAGCTATAAAATGATTGCAAAATAAAAAAAAAAGTGTAGGCCTGTTTAGTCTAGACTGCTTGGAATGAGAAAATACATCTTCAATGCTTAAGTAATGCATCTCTATGTTATGAAAAGGAATTATATGCAACTACATTTTAGAAATAACTTGAAGCTAGCGAATTCAGTTTATATTTGTAAAGACTCAAATAAATCTGTCTGGCGACTTCATTCACGATTTAAATTATGCTTGAATTCTGAAACAATGAAATAAAAGAAAAATAAGTGCAAATAATGCTCTTCAAAATTAATTAGGCGTTAACAGCTAATGTAATTGTGGGTGGGTTCCGTTTTTACATATTCCAGCGCTTGTAAGAGACGTAAGATGTTTAATTATGGTATATTATGAAGCAAACATTATTTATGTATTTAGGGGATGAAAGGAGTATATTCATCAATTTTCTCTTTTAGAGGAATTATATTTCACGCTTTGGAATCTAGTTGTCATTCTTATGAGGTATTACATAAGTTGTTTTCTCCAATAATATTTCCTAATATTTAAATTGCATTATATTTATTGAATAAACAATAGGAAATTCCTTTACGTAGCCGTTTGTATTATAGAATCACTCATTTTACCGAACAATTAACTATTTTATTTCTTAAATTACAGTTAGCAACATTTGATAAATAGCTATCCATACTTATTTGAAATTTATTAAGGAGCAAAAACAGTTAATACATCAATACGAAAAATTAGCCTGTTTTTATACATCTTTAAGAAAATTACATCCATCGAACATTGAAATTATTACTAAAATGAATCCAAAATAAGACATTCAGTAATGCTCGCTTCTAATTTATTGAAAACTTGATGATAATTTAAGCAATAGGTAAAGTAACCGGAATGAGCTGAATGGAGATATTTTTAACTCTCTGGTATGTTCATTGCTCTCTAAAGCAATGAAGCATACTCTCTAAAGCAGTATTTTTGCCGATTAGTCCCCCTATCATGTTATGAGGGGTGTGCCAAAAGAATTAATTTTGAGCATATAACATTCAAAGAGAATTTTACAACATAATATTGGCTAACCTGCTTTCAAGATCAAGATCTCATTAGTAAAATACCTGCTGGTTTGCTTCATTCGGTTGAAAATTCTTGTTGCAGTGTCGTGTGGAACTGAGTGTCTTGATTCTGAATTCCGCCCCCTGAGAGTTGAGGAGTCAAATCCGGTTTCTTCTTGAGGAGAGAAATGCCCCATTCTCACGAAACAAAAATTGCTCACTGAGATGATGTCATGAACCGGTATAATGTGCACAAG
>BMAW01082776.1:52158-62988 GCA_019974015.1 Nephila pilipes
ATGAGTACAAATAGTGTCATGAACCGGATAATGAGTACAAGTAGTGTCACGAATCGGATAATGAGTACAAGTAGTGTCATGAGTGGGGATTGGGTCATGAACCGGAATAATGTACACAAGGGGTGACATGAATGGGGATGATGTCATGAATCGGAATAATGAATACAAGTAGTGACATGAGTGTGGATGGTGTTGTGACATGAATGTAAATATGGCAATATATGTTCTATGCCATTGTTTTCCAAGAAAAAAATCATTGCTTTTGTCTTTTGGGGCCGTGATGAAATTCTCCGTATTGAAGCTTTGTTCCAGTGAGAAGCAACTATTATCTACCTGTACTGTGAAACCCTTTAAAAATTACGGAGGGAAATACAGAATACAAGAAGGGAAATATGAATGAAAAGAGCATGTCATTGCGCATCTTCACACATTCATTGCCACAAAATTACTCTTGGCCTCATTCGATTGGACGTCATCAACCACCTCTATCGCAGCTTTGATCTGGCACTTCGATGTTTTCATCTTTTCACTTCTCGGAAGTTGTTTAAAAGTAAAAAAAAGATTTCGACCGCAAATGAGCTATATATAGCTGTCAAACAATGGGCCAGAAAGATGACTTTGTTGGCAAAGCTATTGGAAAACTCATTTCTTGGCTCACAAATTGCATTATGAAAGAAGGCGACTCGTCGACAGATCGAATTTGCTATACAAATATTAATTTGTAAATTTTTCAAAAATATATAACCTTTTCGATTTTTAAAAAATTGATTGAATCTCTAGTCATCCTTCGTAATCCATTTTAGAGAAGTATCGCTCTCTAACTCTTAACGCATTAATAATCAGCTGAACATTAAGAAAAAAGTTTGAAACTGAAAAATGCGAAATAATTAAATTTTCATCAAAGTACAAGAATTCAATGGAATGTATCTTGCGTAAGAATATTATAACGAGCCGTATATAAGCTCTTATTTGCTTTACGTATGAGCTAAAACATTTTCGAGCCTCATTTCTGAAAAATTCAGGTCAATAAAGAGAAACATAGCGAGAAGTATTGTGGATGAAATTAATAATATAGAAATTGCTCGTAATAATAGCTTTTAATTAATTTTTTTTCTTCCTTCACTATTTACGTCTCTTTTTCTAAACTCATTGTATAACATATATATTTTTTAATAATCATGTACGATAAGAGCTCTTTTTTGACCGTTAATTTTATATAATACATCGCTTTGAGAGAAACATGGCACTTTATAATTCTTGTAGCACTGTAAACATATATATTCGATAGGAAACATTTTATACTGCATCACGATAATACCAGAACACGTGCTGCTTCGGTGAATTGTTAGAAAATCGTAGAACTAGGCCCGGGAAATTCTGCAACATCCACTATACTCCCCAGACCTACCACCATCTGATTATTATCTGTTTCTCTCCTTGCAAAAGTTTTTGAAAAAAAAAATATTTGAAACTGAAGTAGATATCAACCAAAGACTATTTGAGTTCTTCACCTCTAAAGACAAGGCATTTCTCAAAACTGGTACTTACAAATTAACATCACGCTTTCAAGAGTTCAAAAGTAACGACAAAAATTATATTGTACAATACATATTAATAAATGTATGAAAAATTTATTATTTCCTTTCACTTTCTGAATTGATGGAACTTTTCGATAGATCTAATACATATTTTTAAAATGGCGTCAAGTTTTTTCTGAGACTAAATTTGTAGATTGTAAATTTTTATCTTTAGGAAAAGAAGTTGATCTAATACGTAAAATTTGATATTCAATATTTGAAGACATATATACGAACTGGAAATTTTTAGAATATTATTTTTCTAAATTCATGGTAATGAAATGTTTCAACAATTATAATAATAAATTAGAAAAACTTCTCTCTTTCTTAGAAAAGATTATATTTACTGAATATTTCAAATGCATTAACATCCAATTTAAATGGAGATACTTAGTTGTTATATAAAATAAAATTCAAATTTTAATTGCAATGAGAGTATGTTATTTTTTTAAGTCATTCTGCGTAATGTATTTGCACCGATACTTATATTTTTGCTTAACTCGGTATAAAAATTTCTAGTACCCCAATCATGAAATTGTTCCTTTTGGAACTCACCCTGAGACTATGCTATGAGCAATAAAACGTAAGAAAATCTGCTATCCGAAACATATAATGAATATTGTTAAATCGTAGCTATAATTTTTTATTGGTATAAAAAGGGAAAATAAGTGTTAACTTAAAACTGTTAAAATATATGTAAAAAGATGTAACATGTCTTTCTCTCTTTATACACACACACACACACACACACACACACATATATATATATATATATATATATATTGTTACGAACATTTCCTGGGTGTGTGGAGCTGAATAATATCCAACTAGAAGGATAAAGACAAATGGTGCTTCATTCGTAAATCTTCAGGACAACAAACAGATGGCAGAAATTTGACAATAATAGTACAAACAGAAAACACAGCATTAGCACAGTTTAGTGCCAGAGATACAAGAACAAAACAGTCAAATAATAACAATCATAACTGTATTAGCAATGTTCAGCAATAATATTGTGCATTTCCAGGGGAGGTTCTGACGATTCCCTGTAAATACACCTTGCTTTTCAGCAAATTCTCTCGACAAGCTTCACTTCCAACTGCCTACAGCTAGCAGTCGGTTTCCCGATCGATCTCCACTACAGACTGATTGACTGACTAACAGATTCCGTCCCTAGATTGTGGCTTTTGGCGTATTTATACCCCTTCAGGCCAGGCCACAGAGGTATAAATACCTTCGTGTGTTCCCACATAAAATTCACGAAAAGTCCGTAACTTTCTTCCAAATTGCTATTTCACTTAAGTTTCGGCACATTCGAGATCTTTTCATTTGTCACCAAGTAGTCATTATGGTCACGAAATCAGCCACCAATGTTTGGGAGTCATTGCATAAGCTGTCCTTGGCTGACTCCTGACATCTCTGTAAATGTTTCTTTTTCTTCTTTAGAGAAGCTCAGTGGGGAAGCACATCTCATGTTCGTAACAATATACATACACAGGTTATTTTACTCCAACTTATGAATAAACAATATTTAATCCCTAAAACCTACTCTATTTGAGACAATAGCCCCAATACGCATCTGTCTAAGTAGATTTAAATTATAAAACGTAAATTTTAAGTTGCTAAAGGCCAAATTATCGACTTTAAGTGTATATTTCTTTGTTGTGATACGATAACTTTAGAAGCTTGTCAGTAATATTACTATTGCATCATTTATACGAGTATGTATATAGTTTCATCTCCATTCTCCACTTATAACTAATGTCCTAACAGCCTCAGAATATAAATTTTCCTCTGTTTATAAGTGAAGCTATTCAGATCTATTAAGTATTCTTCATTTATTCTAAGGAAATCTACATAAGTCACGTTTCCTTTATTAGGAGAGATCAGGAAATCAAACAAAAACATTAAAAGTACCTAAAGTGTTACTTGGAAGAGAAAACATGATAAAGCCAATGCTATAGAAAATAATAAAGTTTTAATTTCAATCAATGCCTCAATGCGCGTTACTTTCTTCTAGAAATTAAATATAAAAATAAGAACGAGATGACTAAAAATTGGGATATTTATTGCTTTGAAAATTAATACTTGTTTTTTTAAACTCTTTTCTCTTTTCCAAGGTTTTGTTATCACACACGCAAAAAAATATATGGTGTTTAATATGTCCTTAGTGGTCGTTCAATATGTCGTTAGAAAATCCATATATGGCACTCCTACTTTTGAAAATGGGGTTTTTTTTGTAAGCATCAAGACTCACTAGACAGCTGTCTAAATCTTAGGTATTTCCATCACATGGTTTAATTTTTATTTTCGACTGAAGCAAAAAAAATTGAGTTTAGTTTTAAAAATAGTGAAATTAGAGTAGTGATTAAACACTGATATTTATAAGGCTTAGCACCAAATGATATCAAAGCTGAGTTGCATCGTGGTACATCTGCTCTTGTGTTTGCAACTGTTTACAATTGGTTAAATGAATTTAAACGAGGCCGTACGTCCACAAAAGATGAGCGTCGTTCGGGACGTCCAGTGGAAGTGACTGCTCTAGGAATGGTTGACAAAATCCACGATATAATATTGAGTGATCGACGAATTAAAGTGCGCAAAATAGTTGAGACCAGTGGCATATCGCAAGGTACAGTGATTTTAATTTTGCAAGAAAAATTGGGTGTGAAAGAAAAATCTTGTTAAGATATCCGACTACGTTTAGAACCATGATTTTGAAAAACCATATAAATGATTTTTTCTTTTATTTTGATATTTTGAGTCATCTGAATTAGAATGAACATAAAAAACCTTTAAATAGTTTTATTACAATGAAAAAATTTTAAAATACAATTTTTTAACATAAAATAAGGAAAAAAATAGCACATGTTCAAAATATCTGCTTTCATGAAAAACCTTTCTATAACATTGTTATTCACTATATGTATAGATATGACACCTGTACAGTGCCTGAACTAGGAGTTCTTGATAATTCATATTATTTGCAGAATTATTATGAGTCGAAATAACAACACGCGTTGTTTTTTTAAAAAAATTCCTTCATTCTTATGAACTAAAATGTGAATAAATCCACTTATAAGCCATACATTATAAAATTCCTATTTCAGGCTCTTAAGAATAATATGAAAAACATTTCTATTAAATTTTATAAATATATAGGAAAAAAAACATTCGATTATCACCTTTCAAAAATTGTAAACATACTGAAAAATATATTCTTCAGAAAATGGGCTTAAAGTTAAAAATTGCTTACAAAAAGCAAATATATACATACAAAAGAAAAACATACCAACATTTAAAAAACCCAACTTTTATAAGTCACACCTTTTCTTTTTCTCTTTTTCTTTGAAATTTGATTTTCTTGTCGTTCTAATTTTTTTTCCTGCAATTTTTGCTGATGGTAACGAATGTCGTTTGAAGTCAGCAATGCGAATAATGTCGAAGTACTTAAAGGAATCAACTGCATACTGCCCAGGTAGCATATTTAATGCCTGAAATAGTTTTTAACATTTCCTTAAAACCCTCATTTAAATGTATTATAGATATATTTGTTTTCAGAGTAAACATTTTATGATCGACAAATACATCTTTCAGAATTATTTCCCGCCAGTAACCATTGAAACATTCATTCGAATTCTGCCATGGAAACAATTTTTAATAAACTATGATCACATAAATCCAAATATATAGATTTTATGGAATTAACAATGGTTTTAGGTGGGCTTTTGCATTTTTCATTTACTTTTGTTCCGCAAGCAATAGTATGTTGATATTTACACCTAAATTGTCCTTTAGGGCACTGGCCATGCATTGGATGATCCACTCCTGAACAGCTGCTGCTATTACAGCACTTTGCATTCCCAGCAAATCACCAACATTGCTTCTAATTGCAATACCGTAGTAATTTTGTAATTTATTAATAAATTTGTCGGTAAGTTTTCCTTTTCCACCTAATCCTTTCTGACTTGATTTTAGCTTACGAAGGAGGGTTCCGACTCTTTTCTGAACCCTCCTTCGCATTAATATTTGCTAACACTATTTTTCCCATAAATATCTTTCACTGCTGAGAAAACTTGTGAGTTACCGCCATCGTATAAGGACGAGTACTTCAGCTGTCGCAAATGACAAGACCGTTCAAAGATGCGATATGCACTAACGGATTACATTCTGGATGATGACCCAAAATGATTTCTTGGGCAAATATGATCACTGGATACATTCCACCTTTTGTTTAGAGCACATACGCGACAATTCTTCGCCATAATTTTGATATCTGCAATTTTACCCGTATCAATGCATATAGCTGCTACACACCCTTCAATGATATGTGACCTCGACGTTGCCAAGTGCCATCACAAGATGCACCACAGCTTGTCAAACCCTCTTGGCTGATGATTCATCTCTTTTATTTAAAAATCTGCAGTATTCCATAGAATCTTGTGCAATAGTTGTTGTAACTAACTGTCAACAATTTCTTTTCACAGTTCCTGAAAACTGACTTGGATACACATGGCATATCTAATGCAGTACTTAGCTTTTTCGAAGCAATATGGCCTTTTCCAATTGAACACATACCCAGGACAAACTGAATATTGATATCATACATCTTGTTTCCTTTATTAGCTAATGAAAAACCATGAATAAATTGCAGTTTGTGCATTTCAAGAGCATATTGAAAATAAAACTGAAACTGAACTCTTCCTTGAGTTCTAAACTGTGCAATAAACACAAAGGGCAACTCAGCATTTCAATGACACTTGAAATTATTTCTAGACTGTAAATTCTATTACCAAGTGTATTTATATCTTTTTTGAAACTATCATTCATTATTGTTTCCTCAGTTTCAATTTTACGTTCGCTGCTGGTGCTGACTGTATCAGTTGTTTGATAAGTAGAGTGACAATTACCATGGAATTTTCTTTTATTGCACTGTAGTTCATTTTTCGTACTACTCATAATTTAAATAAAGAATATTACTCTGAAGAACTGTTATACAATTTAAACAGTTATTCCACACAGAAATAAAATGACAAATAAAAAGCAGAACTCAAACGAAATTCAACAACGTTGCGCTGAGCAAAATAATAAACAGATTGTATATTGCCACTGATTTGTTGAAAATTGTACTACTAAATGAGATGCCAGATTTCTCAAAATGAATCTTTATATATAATTTAAAAGTGCTTTTTTTAAAAAAATATAAGCAATAAATATTATTAAAAATATAAGAAATAATCGAGTAGTTTTGAGAGGACATTAAATCCGTTTTCGAAATCGGGACTTCCAACAATTTTTTTGGAAATTATCTGATATTAAAATACTTATAACTTCATTTCTGTTTACTTTGGCTACAAAGCTTTAAAGAGAGAAGATTTCAAATATTTTAATGGATCAATAAAAAAAGATTCGGTATTTTTTACAAAATTAGAGTTTTTAACGCAATCGAATACCTTGATGGGTACCTCTCTCATTGGAAAATAGACGTAATCGTGTAGTCAACTTCGAGGCTATTCTAGCGCTTTTTCGTCGCAATCCTTCTGAGTTTCTGCATCGCGTTATAACTGTGAATGAAACTATTACATTACAGAGACAAAAGAACAGTCAAAACTGTGGGATTTTGAAGGCGTAGGGGCTCCGAAGAAAGCAAAGCTGGTGAAGTCGGTCGGCAAAGTGATAGCCTAGGGTTTTTGGATGCATGCGGAATCATCTTCACCGATTCCTTGGGGAAAGGTAAAACACAATAACTGGAGATAATTATGTGTCGTTATTGCACCGGTTAGCGAAAAAATCAAGAAAAAGCGTCCTCATTCGAAAAAGATTCTCTTTCATTAGGACAATGCATAGGTGCACACTTAAGGAGTTTGAAAGGCCAAAATCATGGAATTAAAATCCGCTTTATTACAGCATCCAGATCTGGCCTTCAGCGAATTCCCTTCCCCCTCAAATTAAAAAAAAAACTGCCTCGGCAAACAACTATTCAGTCAAACTGAGAGGTCTTAGCAGAAACAGATGCCTATTTTGAGGATCTCACGAAATCTTACTTTTAGATGGCTTAAAAAGGTTGAAGAAATGCTTGGAAAAGTGTATAGAGCTAAAAGAGATTATGATAAAATTTTAAAAAAAATCTACCCATAAAATAATTTACTTTTCTATCTTTTTCTAAGGACTTTTTGACGACCTTCGTATTATGTTTTAAAACTTTCTATTTTGTCTACTGTTGACATATTATCTTCATATTTTCGAACATATAGCAATTTTACTTCACATTTAATCTTTTCGAATTCTTTCTTATCTGAAAAAGAAATCATTCAAGAATTCATTTTATTATGAAGAAATAAAAATTTCATGAAGTCTGCACGAGTTTTGCTTTTTTTTCAATAATCTCAAGAATTCCATGCTTTTTTTGCGAAAGTAACCAGTAGTGATATTCAGAATCTCTAGGGTCTGTAAAAATATCTTAGATACAGATTAGTTATTTTGTATCTTATTTTGTAATAACATTTCAAATATCAAAGATTAAAAATAATATTTCCGTCATGAAACTTAAATAAAATCAAGGGAAATAAATATAAGACTTTAGTTATATGAACAACTAATAGAACACGTATCTCCGTTCCATGATGAACTATTTGCAAGAAAAATAGATTAAATCTCTTATAACATATTTCTCTAGAATTTTTTATTTATATTTTAACTGTGGTAACTTGAAGGAATACTTATCATCTCATTGAGTCTTCAATATAATGCCTTTTAGTGTGGTTGAATGTTCTTTGCTAATGGCCCTAGTTTTGCTTCTTGTTGAGACGTAAATGAAACATTCCTTCCAAGGAGGCCAAATTCAACACAAAATTATATATATCATATAGTTTATCTTCCATTCTCAAACACCGAGTAAATCTTTTAAGTTAATAATAAGATTACCATAAATTAGGTAACTTTTTCATGATATGGTTGAATAATGGAAGTGATATCTGAGTTAGAATAAAGTTCTCCAAACATCCACACAAATTTACCGGGCAGCATTTTTCGCTTTTCAATTCAAAAGATATTCGTTAATATAGAAATAAAAAAAATTAAGTTACTTCAGATGATGTTATAACCCTTCTTAAATTCAAAAATATTCTTCTAAAAACCTAATTTTTTTCTTCCAGCTCTGGAAAGAAGAATATAAGAATATAGATATTTATTTAAAATCGAAGGAATTGTACAAAGTTTTTTAACAACCAAAAATGAAATTAGAATGATGAAAGAAAAGCAGAGTTCGTTTGGAATATAAATTATTATTTATGTCATTACCAAAAATGTTGAAAGTATCAATGTGCGGTGACCACACCCAAAATATTAAGTTTAGTTTGTAGTGCTTCTTTCATTCCAACAAGAAACCGGTTGAAACGCAACTGCGTTCTTTAAGAAAGATCGGGTTATATTTTAGCAGCACGAGAATTTTAAGGTAAAATTCAAGCCTTCATCAAAAAGGAAGTCTATTCCCATCAGATCACAAAACACACCCACCTAGGATGTCTCACTCTTACTGACGTTAATTCCTTTTCCATTTGGAGCACTAGGGACCAATAGCTGCAATAATAACTTCAACTATCCAATCAATAGAAAACATTGTGATCCATGAGTTTGAAGAGGATGAGCCAAATTCATCTCTAAACAAACATCCTATGGTACGAATGTAATAAGATCTCCAAAAGGTTCTCAAAAATAGATGTATTATCAGACCTCGTTAAGAGTTCTAAACAACTCTCGAAAACGGAACTAAAAACTTACCAGTGATTTCACTTTTCGAAGCAAAGATTGAGCAACAAACATTAATCTTTTATTTGTGTAAATATTATCTACTATATTAAATGGTTGAAGGATGTCACCCTCCATGGTGTGGACAGAGCGCGACCATAGTGAATCCCCGCTATGGTCAGGAGGAAAGAAGGCAAATGATTTAGAGAGTCTGATACATATCGACGTCTTTGTTGGTTGGCATGAATGGGAAAGATGGATTACGTCACAAGTTTCTGCATGATTTTAGCTCCAGGAATAAATATTTCCCATTATAATAATTATTTTATAAATTAAAATAGAAAATTATGGAACATAAATTACAGTTAATAGAATATCCTAAATAATAGTGGTTTACATATCCCACTTTAATAAATATATTACAAAATTAAATGTAATAAATAGCAATATAGTATCCATTTATTCAATGTAATCTGCTCAACAAGAGAAAATTGTATAAATGCAGAACGGATGCAACAAGTACCCGTTATTGTTTAATGAAAACATCTTCCAAAGGCTTCATCTTAGCATAAATAATGAAATGCAGGCTTTTCACTGATTAATGATTAGGTTACTCCGTTCAGTCAATTCATTTCCGCAGAGTCTTTTCAATAGATTTCGCTACATCTCAAACTTCTTCGCACGTAAGGCGTCAATCAAAATTAAAGATGTAGGCAGAAAGGAAAGAGCCAACCTTACTGCTAAACATCTTTTCTCTCAAAGTAAATTGAACTGTGAACCAATTAAGTCCTGCATCTGGCGTTCACTCTCGTTTTAATGAGTTTACCAGCAGCAAGTTCGAGCGAAACCATTTTCTGAAACCAATAAATTATCAGAAGAGGAAGAATGGAATATCGCGAACTTAATTAAATCAGCGAACGGCACCATGCAAAGGAGCTAAACATGATCACGAAATCATTTAGAAGTACACCGCTCCCTCGATATAATAAATCCTTTAATCGCGAGAAGAAATATTTTATTTTTTTTAGACTACTGATATACTTCAATTATATATGTGACGTCTTATTTCTGAAGACAGATTTTAATTGGTAAATCCGGATCGTAATTTGAGAATAATGCGCGTTTTTCAAAATTGCGACAATATTAAAATTAAAGATGGCAATCTAAACTAAATCATTTCTGGAGTTCTCAGACTCTGATTAATGTAAATAAACTGTTCATTCCGATTATTTACAAGAGACTAAATATAAGACTGAAGTATTACACACGTTTTGATAAATGAGGGCAGCTTAATGATGCTGGTTAGGATGAGTTTGTTCAGATCAGTGATATTTATAACGGTAATAGATCATCCATTTTGTGAAGCAGATCAACACTGAATCGTTCCTTTTAATGACATTTTTTTTCTCCCTTGGGACTCCCTTCTCGGTTCGAACACCTTGCCGCACGAATCTGTAGGTTTGCCTACTTGTATGGATATAGGCAGGTTTATTCTGATTTGGGGGGG
>BMAW01082776.1:73235-101572 GCA_019974015.1 Nephila pilipes
AGGGTGGTATTAGTTCTCAACTCTAAATTATCCTTGAACCGAAAAAGGTCTCAGATTCCTACAATACCAATGGTGGGTGGTACTATCCTCAATGGACTGAATTTAAATTTTTTGTAGTTTTAATTGCAACATTTGAAACAAAAAAATCTCCAAAATATTTAACACTTTTAATATAACGCATCGATCAATAACCTCGAGACTAACCCAGAGATGGCTTCGTAGTAAACCAGTAACCAGGTCTTTCTACAGTACTAACCTTTGCTTGAAACGTCAAAATTTTAAGTCGATCGACCAGGAAAAGGTTTTTTTGAAGTGAAGTGAAAAGGTTTTTTCCAAGTGGGTGCCGCGATTGTTTTCGATGGAACAAAAAACAGCAACGAGTCGATGATTCAGAAAGGTTTATCGCTATTTACCTGCACAAAAAAAAGATTTTTGCGAAAAAAAAAAAAAAAATTTGGGGAAAAAAAAAAAAAAAAAGATTTGGAAAAAGGTTGAACGATTGTATCAATCTCTTAAAAGGTGATTAACAAAGGTGTTATGTTGATGAATAAAAAAAAATTTTGTAAAAAAAATGTTGTTTCAATTTTAGACTGGGAGTTATTGATCGATGTGTTAATTTAATTCAATATTTTTAGAAGATCATGTAAAGAAATCTTTGTCAATTTTCATACGTTTCATAAGAAATGAGACAAATTTCAATACATTGTTCAAAGACGGATAGCGTCATCAAGTCTGGAAGCAATATAAAAGCAATACGTAACTGAACGAAGTGGCTACCAAATGGAGAATTAAATGTGAAAATGAAACTTTGTCTTTCTACAAAGCATTTCAGGTGACATCTTCATCTGCAAAACATCTACACACGTTAAAAAAAAAAAGAATAAACCGACTTACTCAATGAAATTATTTAAGATAAGGTTTGTGGAATTCATGTGCGATGGAACGTTGTTCAATCAAAGGCAACAACTGGATATGTTTGCGAAAGGAATGCTCAAATCTGGATGATCATTAACCGAAGTGGCTCGAGTTTTGAATGTGTAATCTCAAGACTGTGGCTAAGATCTCAAAGAGGGAGAAATGTTAGCTGAATACCTGTATTAGGTACGCCAAAAGCCACAGTCATTCAGCAAAACAGTTATCTGGTAATAACTACTCGACGCCAGAGGGACAGTTGTACCAGAGAACTAGGTTAAACACTCACAGCCGCCACAAGAGTACGACCACATGTTTAGAGCAGATTTCAGTCGTGTTGGTCACTATGCCAATGACTAGCAGTTTGGATTCCTTTTAAATCGAAGCAAAAGCGCTCTAGTATCTACTTTAGTTTGGAACATCAGTAGTGGAATTTGTTCGTGATGAATATCTCTTTAATCTGAACACTGAGTCTCACGAGGGCAATATATGATGAGAATATGGAACTCGTTTTTCACCGGATAACATCATGAAAAAAACATCGTTTTTCATCAAAGAAAGTTTAAGCTTAGACATGCATTATGAGGGATGGCTGAAATGACTTCCATATCTTTGAGACGGGGTCTACAATTGCTAAGGGATACATAACTGAAGCGTATGGGCCTATATTTACCTGTTTTGTGATGCTGTCGGTCGTGTCATCATATTTATGGAGGACAACTCGCCTTGTAACTGTGTGAGCCTAATCGACTACTTCCTTGAAACGGAAAATGTCTAATGCATGGCAAGAGCTGCTCTCTGACTTAATCTGAGTTCTGTACAGCATGTGTGGGATGTTCTCGGATTATAACTTGTAGACCTTTTTCACGCAGGTTCTCTTCCAGATCTTAAAAGAGGGCTTCGTGATGTTTAGAACTCTTTCAGCCACAACTCATCCACAATTTCATTACAAGTATAGAAAATTGTTGTTTAACTTAACCGATTATCAAAGGTGATAACATACTTTATTAACTGCAGCATCCATTTGTATTTCATTCATTTTTCACTAAAGTCTGAACTTCTCTTATGCCAAGTTTGCTTTCAAACTGGTTAATAAAAGTGATTACTAATGTTCTTTCAACATGTTTTCTTATTTTGTAATCGTTTTATACTCATGTAATACTTTTCCTTCATTTTCGACTAAGATTTCCTACATTATTCAGGGTATTACCTATTATACCAAACTTTTGGACAACGAAGTATATGTCTAAAAAAATACAATTAAAATATCTTAACAATTTTTCTTTAGCTCCCTGCAGAAAACTCCGTTAAATAAATATATACATATACATACAGGGTGTCGACCAAAGTCCCTACCCTCCCTCTTAACTTTGTACGGAAGCTGCTATATTCATAAAAGAGGTGTCTTGGTATATTATAGTAGCCATGTGCTACTGAATAAAAACAGCCTATCGCGCCCCTGATGGAGCATTGCGGAGTTAGGATTTAAATCTCGAAAACGAAACGAGATGAGGAAAAAGGGGATTTGCAAAGTTTTAGAGCATCATCGCGATTTAGTTAAAAAAACACCTTGAGTACATTAATGTGAAGAATAGAATGTTAAAACTCGTGTTTGTTTTTTCGTGATTTCCCACATCGTGACGTGACAAAATGATCGGAGAAAGAATAATACAACTAGTTGTAACAATATACTTTTATTTGAAATGTTAGAACTTCCTATCGTCAGCTGCAATGCACATTTGGATCCTTGTTTGAATGTCACGTTACATATATTGGAGTATAGAGAGTAACACGTTGTCACAAGCATCCGTAATGCGATGTTTAAGGAACTGCAATGTTTGTGGGGGGGTCACATACATATGCTGTTTCAGGTATCTCCACAGGAAAACGTCCAGTTGAGTCAGATTAAGGGAATGGGGAGGTAAATTTCGAAATTATCATACCCAATTATTTGCTTCCCGAATTCTTCGACCAGGTACTACTTCACAGGAGATGTCTTGTGAGCAGGCGCGCCATCATGTTGAAAAAACCATAGAATTCTAAGGTAAAACAGATTCTCCACTTACGCGGCACTATTCAGATTCCCACTTACTCAGGTATTACATTCTGTAGCAATTGTAAATATCGTGCACCCTTTAACATGCCATCGTAAAATATTGGGCTGATCAGCTTATTGTTGTAAATTGCACACCAAATGTTCAAATCACATTTGATGTCCAACATCTGTAAAAAATCTAGGATATTTCAGCGCCCAGAAATGGGTTATTTGCCCATAATGCAGGCCATTCCATGAAAAGCATGCCTCATCCGTCCACACTATGTCTACCAAGAATGGTGGATGGACCTGTATCTAATTCATGCCAAATTTGTACCATGCATAACGTCACTCGGCATCCCCATCAGGTAAAATCAGTTAAGGTGTTGGTGGGTAGGGATGAGAACCTAATTCTCACAGGATTTTCCAAACCTGACTTTTGGAGACGCTACAGTGTTGACTGATCTCTCTTGTGCTGCATTTCAAATATGCAATGCGTATGCTAATACTTCCTCCGATTGAATTAACCGTCCTTCCTTAGCTGATCTGCCAAATCTTGCTCGACTAGTCACGCTGCCTGTTTCCCTTAAGGAACTGTTAGGATAGTTTGATGAGAAGGATGCTTTGCAGGGAAATGTTGCCAGTACAACCTTGCTGCTGATCGCACCTTGCGTCCTCATTCACCATACAGTAAAATCATCTCTCAATATTTAGCTTTAGAAAATCGCTGCATGATCAAAAACATACTACAAATTAAAGAAGATGTCAATTTTATAGCTGTCTCAGGTGAACAGGCATGACGTTTCTTACATATTTGTATACTACAAATATTTCGGACACCAAGCGCAAGTTGCTTTGAGTTTATGCGACACTATTTTACACCATCTATGTAATGTCTACTTTGTTTATAAAGACAATCAATGCAAGGATGAAAACCTCGGAGTTTGAATCGAGATCCTTTTTATTGGAGATCACAAGAGATACTACTGTGCCACATTGTGGTGTCGTGTTTTGCCCAAAAGATAATCGTTTCTCCTTCCATTCTAGTTTCGTAACGCCACAATGTAAGAAATCACGAAAATACAAATGAACGTTTAAGTCGTTCTATTCTTTGCATTAATGTTCACAAGATGTCTTTTCGTACTAAGTCGATGATGCTCTTCAACTTTGAATATCACTTTTTTCTCTATCTCATTCCGTTTTCGAATTAGGAATGCTAACTCCGCAATTTTTCACCAAGTGGCGACATAGATGGTTTCATTTAGTACAGCAGGGCTACTTTATTATATCTAGACACCACTTCTATGAATATAGCAGCAGACGTTTCCAAATTAAGAGAATGGCAAGGGACTTTAATGGGCACCCTGTATATATATATATATATATACCCCACACTGTATACTTCATCATATGTATTCGTGGGGCTTTATTTCCTACTAAGCAAAAATAGACAATATCTTTGAAAATAAATTACAAATATTTTATTGAGTAATGTAAAGCAATGATTTTTATAATATAAATTCGACTCTTATTGATATATGTACAAATATATCCTTAAATATATATTTAAATACCCTTACATCGTATTAAGATATAATGTTATTTGGAGTGATAATTTAAACAAAAGCGGGTCGGTTTAAAAAAACTTAAAACAGAGAATATCTTCTTTAAATTTATTTCTATAAATAACTAATGAAAATATTAAAAGCACTAATTTATAACTTTGAAAACATTTACTAAACGGATTGTATGTACGTTTTCCTTTAATTTCAAGAACAAGAATAAAACTAGAAAACATTAATTTATTCACAAAAGAGTTTGACAGATTTTTAAAAGGCTTTTAAAGAAAAGTAGTGAAATACTTTATTGCAAAATGTTCTGAATTAAATGTTTTAAAATTAGAAGGGCCATAACTTCAAATTAATTTTCGTAAATATATGGCATCAATAAACATTCATATATTTATAAATAAACTGCTTTTATTCATTTATTTTATATTTTTGTATATTTTCAAATATGTTTTGAATGATTTATTTTAATTACGTAAACATAATTGAATAATATACTTTTGCTAAATAATATTCAAGGTAATTAGTTTATAGTCAGCAGGAAGCAACTATCAATAAATATTTGAGTTAAAATTGCTTCATGTTTTGAATTAGCTTATTTATTTAAATAAACTATTTTTATAAACATACGTGTTTTGAGCAGTAATATTTTTTGAGGAATTTTCTTCCAATTTTGTTTAATGTTAATTCATTTTGTAAAATTTTCTTTAAATCATACTTAAAATATTTTTTAAGAATAAAATAATTGCTTACGAAATTTAATTTATAATTTAGATAAAAAAAATTTATGCCGAAGGTATTTATCTGGAATAACTGTCTACATATAATGGAACAAAAAGTATTAATTTTTATTTAAGTGATGGACTTTAAAGAAATACTGTTCTCTCACTTAAATTCCATACCTTCGATCGGGAGGACTTTGAACCTTGCCAGATTCAATGTGTATCAGCGCCAGCTACACAGTAGGGCTTTAGTGGCATCAAGACTCGAATCCACAACTTGACGAAAACCATCGATCGCCAGTCAGTGACCTTGACCACTAGACTACCACGACTGCTATTTGCGTTGTAACTGTAGGCATCAATTGGCCTACAGTTCTACAGGCCTGTAGGTCTTTCAATTGGCTACAATACCCTTATAATTTGCTTATCGGAACTCTCTTCGAATTGTTTGCTCCTCGAATGATGTTTCTATTGGTCGCCGAAGTGAAGGAATTTTTTCCTAACTCTTTCAAGTTTATTTACAATTTGCCAGATTTTGCATACTTCAGGATATTTCTTGCACCCATTTTTATCTACGTTGAATTTCCTTTGCAATGCCACATAGAGATTAACTTTCTTCAGTCAATTGAATAGCAATTTTTCTGTATTTCAATTTTTGCCTCTTATATAGTTTATTTTCAAACTAAACTATATTTTTTTCTCTTGAAAATCAAGTATATTGATGTCTTACAAAAACAAAAGTGTTACATTGATTTAATACAAAAAATAGCGGTAGTAAAATTGCAATTTTTTATAGGGTGTGTACTCAATTTTGTGAATCTAAAATTTGGAGTTTGACGTAAAACCTTATTAATTAAATTATTATCAATTTAAATTTTTTTCTTAGTCCAATAAATTTTGTAATTTGCATTTTATATTTCCTGTAAATACTAAACTTTAACAAGCTATTTAATAATATGGTTTTAGGCTTTCCGAAAATAGAGCAAGAGGTGTATGCTCAGATTTATTAGCCACTGTCGTTGGCAAATTTGAAGATGATTCGAAATGATGTTCGATGATGTTCGAAAAAGCTTTCAAATTGTTTATTAATCTAGTAATACTATTATTCTAATAAGATAGTTTTATCTTGATTTATTAACTTAAAATTTCTAAAATAAGTTGATTATATGCACGAATATAACTTTGTTTATTCCATTACCATCATCATCTGTCGTTCATAGACAACGTAAGGTCATCGAAATGAGAATTTTTTTTTTAAAAAAAAATCGAAACTGGTTGTTCCTAAAGATCGTACACAATGATTAGGAATTCGCACACAACTGATAACATTGGCGAAAAATACCCCCACCCAATTACGGACAATAGAAGCAAAGTCGTCAGAAGGGTCAGGAAAAGTCGCAAAAGAGACTTCTGAAAAAAAAAAGGGAGGGGGCTTCTGTAGATAGCTTGGTACAACAGCTATACCGCAGCCGAAGTAAGTGACAAAATTTTGTTTGGTACAACATATGTACCGCTGAGTTGTAAAGGATAAAGTAGACAATAACACACATTCTGTGCAGAAATTTAAATTAAATCAAACAATTAAATATTAAAATCTACAATAATATTCTGTACAGATATTAAAATTATAGCAAACTATAAATTATTAAAATCAATATATCTTAAGAGAAATGCAACAGTTGTTGAAGTGGATGGAAAATATAAAATAAATCTTCACAAATAGATTGTTTCTCAACGAGATTTAATTAAATGAAAAATGTTTTTGCTCATTATGTAAACGCATGGTAAAGAAATTTTAATTATTGTAAAAAAATAAATATATAAACAACTATTCAGAGAGAAGTCATATAAAAAATTACAGAAAACAATGTTTTATCTTACGAAATCTTATAGGATTTCATATTTTATGTTTGACGCTGCTTAGCTAGTAACGATTGTGGTGGTATCAAATTTATTTTAACTCTCAATCCAAATACTTCTTAATTCAACATGATTTATCAAACAACACTATTCCTTGACAAATGATTATCCCATTTAATCAATTAATTTGCGTATATCTCTTCTAACAGAAGTCAGCATTCTCAAACTTGGAGTGTTAATCAGATGCAGAGGAGAAGAGGAACGGATAAATAACGGAACTTTATTTATTCTTTCTCTCTATCAGCTGAACCAAACACTGAACCAATTAAAATCCACATTGAGCGTTCATTGGTGATCCATTCATTGAATTACACAGCAACAAGGATGAGTGAAACTAATTTGGAGCGGATAAATTAAAATACGGCGAAGAATGAGTATATAGCTAGCTTCTTAATTTAATTAGCGAGCAACGTTTAATGAATGATCTAACTTAGTTGTATAACAATTTAATCGTATCGATGTTCAACTCGTCAGAAATCTATAAACGAGAAATAGTTATTCCACTTTTTGACCTCTAATGGTGCATCCTGATCAAATGGCAGTATATTTTGAAAGTGTTTTAATTGGATAAGCAACATAAGTAAATGAATATCATGCTCTGAAAACAAAAAAGAAAATGGCTCAATACCAATATTTTTCTTTCGAACAGTATTCCTTATTCTTTGAGATTAGTCGTAGAGTTTCTTATGTATTTGGAATGAATAATTACGTCCAAAAATGATGATTTCTTTTCGGATAAATAATTCATTATAAAATAAATAATGTTGTTGAGAAGGAACAATTTCATTTAGAATGAATAAATAAGAAGTTGAATTTAATAAATGCTTTCTTGCTTATTAATTTGAAAAAATAGAGCTTATCGTAAGCTAAATAAGAATGTTAATTACACAGGAAATTTCAGAACATATACATATATATATTTCTATATAAGAGACAATCATATTAAATATTTTATTATACCTGCTGGTTATAATTAAAGTTACACTATTCAGAGGTCTGTAAAACCTGTTCTGCTAATCGGATTTTGATGAAACTTGGAATATATGCTGTATGGACCACGGGGAAAAGATATCTTTAATAAAAAAATAAGCACAAATTGTGATCACTAAATGGCTTTTATCGAATATTCCTTATGCAAATCCATAAAACCTCTATATAAACTTGCAGTCATAGCCAGAGAATCATTCAACGAGCGTTTGTCATCATGCCCTAGCAAAAAAAAAAAAAAGGATCGAGCTTTACTGGTAAAACTGTTTTATCAGAACGACAGCAACCACTTAGCTGTTCTGCGGGAATATTGTTGTTTAAAGGATCTGCGAAAAGGCCCCATGTCGAGGATTGATTTGAGGAAGATGATCATGAAATTTGAAGAGACTGGAGATTTGGGTGTACTGCCCGGAAGAGGACGGAAACGAGTTAGGACTGAAACTGTCGAAGAAGTCGCTACTGTTATGGTTGAAAGAGCCTCTAGTTTCATCTATTCTTCAGCAAGTGGTCGATCAGTGTCACGTAAGTTGGAGATACCATGGTCGACAGTATGAAAAATTCTGCGATCCATTTTAAAATGATATCCATATAAGATCCACGTGATGCAAAAGCTGAAACCTCAAGACCACAAAACAGGCCTTGAATTTTGCTTGAAGATTTTTGGCCAGAATGGAAGGGCATGACGCGTGGCCTCGGAAAATTCTATGGTCAAATGAGGCTCATTTTTATTTAGATGGAGCTGTGAATAGCCAAAATTACCGCATATGGGGTACTTTATCTTCTAATGTCCTGCATCAACAACCACTGCATTCTGTTTACGTGACTGCTTGGTGTGGATTTACTGCTGAGTTTATCCTTGGACCTTTTTTCTTTGAAACTCTCACTCCACAAATTCCTAAAAGATGCTCTGTCACGAGTGTATGGTACAGTGAACTCCTTCAACAACAGGTAATTACAGGAACGACAATGATTACAAAACACTATGTTTATACAAGATGAAGCAACTCCTCACATTGGGCGCCAAGTCAAAGCACTGCTTATTGCTAACTTTGGCGATAATCGTGTAATATCCAGACATTTTCCGGATGCATGGCCTTTTCGTTCACTCGACTTAAATCCCTGTAATTTCTGTGTTTGGGGATTTCTAAAAGGTCGCGTTTATAAAGGAGCAATTAAAATTTTACCTGATTTGAAATCTAGCTTTATACGCCATGTGGCTGAAATCCCTCGTGAGTTACTTCGAGCTACCATTGAAAACGCTATAATGCGCTTTCAACACGTTATTGATGTCAATGGAGAAAATATTGAGCATATTATGTAATTGAATAAATTTTAACGATTCTAACATATTTTTTGTCCTTCTTTGGGCTCCACATTTCCACCTAGTGGTCAAAATTTGAACTATTTTTTTATTGCAGAAACATTTTCCCCATGGTCCATATAGCATGTATTCCAAGTTTCATCAAAATCCGATAAGCAGAACGGGTTCTACAGGCCTCTGCATAATGTAACTTTAATTATGACCAACCGGTATCATACTTTTTGAAATAGTTAGGAAGTGTTGGTAAAGTATCGTCAAGTTGAAATTTATATAGATACATTTAAATTAATTATTGGAATTTGAACCACATATGTACGAAATTCGTTTTTTTTTCTCACTTAATAAAGCATATTATTGTTCCCTCTAACACGAATTTCAATAAAAGGACTTAAGATTTAAATTATATTATTGTTTAAAAGTAATAACTTATTTCTTTGTTTTCAAAAATTTATTTATAAATATAAGCTGATAGATATATAGCTACAGCAGCCTTCATAAGTACTTGAATGCTTGCGTTCTTAAAATAGTGTTCAAAATATTATTATTAACTACTGAATTGTGTTAGCAGTTTTAGAATATTCGATTAATTGTCACATTTAAATCTATTTGTTTTTAAAAATTAAAAATATTCGTGATATATTAAAGAATGAATTTTTATTCTTATTAAAACGAGTGTTAAAATATTCGAACTCATAAATGTTTTACTAAAAATAACTCTTATCAATATATTTAATTATGTTCTTACTTCAGATTTATTTTGCATGATAAAAATTATTGTCAGTCACTAAAAAAATAATTTTTCACCCAAACACCGAAGTGGAGTGTAATTATTAATCATATTTCGAATACATCTTTCTAAGTCAGGAATTCATATTCGAAATATTTTAATAGTTATGATGAAATCGGTAAACACTTTCCTGAAGTATAACAAAAACTGTAGATGCAAAAATGTCAACTGTCTTTGATGTCATAAAATGGAGAAGCTTGTTTGATCTCTTGAAAATTAATTTTCAACATGGTGATTAGTCTTGGAATCAGATCTGTTCATGGTGATTAGGATCTCGGAATCAGATTATTATCCAAAAAATGAATATGTACATAAAAATTAGAGCAGGGTTTTTGATTCTGAACAATTACTTTATATGCATTAGAAGACTTGTGCATAAATCGAGAGAACGATTTGGTATTTTTAGTTAACCGTCCATCAAATGTAACAGCAGTGTCCAAGTCATTAGGATACAACGGCTAAGAGCTCACATAGAAAATTTTCGTATTTCCAAAGTTTAGAAATCGGTTAAATTAGGACTAAAATTTTCAAACTCAATAGTAACTGTTAAACTTATTTTGAATATTGTGATATTAGCTAATGAATCAAAATTTAGCTTTAATGGATCCTTTGTACGAATTATTTTGTGAAGAAAGATAGTAAAGAGCTGGAACAAAATATTAGAAACGAGCTTTTCCTTTCTCTAAATAGACAAGGATTGAACTAGAATTTTGACAATTTTGAGAGGGGCACTTTACTGTAAACTATTGTTAATAACCCCTAACATGAGTGAAAAATGTAGGTTTGTTATACTTTGGAGAATTAAACAAGGTGTTACCACTAAGACAACACATGAAAAAATATAAAGTATATACGGTGATGGGTAGTAACTGATTGCACAATTAGCAATTGGTTTGCTAAATTCTTCAGAATATAGGTCGCACCTCGTGAAAGGAAGTAGAATCTTCCTTCCGCTTTTGACAACTACAGGTTAAAGGGAAGCAAAGTCCTCAGTCTATTAAAGCAAAGTCCTCATCAATCAGTACGAAATATTGCTGAAAGGCATCATGTATAACTATCAATTGCTTATCACTACCTGGAGAAATCAGGGAAAGTAAACAAGTTATGAATATGAGTATTACAAAATCACAGTGAAAGGGATAAAGAAGCTTGCATGTGAATCGTCACAAGTCTACTGTCCCAGGTAAAAATTGAGCCTATATTAGACATGATTACAACAGGTGATGAATATTTTTTTACCGGTGACAACATTTTCAGCAAATAAATGGCTTAATATAAGAATCAACCGCCCTATCAGATCTGAAAGAAAACATTCATGGAAAAATTAGTTTATCATGTGTTTAGTCGGATTGTCGAGGTATATACCCAACACCTTTTTACACGGTCTTTTTTTACATGATTTTGAAATAAAACGGTTCACTGAAATATTTTTACAAGATTTTTTTATTTCTGCCCACAAATTTTAATTCTAATTTTGACAGTGTAATCAGAAGAAGGACAGCTTATGCCCACACATGTGTCAGTGATACATGTGACGTTTAAATATATTTTAGCCTCAGTGGAAGTAAGAAATCTGACTGTTGTGGAAGCATGGAGAAAGCTTACGATTATGGATTGTATTACACATGCTTCTTTTGCCAACAAACAATTGCACAAATCAATCTTAAATGCTTGTTGGAAAAACCTTTGCCAGCATACGTCAAAAGTAGAAGTTCCGTAGAACAAAAATCAGCTGTGGGGTCTGAAATTATAACTCCGTTAAATGCGATTGGTGTCGAAGGTTTTAACAACGGGCAAATGGCTGACATCGAAGAATTGATGCTAGAAACCATTTGGATGAGGACGATTTGATTGAATTTATGACAGTTTATGATAATAAAGAAGTCGCAATGTGAATTTCAGCTATAACAGTTGAATTAATTCGCGAGAACTTGAAATTTGTTACAAGTATGGAACATTATTTTACTCATGATCCTGACATAGAGCGTGCATTAAATTTCGACGTAATCTAAAGTTTTGTGTAGCAAGAATTATATAAACAACTATAAGAATTATATATCAAGAATTATATAAACAACTTGAGAAACAAAAAACAAAAGAAAGCCGCTAATAACAGACTTTGTAACAATAAAAAAACCCAGCAGAGGCGTTAATAACGAACGAAATTCTTCATTTGAATCAAAGTCGACAGTTGTGCTAGACATACTGACACCTCTACTGATATTTTTTATCCAGTTCGTAATAAACGTGCACGTTTGTTATCGAGTAGCGATGAATATTTGTTAGTTAGTAGTTTTATTCCTAATTTCAATTTGAATTTTTATATGTTGTATGTACTTTTAAATAGAATTTTCACTGTACATTAATTAAAATTTTTTTTGTTAAATTGTTTTTGTTTTATAAATCTGTAGTATGGATTTCATTATCACTCTTTTGCACAGTTTTATTTAGAAAATATTTAGAGTTTTTTCATCTTACATGATTTTTTAAAATTGTGGAACATGTCCCTAAATTTACCATTTGTTGCATGTATTTTTACACGATTTTTTTGCACGGTTTTCTGAGGAACGTATCTACAGTGTAAAAGAAAAGAGTTGGGTGCGATTCATCACAAATTGGTGAAGCCAACTTTAACTAGTGTGACGAGTGCCCATTCCGGGCTGACTCTTGTGCCATAGCTAACTCAATTATTAAACACTAACACTCAATTAGTCAATCAAAGAAACAGTAGAACAATAATTACGGAATTTATTAACTTCTAGTTAATATAACAACAATTATTAATGCTCTCCCGGACAAGGATTTTATTATCCTAATTCAACAGACTCTTACCACTAAGCCTTCCTCGACTGCAACTCAGTCTCTGGATCAATTGTTGCACACTGGAATAACTGAATCTCTTGAATCACTCCGTTTTTACTCTATTCACCTACTTCAACCTCTCTTTCCACCTCTTTCAACTCCTCCTTTAACCTCTCTATTGCGACTTTCAGTCGGAGTTTATATATTTCCTAACTCTCCCGCTTCACTTCATTCCTAATTGCTTTACATACTAACTTTAGGTATCACGTTTCATTTTTGGTTGGGCAAAGGTTGTTTAGCAAAAGCAAACAATCTTAATTAAAAGACCCCAAGGTTAGTGAAGAGAAACCGCGAATAGCCCAATGTCACACTATTACTGTGGATACATGCGTTTAGTAGCTACAAATATTGAAAAAGAAACTCCATAAAAGGTGTCCCTCACAAGTCAATCACAAAGAGGTCATTATTTTGGTGACTCAAGAATGGAAATGACAAGTAACGTGGAAGACGGGATTATGGTATACATAATAGTCGTGAATGCATACTAAATTAATATAATTTTGTTAATTAATGATGGCAAAATAAGCATCTGATGAAAAATGAAAGTTATTTATAATTCTATCTAATATTTTATTGTCTACTGTAAAGCACAGACGCAATGGAATAAAGACTTGTGAATGTTTTTCTGCATGTGAAGTGGGAAGTATAACCTTTTATTGCTGTTATGCACCTCAGTAAAAGCTCTATTAGTGCAATTATATTCTTTTTCAAAAGTTATTCGACAATTTCTTTTATTAAGATTGAATCGGATCAGAAATGTTTGGAATAAATTAACAATATAAGTGTAAAAAAGACTCTATATTACTCCCAACTGGTACAAATTGGAAGCCATCGAGTATTGTTCTATGCAAAACACACACGCACACACACAAATGGTTATGTTTTGGTTAAAACATATAAGAAAAGAAGCTTTCACAATAAATTGCCCCATTATACACTGAAATTAAAATCTTTCAAAAATAATCGTAAAATCGATAAAAATGTCTTAACATACCTGAAAATTCATTTTCTTAAATATTCTGGTAGAAATTTTGAATTTAAAAAATAAATAGGTTTAAACAGTTCTTTAGAAAACAATCCTTTTGAATAGTTATATTGACACTGTTTATGGATGCATACATGAATGAACTCAAAATCGCACGACAAAATGTAAAATGGTTTTGTTGTATCAGTACAGCAACAATGAAAAAAAAAGTAAAAATGAGGTTAATAAAATTAAAATAATAAAACACTGCAAAGAGTGAGAAAAATTCTTTCTCTCTCCCTATATATATATTTACATGTAACAGAGGTGGTGGTGTCTAGGGGTGGTCGAATAAAAAGAAACTTTTTGTTTAAGGAGATTTAATGACTAGGCGCGCGCTGCTGGGGACAAAAGTAAGTGTGCTCCTTCTCCCGCTTACATCCGGGGTACAGAGAGAGGCGCTGGCGTCGCCTGAGCGTATACAACACACACACACACACACATATATATATATATAAATTAACCATGCAAAATAATTTATTATTATGATTTTGCATGATGTTTTTGACGTTCATAATATTCATTGATAATTTATTCACCCTAAAGTACGAATATTTATTCCTATTGATCACTATTTTCTCATTTATAGAGGGGATAAATAAGAATGCTTGATATAACAGAATCGACATAAAACACATAAATATTCTCGTTGGTCTAACCAATTATATTCTCAGAAAGCTACGCATTTGTTAAAGTTCTGATTTTAATCGTTACATTTAATTATATTATGTCGATTCTATACTTTCCGCGGAGCCTAACTACATTTCCCCGAGAAATCTATGCAAAGGCAATCAAAAATAAAGTGAATTACAATTTCTGGAGGATATAAACTGGCCAGGAGAATTTCTTGTGAATAGAAGGTAACGATGTAATGATTTGCAGTTCTTCCTTAAAAAAATCTGCCAACTAATCTTGAAGCTTATGTATATTTAATTTGGAACACTAGAATTTAAACCGAAAGTAACTTTTCTAATTCGTAAGTAAATTAAATTGCTATTTTCGTTTTGTTCCTTAGCTGTTCTATTTAACTAAAGTATTTTATTTTAACTGAACTAATGATTATATTTTATATCTATCGAATTGAGAATTTGTAAATTAACTAATTGCTTTGTAAAAAAGTATTTAGTTATTACTCAGTTTTGTGCGAGTGTTTGGCTTCAAACTAAACTTCAAAACATCTTAAATTAGTTTTTATTTCTACTGTTATTTTTTGTACATCTATGTATGTAAATATATATATATATATATATAATATAAGTATAACACATCTGAACAATCCTTTAGTTTACTACTCTTTATTCTTTTCACAAAGAAATTTTCATTTCTGATGCTTTATTCGATTTTATTTCACACACACACATACAAAAGATTTATTCTTTTTTTTTATTCAACGAAAGGCTCCAGTCATCTGTTTCCAATCATCCTTTTTTTATTCGAATTTTGTTTTATTGTAGTATATTGATATCGCGAGAAGTGGGAGGTCTTGTTGATTTTTTTTGTTTTACTCAATTCATCTAAGAGAAAAATAGGGGTAAAGAACAGTAGAGTGCTGTGTGAAAATTGATGGAACATAGGGTATTTTCGATATTTCCCCCTAGAAAAACGACACAAAATCTTTTGAAATATGTTTTAAAAGAAAGGGATGGTGAAAAATAATAATTAAAACATGCGGCAAATAGAAATTAATTTTGTAATTTCGAAGTAAAGCTTGCTTGCTTTTTGAATTTATTTCTATCTGCAAAATAATTAAATAAATTAAATATATATAGAAAATTTAACAAATATGGAAAGATATGTATTGTTTTATGAAATGACTTTTGATTATTTAATGTCATATGCAATAAAATATTATTCACCGATCCTGATTATTTTATTTTGTTTCCCAAAATACAAATATTCTCGTATTGGAAGAATATGTGAAAATTTGAAAAAAAAAGTATATACATTTAAACTCACTTAAAGGAGATATGAATTTGATTCCTTCGAAAAGAAGCGAAGTGAGAAATATTTCCCGGCTATATTCCCATGAATGCTATAATTTTTTAAATTATTAGTTAATTCACATATGTAATTTTAAAATCATATTTCTCACAAAAAATTCTTACCACTGTAGTGCCTTTTGACATTATTTAGTTTATTTAATGTTACATTTTTATATTTTTGAAAGCTTTTCTCTTTAATTTAGTTAAAGATTAAATATCACTGTAACTAGAAAAAATTAAATGCAGAATTATAATTTTTGTGACAACTTGGTTGATAAAGTATAATGCTAAAATCATATACACTATTGTTTTCTTTAAATATAATAATTGGGTAAGATTAAAATATTATTAATATTTTGCTTGGGTAAAGTTGATAGGCCCTTTAAGGCAATGGTTGCGGAACGGTCACAATCTTGATAATCGTCGACGATACTCAAGTTGAGTTCTGAGCTTAAATTCTGCTTCCATCTAAGGCCAGTCTTGTGTTAAAAGGAGAGATGCTTTTGTGTTAAATATAACAAATTCTCTAAGTTCTCGCATAGTGTGATGAGGTAGTTAAGAGATTAAGATTCTAACTGATGTGTCTGAGGAGGTTTTGAATGTTATCCGGTTGACTATTTCTGCTCGATACAAGACTCGGTAACCAAGGCTAATAAGCCTCGTAATTTTGAACCACTATTGAATGGCGATGACGACATCTGAGCTGGTATCTCACTCAACGCATGCACCAAGAAAGAAAGTTTGCCCTAATCGGTTTAGCAAGTTGGAGCCTCTTCACATAATGAGTCCTAGTTGAAAAAAAGGCTTAAGCTTTGCTGGCAACTAGCTGAGTGCCAAGTCCAATCGTCTACCACGTCATAGTTCCAGAATTGTTCTCTTGTTCGCATCATTGATCAAAATTATGAAATTCGACATTAACATCAACCCTATTTACACTCTATAACAAAAAATGAAAAATATATGCGACACACCATGAAGGAGTTGCCCGATTGTTGTAATGAAATTTAATACGCAAAGACATTTGGACTCAAAATGCAAATGATTAAAATTTGGCGTCTAATGAATGAATAGCGGAAGCTACAGAGCAGAGGAACTGCGCACTCAGCAGATGTATATAAGGAGCGAATCTCAGTCTGATGAACAAATTCTTTGTTGCATTGAGATTTAGGATACCTTTCAACGACTGAAAAAATGCCTCGCAGCAGGATTCGAGATCATTGCGAGCAACTTTCAGTGTTTTAAAAAAGTGTTATCATTGAATTGAAAAAGGCAGGTTGGTCAAATCGGAGAATCGCTCGTCATACGGGCCGAAGTGAGGAGGCGATTAGAAGATGTTGGCAAGAATTGGTGGATAATGGCAGATTTCAACGTCATGATGGTAGAGGTCAACCTAAGAAAACAGCAGATCGGAGTACAGAGTGATTGTTAGATCAGCTGTCACAACGCCTGAATCATCTTCTTACACTCTATAAAAAATCGTTATTAACATCGTTATCAATCATCAGACGTGCGTCCCGCACACGAGTGTCCACCATGACCATTCACAGACGGCTGACAGAGAGAAATCTACCCTCAGAACGGCCGACACGCTACCTGCCTCTGCCTGTACACTGTGGAGACAGATTACAATGGTGTTCCGCTCGATCCGGTTGGAATGATGCTGACTGAGGACGTATAGTGTTTTGTGACTAATCCCATTTCCAACTGTGTCCTGACGAACATCATCGAAGACGCGTCTGGAGACGCTTGCCGATCCTGCTTTTCCTATTGTTCGCCAAGCAGTCCCTCAACCAGGAGTTAGGGTCTGAGGTGCCATTTCCCTTAATAGCCAGCCCCCTTTGGTTGGCATTAGAGACACACTTACAGCACAGCGGTACGCTGACGACATTGTGAGACTTGTTTTGCTACCGTTCCTTTTGCAGTTCCTTGGTCTTATTTCTCAGCAAAATAATGCTAGACCACATACGGCACATGTTGCTATGAGCCGTCTTTCAGCTTGTCAAACACTTCCTTGGCCAAACAGACTTCTTTCCAATCCAACATGTCTGGAATTTGATGGGAAGGCAACTGCATCTTCTATTGAATGTTGATGACCTCGCCCCACAATTGGAGCAAATTTGGCAAAAAATTCCGCAGGAGACCATCAGAGGCTTTACCATTCTATGCCACGTCGTATGGCAACTTGCATCTTCGCTAGAGGTTGGTCAACACCTCATCGAACTCGTTACTTTTTAACTATGCAACTTTGAAATAATTTTCAACTTTTCTGAAATTTTAATCATTTTCGGTTCTGTACATAATTTTCCTATCCGCCAATTTTTGACTCCACCGGACAACTCCTTCCTGGTGCATTGTTTCATTTTTTGTATTTTCCAGGGTACATATGATAGATTTTGTGTAACATTTGGGTATTCATCCGCATGATCTTCACTCATTATGAATTCCAATGCGGAAGTAACCCTCAAAGGGCTTGTCTTCAATGGTGAGTACGTTCATTACACTCCTTAGCAATCTTAGCGTTCTTTCTCATAGGATTTACAGCATTTGATACTTAGCATTTGTTGCCTATTTGTCTTTAATTTTATACATGTATTAATGTTAGCAACTCCTTAGTGCGTCGTTTTTTTTTGTTACAAAGTGTATACGGCACTGACGCCTTCTAGCTGTGTAGAGTTCTCCAGCACCTGTGCAAAAACGACGTAACCCCCGAAGTCGAAACACGCCTTGGTGAGCGTTAAGCTCGTTGAGAGAATAAAGTCCATTCTATGTTGAATTTCTGAAATGTATGCTCGTAATTAAATGACACCATAAGAGAACGCGTGCTTATAGAGTGTACTTAGTGCAACTGGTGGTACATACATCCAAACTTTTTCTGAAAGTGACCTTCAGAATAAAAGACTTCAACATAAATTTTCATTCTTGAAATCCAGAAACTATATTTTAAGAAAAAGAATGCCTACTACAGAATCAACGAAACTTTCTTCATTCAATAATTGTTTGTTGCATAATGAATTAATTTTCAACTCATCACAGTGACTTTAGAATAATAGTTTGGGAGGATTCTGGATTCAACGCGACAAGAAGGCAGCCGGGATAGTGATATTGAGCACGTGGCTTTTTATATTTCAGTCGAACCACGTGTTAGAATCATGGTTCCTCGAATTTTCCTCTGTATATCATAGTTGATGCAATAAATATCTGTCGGGATTCAAAGTTCTTGTGTTTCCTCAGTACGGCAAGTTAGGAGAGAGAAAAGAATCGATCAAATGTCGTTCTCATCATTCAACCATATAGTTCAAGGCTAATAGTCTTCGTGTTTTTTTGTTTTTCTGAAGTTAATAAACAATGAATAATGAAAGCTTTACAAAACACTACAAAATCATCTTTATGGGAGGTAAACAGGCTTTGTTGCTCTTGTCCCATAAAATCAGCGTATTAATAAGTCATTCATTTGTGTCTCATGATTATACATTTACCTGCTATTAACAAAAAATACTTTTTCAGCCATTCTCTCATAACTGAAATAAAGAATTTCGACTTTCAATTATTGCTGAGTTGATGAGAATCAGAGGGCTACGAAATAATGGACCAAGTTCAGATTGGTCCATTATTTGGTTTATTAACGTTGGATTGGAAGCAACACGAGGGCTATCTGTGACGGACCTCGTAATTTTGAACCTCGGTCAAGTGACGAAGACTACACTTGAGCTCGCACCCCTCTCCTAACTTCCACACACTCCAAAGGGAGGACTTTGGACCCCAACAGATTTAGCGTACATCAGCCCCATCTACAGGGCGGGACTTTAGTGGTGTCAAGGCTCGAACACACGACTCAATGAAATCCGCTGCCTAAACCACTAGGCTACCTCTGCCAAATAATGGTCCAAACAGGCGACGGTAGAATTTTTTGATGAAGGAATAAGAAGGCTTATTCCTTGACTCACAAAATGCATTGTGAAGAAAGGCAACTACGTCAATATGGTGTTTGATGTAAGCATATGATTAATAAATTTTTCAAAAATTTTGTATTATCTTTTCTATTTTTAAGAAATTGAGTACTTTTATTTTCTGGACAACCGTTACATATTAAAAGAAAGATGTCATCTGTTACTAGTTAAGTCAAAATGTATTTATTTCCGGACGTATTTCCATTTAGAAAAATACATCGTCTTTTGGTCCGCATTTAATGATGTTCATAGAATATATTCCTTAACCCCCCCAAAAAAGCATATAAAATTAAAATTTACTGTTCTGTAATTTGGAAAGTAATACCGTGTTTTAAATACTCTGAACATGTATTTGTATATAGATATTATATACTCTAAAGCATCGATATAAAACTCTTGTTTTGTCAATCGATACTCTATCGATACATGGTGGCGTAACTTAAATAAAGCAGCAACTCTAGAAAAATTAATTATTGCTCGTTAGTTGAAAGTTATAGCTGTATTAAATTCAGTTTGTTATAAGTTACTGTACCTCATTAACTTCGGAAGGTAATATCAGGGAGATTATAATGAGAAACGTATAGCAATTAGGCAAGAACCAAATAAGATTGTATCCATATTTAGTATAATAATATTATATGAACGATAAAGAATAACTTAACTACTTAACCAAGTTGACGTCTTTTATTCCGAGAACATTCTGAAAAGTAATTACATTCTCGAATAGATTTCGTTATCAGTAGATAATTGATAGGTATTGGGTACTATTATTATATGTACCCCAAGGTAATGATGGTCTTAATAATCCTTTATACTCAAGCAAATCCTAATAACCTTTTAATTCTAGGTAAATCCAAATGTTTTTCATTAATTAGCCCAGAAATGTGAATTCTGTTCTATAATTTATTAGTCATTGAATAGTAGTTTTTGTGTTTTAAGTTTCAAAATATCAGCAAAAAAAATCAATTTCTAATTTTCGTTCAAAAAATGAAATTTTACGATTGCATCCTATAAAAGGTTTAAAAGCTTTTTTTTTATAACATATCAATTTTCGTCTCATTGATTCAATTTTTATTTTGTTAAGAATTTGATAATTCTGAGTTGGTTTGAAAATTTAATAACATGTACATAAAAGCTTATGTATCGATGAATTTTTAAAGTTTCGGAAATTAGTTAATTATAATGATTGCAGAAATATGTCAAAAGAGAAATTCAGAATATCTGTTAATCTGTTGGACTAAGAAAAATTCAGAATATCTGTTGGACTATGAATTATATATACAAATTTTATTCATAGTCCAAAATGCAAAAATGTTCTTTCATTCACCTTAATATGCATATCATACAAAAAAGATATTTTTATTTTTAAGATTTTCATAAGATTTTGACTATGTCATGTCCCTTAAAACGATAAACAAGATGCTAGAAATGTTTATTACAGCTAGCATTTACTTTCAAATACCTTTCAAAAATTCTTGCTTTCATTTATATTTTGCATTGTAGCTCATTGCTTTTAAAATCAAAATATTCGTAGCGCTGAACTTTTTATCTTCAGATTATTTTTTTTCATCTTTCCTTATAAAAGGATTTCGGAATAGGAATATATTAGAGATGGAATATAAATATTTGAACAATTTCTTTTAAATAACTATACATTACAGCAAAATGTGTTATAAAGTATTTAAAATTAGGGAAAAAATCATAAACATTGAGAGAAACGAAGTAAATATTCATATAAGTAGAAAAGATGTGAAAAAAAAGACAACAAAATATGGAAAATCAAAAGATTTTCTAAAAAACTTTCTATCGGTTCTTATAAATACAGTAACTATGCAAAAGACACATGAAGCTTATTCATTGCGAGATAAACCATGAATCTTAAAGTGTTAATTTCACAATACAGACAATTTAATGTTGTTCGTTCAACATTTGAATACGAGAGTTGGTCTACAGATATCTCTAGACTTTTAAACTTCAAATTTCCGATCTTTTGAAAAATATGTATGTTATAGCTCCATCTTCTTTTCTGATCATTTTGATGTCAAATGCTTAACGATACTACCAAACCTTCCGGATTTATTGAGAAAACTCAAAAACATTGTTTAACTTGTTTTATCGTTATTTTTCAACTGTTTTCTCAAATCAAAAACATTTGCTTATGCGTCGAAATTCTCAGATACTACTTACCATATTAGTTTGAAATATCATACACATATTCAAAATAAGTTTCTTTTGTGACTTACACGTTTAATTTTAGACACATTATTAATAAAAAAATGTATATGAATTTTATAGAATTTTTTCCAAAACCAAAATTACCTTACTAGTGGTATTTTAAAAACTTTTTCCTCCAAATTTTTTTTTCTCTCTCTCTATATATATGTGTGTGTAGAACGGGGGTGATGAGATTGAACGAATCAAATCTACACTGGTTTGCTCTTAAACAAAGGACTGGTTTGTCTAGAAGTAATTATATTACCGAGTTCTATGATGACTTCGATCTATTTACCAATGCAGTAAAAAGGCTTTCAGTTCGTTCACTACTTTTATTCTTGAGTAGATGGGATGAAGTAGTAATATTTACAAAACTACTTTATACAGAATATATCGATTAAAAGAACCAGTTCATGGGAGAAAGATAGATAGCGGCCTCATTGTATCGCATATCAGCGATGGGTGTTGGATCGCGTGCTGGCTTTTGGAGTTTACTTCATCGGGAGAAGAGCAGAGGAGGAGAGAGGCGAAAAACTGAGGAAAAGAGAGCGAGAACGAAATGTCGCTCAGTTTTGTTCAGGAATAGGGGGCGCTACACGAGTTAACATATGACGCTGATTCGTAGTCCCATCTATCGAGTAACGGCGGAACTGGTTTTACAGTACATTGTAAAATACAATTAATTCTTTGATAATTAGCTGGAAAATCCTACACACACACACCTATACACACATGCACACACGCATATATATATATATATATATATATATATGCGCAGTAAAATTTTCATTTTTTAATTTTCTTTATAATTTATTAAGAAAGTTTTAAGCTTATATGGATGTACGAAAAACCATTTAAATATATTTGAATATTATGTGGTAAAAGTTTCAAATTTCTGCTTAGTTTCATTGGTGATTCACATTAAATTGACAATTTGTCTTTTGGCTACATGGATAATTGTTAAGAATCATGTGGCACTTAAAAATATAAGTTGCGAATTTCTCAGGTACGGTTAGTTAGGAAAAACTGAATTTAGCCATGCTCATTCTCATTTTGATCAAATGCTATCGATAAAACCAAGCGAATATGACATTCTTCAAACGGTGAAGTAAAGTGAAAAATGAATATTATTCGAGATTATTATGGGACGTTATATGTACAACAATGTAATATAATTATTCATTAAACGGTACTGTAAAGGAAAATTTGCAAAAGGTTTAAATTCTTTATGAAAACATTAAAAATTCTTTATTAAAACACGATAAGGAATGCATAAAATTATCTATTGTAAAAACAGTACCATTTAAATTGAATTCAGTTAAAAACAATTAATAATTACAAAACAATTATAAAAATTACTTTAAAAAAAGAATATTAATACTTAAATTTAATCTCCAAAGGAATTTTCAAAAATTTGGGTACTTTTCGAATCTCTCACTTCTTCCACCACACACACACAGCCACATGGCCACACACACACACACACACAACACATGATACACAGTTTAATAATATATTTAGTTAAGTTTAGTACTTTTTCTCGAATGCATAGAAATAATTTCATTCTTTTAAATATTTACCTTTTACAAATAAAATATTTAACTCCTATTGACAACTGGTTTGAACATCTTGTATATTTTATTTTAAATAGCTAAATTTAAACATCACTTTGTAGAGTTTTAAGTAGAGCTTCACGATATTTCAAATTAAATAATACAGTATTAAAAATCGAGTGCAATACTAAATATTAACCATTTAATCAAAATATCTGCCCTTTGTAACTTGTAAATGTCTTAATAAATAGAAATAGAATGAACCAATTAAATGATTATGTATTTTGCACCTTAATTTCTAAAATTTGCAGAACATTTCTCATAAACTTTCACAAATATGATTGAAAATATTTCATAAGCATTTATTGTAAAATCAATTACAAAAGGCTGTATGTATTTCAAATATTAAAACAATTTATATTGAAAGAAAGGCTGTGGCATTAGAGTATTTCTGCTCATTCTATAATAATGTTAATATATAAGCAAGTTTCATGTAATATGTAAGCAAATTCGATTTAATAACTTTTTATAGGTCAGTGGAGAAATCAGTATTTTAATGTGCAAATAATATTCTCTGTCACCATAAGAAAATCTCTAGTTAGAAGATACTATGCTTCATACCTCACCTCTCTACTAACAGATTAAAACATTTATTTGAAAAATTCTCTAAAAATATAAACTCTGTTCAAATGACATCTGTTATCAAGAATATGGATTTATATAATGCTTTATCGAAATGGTTCTTTGTCTTACTCGATATTATTAACTATATCCGCTGACTTAATTAATATAGCATTCTACCTGATAATCTCCACTGACTTATATTGCCCCACTAGGAGTTCTGAAAATTCATTAAAACAAGATCATGTTTAATTGAATCATGTGCCCAATACATAGAGAAAAGAAAGTGTCACAGAGAGAATATACATAAAGAGGTTCCCACTATCCTCCCAATCTGAATTAATGAATGTTTACCTATAAAGGTCAGAATGGTGACTTGGTGTTAAAAGTTTGAAAATGATAAGAATGGAATATCTAACTGTTAATGGGATGAAAGATGAAGATACTGAATAAGCCTTAAATAGTTTATAAATGGAAGGAATTATAAACTGAAGCCTGACTCATTTCTTTTACTTCAATATCAACATATAATTTAATTCAAATTTAGGTAATTCATTTTGCACATTTCTTACAGGAAGCAATAATGCTGAAGACTGTTATGTCCTTGTCTCATAAATAGGGCACATAATGCCATGACTGAAAAATCACTTGATTTCACCACTTGCACTTATTTTCTGATAACATTTGTTCTATCTCATATATGGTGTTGAATTACTTTCTGGTCGTCCAGTTTTATATTCAAGCAATCATGTTGAAAACAAGTAATATAAAAATTTAAATGAATTTACTAGGTCAAAAGAAAACTTTGATTCACATGACAAATAATTACAATTAATATAAATATGTATATACATGGACAGAACTACAATATTATGGCAATTTTCCTATAAATTAAAATTAATTGATCCATCCGGTAAATTATGGATGGAATATAGTTTGTACTTCCAAACACCTTTAAGGAGCAGAAATTATTTAGTGGCATTTTGTCAACTGTCTGGCTCCTGGTTTTGATCAAGCTTCACAACAAAAACGCCAAGTCTGATTAACTTTGAGATCGCGCCATGGTTGGGCTGCCGCATTTTCCCAATTAAATTTATTAATGAACTAATATTTAAAAATCTATATTAATATCAAATGTCATCCACTACAAGTTAAAATGCATTGAATATGAGGATGTGAATAAAAGTATTTTGATAATTGAAAATTTGAACAAGATATGTATTGGGAGAGTGAGCCATTATAGGAATTTAAAAGAGAGACTTTGTAAAGTCTATAAAAACTATCTATAATATCTAATGCATTTGAATCTTTGCTTATTTTGAAGAGAAAATATAAATAAATGGGCTTTATTTAGGTAAGTATGTAAAAGGTACATTTAAATAGTATACATACATAAGGATCAAATACCCCTGGAAGAAGATCGTACAATGATAAAACAATTAATTTATCTGAACCTAATCAGTCTGTTATTTTACGCAGTGTTAATTGTGGAATACATAATGTTTTAAAATATGGTCTATATTTTCCTCTGACTTTGTAAATCCATTCTACCGTTAAAATCCAAGAGTCTTTTTGCTGCTGATAATTTTAATTCCAAGAATCCAACAATGATCACTGTGGTCATTAAGATAAAGTTAAGCAATATAATTTTAACACTTTCAAACTTAATATAAGAACTATGCTTTCAACATACTTTAAATTTAATTTGTATCCATGGTGCAGTATTTTCCATCCTCAGTTTAGATTAAGAACACTGTAAAATATGTAAATCACTTGCTTTATTTGTTTTAACAAATCCATCACACGGTGATTTGCTTTCAAACATTTATTAGTACCCATTTGAGTAATTACCATACACTCAATTTTAACATTGCAACAGAATTTTGCTTTATTAAATAAAATACACTGAAATTTCAACAGAATATCTAGATATTATAATTAAACATTTCTTCCATTTTAATTGTCGTGTTTAAAGGACAAAATATGTTCTAATATTTTATATTTCATAAATTTCTTGAAGATAGAGAAAGAAATATGCAGCAAATAAGAAATATTTTAAGAATCTAAGGATATAAGTTTGTATAAGATCTGGTTTTTATCAAAATATTTTACATAATTTCTACCTTCCATGCTATTAGACTCTGGCCTCTTCTAACAATCCAATCTTCACAAAGTTAATTAAAAGTACGTAAGAAATGAAAAGGCCACATTTTTCTTTTATTTTCCTTATGAGCCTTCTAATAAGCTGGAGGAAATAAATACTTTATACAAGAGGAGATTGATAGAGCTAGACGAATAAGATATTTCCTGGAAACTCAGTTATTTCAACCATCTAGATGAGCCTAGAGAGTGCTTGCGATTAATATGTGATATTGAAACTTGTTCCCATGGTGACTTATTATTAACATGGCATTTAGGAAGAAACACGAGGGTTACTATGGAAGGACTGGGACCACCCCCGGTTGGCGACAAGACGGCACTTGAGCTGAACTTTCTTCCTCATTATATAGCTTGGTCCAATGGGATCAGGTCTGAAACCCACACTCTGACAAAACGCTGCCCGTGAGCCTGATCGCACTCAAGAGGCCAATCGTGGGGCTTGAATGCTTATGGTGCTCTAAGGTACCCAGCCTGAATGATAACTCAATGGAACAACGTTTTGTTCTATCGAAGTCCATAATCACGCCATAAACTTCTGGCTGATGATATCTTTCGCTTCGAAGGATGAACCCATTGTTTTATTTCATTTGGTTTCCATGGCACCAGAGGTGCTGGTCCGATTGATGCGTCAGAATTTGATGCAAAACGAACATTGTATGGTATCAACCAAACTGAACCTTTGAACTGATTCTTTTCGAAAGGGCGTTGACTGATTACAGCACACAACAAGAACAACCTAGATGAAGTGGCGCCCTTGTCACGAACAGTTGCACTTTGAACCGCACCTACAATCTTATATTACTCCAGCATTGTTTGCGTTCTTCCTCACGACAGCTGTTTGGCTCAGAGCCATTTTAAAAATATAAAAACGTTCTGAGAAAGAAGGAACGAGCCCCTTATGTTGATCTCAAACGAACTTTCAAGATCCTAGGTGATCTATTTTCATAGTTAATAAACTGTAATTTGACCAAAACTATAATTATAAAGTATTTAAACTATCCTTCTAGTATCATTTTAATCTTAAGAAAATAAAGGAGAGAGAAGAGAAAACACATTAAAATATTTGAAATAAGCAAACTTTTGTATGAGGTTGAATAATTCAAAGTCCTTTAGAGCACACTTTGAAATACTCCAGTACCACTGCTCGATGCTGAAGTCAAACTTATAATTATTTTCCTTTATGGTTTCAAGCATTTTGTATTGTCCTGTTACAATAGCTATGACTACAAAACCATCACAGTTTCATGAGTTAGATGGTCCTCTAACGAAAATGACAGAAATTGTCTCATAATACAAAGAATCATGCCCATCTGACCAACCTCGTGTAGATTGCAAAGCACGGCCTAGTAAAGAGTATAGCACCCAACGTATAGTTTGGTTGAACGATGCCATTGCTAATCGAATTCCAGCAAAACCGGGGAAAGAGGAAAACAACCTTAACTAGTCTGACTCTGGCGTCCCTTGATCTGGTTGTCTACGAATCCTACTTCCACAGCATTCCTGCACAACTGAACACTGAATTAATTACAATTGCCACCATACTCTAAGGTACCGCAATTAAAAATCTTATAAATCTGAACTATGCCTAATCCTTAAAGAATGAGAATGCAGTTGTAAGACTCAAATTGGTTTATTTTAATTATATACTCTGAATTACGTTTAATTTTGCACTGAATAGTAAATTAGATTGCATACATTACGAAGCTACCATGCAATCCTGAT
>BMAW01082792.1:0-30028 GCA_019974015.1 Nephila pilipes
ACTCAGCTGTTTCTGGTCCGATCGACTTAAAATTTTGACACGTTTCAAGCAAAGGTTCGTACTCTAGAAAGACCTGGTTACTGGTTTACTACGAGCGCCATCTCTGGGTTAGTCTCGGGAGTTATTGATTGATGTGTTATAATCGTTTGGAGAAGTGGGCGGCAGCCCAAATGGACTACTTCGAAAAAGAGTTGTGTGAGGTTGTTGTATCTCGAAAAACAAGAATCGCTATCAAATAAAAGTTGTTATTATCGAAGTTAGAAGCTTTCATTTTTGTGTCTTGGGTACAAGGTAAGGGTTTCGAAAATGTTTTTGATAACAAAAAGGCTATACAGTGCGTATAGAAAATGCGTATCGACAGCACGTGTTTTTTCAAGGGTATTGAAATCTATAAATAATCCGATTTTAAATCAATTAATTTAGCAAAATATTTTTTAATGAGATATTCTCTTTTTTCACAGATTTCTCAAAATATTATTATTTTCTGTAAAAACTAAATTTAAAACAAAATGATTGCGATTATATTTGTATAGTTGATAAGTAATTGAAATTAAAATTTTTTTGATGATATTGTTATTTGCCATTTCATATGAAATTGAAAGCTGATGTAATTGAATATTCTCACTAATTGGATTGATTCAAATCACTTAATTTTACTAAATTAAGAGATTCGTGAATTAATTTTAAAGATTATTTCCTTTTTTCATGAGCGTAATTCAATTCACATTTATTAGTTAAGCGTATCTTAAAGAAAGAAAAATTTGCCATTTTCCATGTTGTTTCTTTAGAGCAAATAATTACAATGATTTATTTTTTATACAATTAATTCTTGTTTATTCTCGGTAGCAAATATTGTTTCACTGTTTATTAACAGCAATTCTTATTTTTTTTTCTTATCGAAAATACTAATTAATATTTTGACTTGAGGCTGCCATAACTGTCTTTTTATAAATAAAATTTATATTCCAAATTATGCGAATTAATCGAAATTCCTACCTGAGAGAAATAATATTCTATTGAATACTCGTTTCATGGGTTATTTGTCAAAAATAATGCTCTGATTCATCAGGCTGTTTTATTTAAGAATTATATTTCAGAATAAATTTCAATTTTCTTTTCAAGATGAATATGTATGCATTGCCTTTCTACATCGATATGAGATAATGGAATACGCTTATATTTTAAAATAATCAAATTCAATTCTGTTTTCGTCAAAACGGAATAAGATTTGAATTTTTCTTTCAGGCGCGCTTAACAATTGAGAAACCTACATTGACATAAAAGGGCAATGAACTGCAAAAAAAGCCTTGGTAGTGTAGACGAATCATGTTCTTTAAATGAATAAAATTTATAGTTGCAGAGCTTAACAACAGGAATAAATTATTAGCATTCTATTTTTTTAATGATTTCCTGTCAATCATTAATTACACTCTGTTAATCTCTGATAGCATTATTCTATGAAGCCTGTATTAGTACTAAAAACTTATTTACTAACTACTATTGCTAATTTTGATTCTTGAATCAGCGTAATTTGTTAGTTACAATGAAGTTTTGTACCTGGATAATCCGAATGTAAAATTTGAATTCCTTCAACGTCCATTTTAGAGAATAAATTTAATCGATGTATGACCATTAATTTCATTCTTCCGCTTCATTCTTCAATGAGCATTTAGGAGAATAACGAAAATCGATATACGTAAAGTCTACGAGGGTTGATTCAAAAGTTATGTCTCCAGAGCCATCACATATTTGTATGTTATCCAATTTTCGAAAGTCATGTAGTACCTGACAGTAACATTTGTCTTCTACGGCAATGATGTAAATTACGAGACTTCTAAAATTTTTAAAATTTATTCGCCGAAAATTTTTAATTTAAATAAGTCAAAAATTTAAATAATTTCTCATAATTAAATTTAAAAAGTGATCAAAATGAAAAGATCATAACAGTTAAACACGCGGGAAATGGCGTGGATTTAATGAGGAACTTTGGTAACTCTATATATAAATTTGAATATTCATCTGTGTTTTCGTTACTCGAAAATTCATTTGTTCGTTATGCAAATCAACACCGCTTTTTGTAGCCCTGCAAAGTTTTTTAGGGATATTTGTTGATGATTCGAAGGATCAGTAAGTATATTCCCAACAACAATAACAACAAAGATTCAAATCTACTTTTATAGTAAAAGTGTTTTTTTTTTTTCTTCTTTTTCTAAAACCTACGTTTACACCATCGACAGATGGCAGCACTATTGATTTACTGAAAAGCGTTTTCTTTTTGAGCTTATTTTTATGAACGCAATTATTTTTATTCTCAATTATTTTCTTCCCTGTTTGTAAAATTTTTCTTGATTTATAATGTTGAAACGTTATTTATATATAATTAATGGGCTAGATCTCGAATAAAATGTTGAAAAACTACGATTCTTGCTCTATCGGGGGTGTAAATTAATTAATCGATTTTAGCGAATATTTTAAAAAGCGTTGAAAATTGCCAACCTATGACTTTTTTAAAAAAAATTTAAAATTGTTTCATCTAGAAATCTGTTGATATAAATGACACTCTATTCATACTGTAAACGAATAAACATTTGGTTTTCTTTTAAAAAAAGAACGGAGCAATTCGAATAGTCTCTTAATTCTAATAATCATTAGCATTCACTTGAAATTACTCAAATTATTACTTAGAAGTTGGTCGTTATTGAAAAAATTTTATGCTTCGAACTGGATCGTTAAATTTTTCAATTCACCCGCGCGAAAAAGGGGTATATCAGGTAGTTAAAAATAAAACAAAATAATCAGTTGAGTCTCACAAATTATTTAGTTTGGTTTAGCGCTGGTCCTAAGTAGTAATTAAGAGACAGGATAAAAACGCATATCAGATAAACCAGAAATATCCGAAAACATCTCCACAAATACGGCAGTAAAATGCGAACAATTCATTGGGCAAAATAAGAATATTTAATTTAGAAGGTTGTAATCAAACAAAAAGGTAGTACGGAGCTCATCACGATGCAAAAACATGTATTTTAATTTTATTTTATGAATTTACAAGTGTTTTCTATTTGGTTTCTTTGTATCCAGGTGTCGTTGGTGGTTGGAGAGCTGAGAGGAAATGGCGATTCATATGGAGACGAAGTTGATGCTGTGAGGCATTCATTGCAATTGACTTCGCAACTGTCAACTCCTCTCAAAGATGAAAGAGCCGATTCAGGAACATTACTTTTGTTCTGATGACGAGATGAATGCTGCCAAGAAGGCCTTATGTCGATAACAACCACCAGAATTTTTCTTCTAATGGTTTGCCGAATAGTTATGCGTTTGCGCAAATTTGTGAAAAGAGATGTGGACAATGTCGTCAGTGAATTATTCTTTACATAGTGGATATATGCTTCTTTGAAGTGCGACACAAATTGTGACAACTGAGTAAATAGTTATTGAATTGGGGGAATTACTTTCCAATAAAGGTCTCAAATACAAAATATAATCTTTAATTACGTATGCAAACATTAAAATGAATTTATAAGCATTTTTATTGTTTTTTTCTTTTTTATTATAAATGAAATTTTAAGCAGAATGTTTTTTGAATGAATCTGCTAAATAATATTTAGTCTCTAATGAAATTGTGTATTATATTGAACGTTCTCTAACATCTTTGTTACGACGTATACCACCGGTAGTATATGATTTATATTATTTGTAGCTGTCGTAGCCATCGGTGGTATGCTGCTGTATGTTGATTTTATGTGCCTCAAAATCAACAGAATTTAATTAAAGTTTTAAATTAAGAAGAAAGTTATAAAATTGAGTTAAAAGAATACGTCGTCGTAAATATATGCAACGACATATTTAATTGAATATATATATATATATATATATATATATATATATATATAATTTTGAAATAAATGGAATATAAAGAAAGAAGGAAATCGGGTTTTAGTGCATATCTATCGTATCCATCTGTCACTGCAAAGTTTAACTTTGTCTCTGAAGTTTATAAATGGATTAAATAGAATTGACGATAAAAAAAGGTTTCCGCGATACTGAAAAGTGTGAAGAAATTGATTTCCTCTGTTTTTTCAACCAAATAAATGGAACAGAAGACAAAAATAGCTCGATTTCAAAGGGAGGAAGAAGCATTTTTATTGGTACCATTACTTTCCACTGATGAATTCTTTATTTCTTCATTAGACCGAAAAAGAGGGATTTTGTAGTGTTACGTTTCTCCCTTTGTACTGAAATGAATGGGCGCTTCTACTATACCTTTTCAATTCTGGAAGGAAGATATTCCATGGTTATGCGTTGCATTTATTTTTTTAAAAGTTTGTATGCTTTGAAAAAGTTTTTTATAATTTTTTCCATGTAAAAATTAAAGCACTAGTAAAATATTATTTTGCAATTGTCTTCATATGATGAATGGTATTTATTACAGTTTCTAGTTGCTTTAGAATAAATTTTAAAACAATTGAAGTTAATTTTTATCACAGTTATCTGATTAGAGATAATGTTCTTCGAAAGTTTTTTAACAATGGCATTGTAATTCAGAACCACTTCAAAAGACGAGAACGAAACCTAAGCGGGCGTGACATTCTTCGGACTTCTACATCACACTATGAAATGAATTTAGTCAGTTGCCCTCTGGAAGGTCATCAATCAACAATTACACACGACGAGTCCTCAACAAAATAAGGATTCAAACATGCAGCTAGACTGGAACATTACAGATCCACATATATGGATATGATAGGTCATATTTGCTTAACTTTCTTACGCTATAGCAGATGTCTTCAAACTAGGTTTCGTGGAACCCCAGGGTTCCAAAAGGGATCACTATTTGCTTTATCCAAGCACCAAAATATTAGACAGTTTGCTTGTAAAAATAAGTATTAATAAATATTTTATGAATAAAATAAAATCACTTTCTTCAAATGCATTAATCGAGACGCATTAAGTCACATATTGGCCACCGTTCTTTGGCTTAGGTCAGGGGTATTCAACACTTTGGGGAACCCTTTGAGCTTAGCGCGTTTTCTTTGATGCTTTTTCGAGAGTTATAAAGCAACCGAACACATATTTCCGTAAAGTCGTGAACTTGCCGATAACATTCCAATTAAACTTTTTCGTTTTAGATGTATTTCCCCCGAATTCTTTCCTCCCCTTTAAAGGTTTGACATTGTTGTCATTGTCATAATTGGAGGGGGGGGGAGGTTGTGGTAACAAAATGAACGTTCTCTTAGGGTTGAGGTACTGTCCATTAAGACATTCGTTCAAAAGGGTAAGGGTATATGTACGGATTTGTTCTTATTTAAAATATTGTTCCTATTGTTAGAATATATTTTAGAAAAAAAAATCATTATGTACCTAACCATTCTTTATCTTATTAAGATGTTTTTATTGCGATAAAATAAAATTGCAATAATTATTTTTTAAATTTAACCAGGATTAAAACTCTAATATCCTGTTTTTCAGCTCTTTGATCAAGGGGTTCCTTCAAGAAAACGGTAAGTTCAAAGGGTTCCTCAAAGTGTAAAAGGTTGAATACCTCTGCCTTATAGGATAAGATGGCTAAATCGTTCTTCCCATTTTCATAATTTTTTTTCGAAATATTTTCCACACTTTTTAAATAAAACATATTATAGTTTACTTATTCCATGAATAGATGAATGTCAATGGTTTACAATTTTTTTTAAAATAGCAGATTGGTTTTATTCCTTAACAAAATAAGATGATGACATTTACATGACTAGGCTGAATCGACCCATAACCCTAAAATCCATAGAAATACATATCAAAAATAAATTTAGTACTTTTGGATGGTCTGCATTTCAAATAATACCGGATAGATGTTATACTTTATAGAAATTTTTTTCCCCTCGTTATTAGGTTTTCAACTCACGTTTCATAGGGCCCGAAAACTAAATAAATCGATTATCAGCTTTTCAACTCTGCACCCGGAGGCCAGAGTCTGAAATGAAAAAGAACAGAAACCAAATACATCTCATTTTGTAATAAAACTAAAGGTGAAATAGATACTAGAGATAAATTGGCTGTAGCGTATATATATACAAAGGGAAAGTAATTGATAACTATGTGTTTATTCTACAATTTAATTGACGTGGATGAAAAAAAAAATGAATTTGTTGTTTTTTGTAAATTTGTATGGAAACTTTCTTATAATCAAAACAAGCTGTGCAAAAGCAGTTTTTTTTTCCAATAAAGAAACAGCTAACTAAATCTTAAAAAAATATAAGAAATAAAAATTATCCTTGCTATAATAAAGAATTAATTGACAATTGCAGCAGATGGGAAACATAAAAAGTTATCAAACACCTAGAAGAGGTAGGTGCAAAGAATGCGGTCCAAAAAGAGACATATAAAAATGGAAAACGAGCTGTGTTTCATGCTTAGTTTTTCTTTGCTAAAGTTTGTAAATGTGTACCGCAATTCTCTTATTTGTCATAACAATGTGTCAAGAACAATGGATGTACAGAAAAATAAATTTACAATTAAGAAATTGTATTACTTCTCAAGCATTTAAATACTTAAAACCCCTTATGCAAACAAAATATTACACCCTTAGAGGGGTTGGGAAACAATAACTAAAGTAGGGAAGGGGGTTATTAAAAATATAAAATATGCCAATTCTGTGGAAATAAACACAAAATAAATATTCAGTTGTACCTCCCAATAGGTGAACTCACCGGACCTGACATTTTGTCCTTTAAACAGAGTTATCAAAGAGACTGGGATTAACAGATTTTTTCCTTAAGTAGTGGTGCACCTTAATAAGAGGAAAGTACATAAAAAATTACCTTAGGGATCTGGGCCAACATAATTGCCCTTTAAATAGAGATGTTCCTTGTTCAGATGTGTACCCTACAAAAGGTACTAGTGTACGTATACGAGTACTATATTTAAGGGGACAGGGACCAACAAAATTGTTTCTGAAATATAGGCGTCCCTTACTAGAGGTACTAATGTATGTAAAACATTTGTTATATGATCTAAAATAAATATAAATCAATCTAATTTATATTTGTTGACCCATTCAGGAAAAATGTCTTCTTAATGTAACCCCTCTGAAGCACGTATTAGCAAAAAAGAAATGTTTATTTATACAAAATATTAAGTAATTCAATATACATTTTACTGAAGATTTTATTTCCTTGTGTCAGAAATTGAAAAAAGTTTTTTAACAAATTCTAAAAACTCACTTAACTATGTATTTATGGTATCAATAAAAAAGACCAGAATATACTTACATAGAAGAAAGGATTAGAACGTTCAACTAAATTTTGTTAGACTAAATTTACATTTTTTACATCCATGTATCTGTGTCTGAATACATGGACGGGTATGCGTTACATTTATGTGCTGATGCATCCTTTTAAATATCAGACTAGTTGCTCGTTGGCACAAATACGTGGAAAAATTGGGGAATACCTAGAAAAGTGAATAGCGGATCACATAAGGGATACATATAAATTTTTAGACTCAACAAAATTTATGAAATTCGGGAATAAAATTATGGCCATGGAGGGATATCCTTTTTAATCAGGCTCATCTAATACCTACTCGTTTGTATATAAATATTTTTTTCAGTTTGTAAGAGATTCACTTCAGTTTTAAGAATCTATTCTGATAATTATACTTTTATTAACTTTATTTAAATTTATGCTACTTATGAAATAACTATCAATCGTGAATACAATTGTGTTTATTTTTTATCACAGTGTACATTTTTCAATATATATGTAAGATAAATTATAATTTAAAAACTTGATTATTTTTATAAAGCATATCAACATTAATTGTATATTCTTACATTTAAGTCATTTAATATGGACGTGGAGTTGATGCGGTTAGAATACCTGATTACGAGTATTGCCGACTCAGGTTCGATTCCCAATAGTTAGTCATCGGACAACTCGCCTGTCATCCCTCCGATGTCGATAAATAAGTCTGTTTGGTAGGTTAATTGAGGGTCCAACGTCAAGCTAGCCACTAGACTTAGATACAAGCTAATAATTAGCACTCCAGACCCAGAGGCTATGGAAAGAGAGATGGGCACTACTGATGAGACTTCTTAAACAGGGCACTTATAACTTTTGATTCACATAGAACTGAAAAAGCTGTATGGTGCTTTATTTGATTTGAAAATAATAAATATTTCCTAAAAAAATTACTGTCTGATCTTCATCGGGACATTTAAAGGTCTGGTTGGCACATGCGCACTTGTGGCTGAGGTCACCCAATCATTGTCAAATTCTAAGAATAATTTAATTCAAGATACATGAGTTGCTATTTGACCGTGAATAATTCTTTCGTATAAATAGCTACATATACATTACATAGAATGCTTTTTAGTACGAGAATATTTTATGTTGCTACGTTAGCAATTTTATTCTAGCTATTTTTATTATTAGTAATTACAGATAACTTTTCGACATAATTATATTTAATTTGAGGTTATATAGGATTTCAAGGAACTCTTAAATGACCATCACAGCGAGAAATACAATTAGCTCCAGAAAATTAGGTAGTCAAAGTATGTGATTACTATTCAAAAGATCGTAGGCTGTAATCAGAATTTAGAAAAAATATCGCATATTAAAAAAATGATATTTTTATGAAGCTTATTTTTTTTAAAAAAAATAAGATATAATTATTCATTGAGAGATTTTGAAACATACTAATAAAAAGAAGAGTAATATTTCAGCATAAATTGTAATAACTATTCACGTAATAAATATGAGCAATCTATATATATATATATATATATATATTTATATAATCCTACATACATGATATTAGAAGATACACTATTTAACTTTTAATAATTATGTTTATTAAATAAAAAAATAAGTAAAAAATTTTATATTTCTTTTTCCAACGTCTTTTCAAGCATTTAATAGTCGATAAATTGTTCGATATCTTCCATCGTTTTATTCATTTTGCCATTCAAATGCGTATCTAAATAATTGAGACCACTTTCCTCGATGTTTAACATTTCTGATTCACTCAAAAAACAGTGGTGGCAATACAAAATTTTCAACTTCCACGCACCCAGAACCAAAATCCAAAATTAACTGATCAGTACATTGATATTTTATCAATTTCAAGCTTTTTCATACACGAAGACAGACGGTAACCTAACAACATTAGCAATCATTTTTCTAAACAGTCTAACGGAAGAAAATAAGCTAAAAAAATCTGTGTTCGAGAAACAAAATCTTTTCGTGTTAAGCGATTTTTGTTTCGTATCAAAAGAAAAAAAAAAAAAAATGCAGGAAAATACACAGTACTTTGCCGGGATTATTTCGTTTTAACCGATTTTTCACGTTAAGTGTTTTTATCAGTAGAATTCTTTGGGTTGGCATAGATTTCCTATTTTTTAATTTAGCCTTTTAAAGGTTATTCAGTATGTAAAAGGATTCAAACTCTTAATAATGCTACCGTAAGTATGAATTCAACTACTTAGCACTTCCATTCTTAGCCCCTAATTTTTTTTTTCCTTTTTTTTCTGGACGAGGGTAAATAAAAAATAAATAATAAATCTTAGAGTTGAAAAATTATTTTAATATATCTTTAAGAAATGCTTTGGAATTGATATAATTCAGTTTTCTTTAAAATTATTTTAGTTTTCAAGATTTTATAAATCTATTCATAAAATTCTTTAGAATATAAATTAGTATGATTTGAGAATATAAATAAAAATTCATTTAAATATAAAAATTATTACAAATTTTTAATTTTTGTATTTTATAAATTAATATTTGAAAACAGGCTATGAATTGCCTTATTTATTTTCAAATACGTTTTGGGAACTTTGTTCGATTCAGAGAAATATATTGTGATATCGAAGAAAGTGGATTATAATTGAGATGCAACCAATTTATGTTTTTAAGGTAACTGAGAAACTAAAATACTTCAAACTTTATAATATTTAATTTTGCTATTACAAAAAACAGGGAAAATTTCGTTGATTCAATATGTTATTATTTATGAGAATTTGATAAATAGAACACTAGAATGTTGAGTTTTAAAACTGTAAACAAGCATGCCCCGCCACAGAAAAAAATATATGAATTCATCTAAAAACAATATTCTTTAGAATTATGTTATATTTCCTATAAAACCTACTTTATCCGTGAAGCAGATATTTTGTGGATTATGAAATGAGGTCATTTTTTTATACTGACTTATTTTTTGCTAATATCTGTAAAATACTTTATGTATTACACAATATTTATATAAAAATAAGTAAAAATTTGAATGATGGAATTAAAAATTTTTGAAATATTATTATTTTTATTCTTTTAATATTATTATGTTCAGTTCATAGATACTTATAAATATTCTGCAAACTTTCAGTTACAAATGTCGTGGTTTTTATACAAGATGTACCTAATTATAATTACGTAACTTTCCGATATATATGCGGCTATTCGTTAATTGTCACTCATAATCGTGTTAGTATATAAATGATATTTTCTTAACTTAAAACCAATGCTTAACTATACAGATATCTCAATGTTAAAGCATGACATCTATTGCTTTTAATTTAAATAAGTGAGGATGATTTAAACCTGGCATTAAACAATCTCATTTTTCTTCGTCTAAGGCGTCAAAGCTACCTTAATGATACTGATAATTCAAGATAAGGACCAGTTATATATATTTTTAAAAAAGGAACATATTTTATTAATGTGATAACGGATAGGAAATATTACATGAAAACGCCTTTCGAACTAACAAATTCAGTTGCGTAACTAATCCAGTTGCGGTTTTGCTATCTGTGAGACCTCGATAAGGACGTGGAAATAAATTGAGCGATTGCACGAGTTAAACTATTTAAATTCATGTAAGGAATGTACACTGATAAATATCACGAAAATATTTTGTTTTACTTTTAATCGTGAGATGCATACGTCTTAGTTATAATTAGTTGTATCACTTCTTCATTGAAAAATTGAAATTATCCTATCAGTTAAAAATACTTGCAGAAGTCGTGAGAAGCTCTGACTTAACTACGCAATAAAAAACGAGATAAAATTGTTGCTTTATTTAAATTTAATAGTTTATCAAATCCCAATATTTGAGGTAAAAAATAATATCGCAGTTACAGACAAGACTAAAAGAATTAAGAAATTTTTGAACAAGAATAAAGAACATCTTATTTTTCGAAGCTTTTCAGGTTATTCGCAGTTCAAGTTTTCACCCCTTCCCCTCTCCACGTTTATTAAATATAGCCACACCCGATCATATTTCATTAAATTTCGAGTCTCTAAGTTTAAGAGGATGCGGCAACCAGGGACAAACATAAAGAATGATGAAGTTTATGAAGAAAGAATAAGTGTTTGAAGAAAAATTTAGAAGTGTTTCAAGAAAATATAAGAGAATGAAGAAGTATGTGAAGAAGAATATAGAAGAGTTTCAAGAAAATATGAAAGAAAGAAGAAGTATGTGAAGAAGAATGTAGAAGAATGAAGAAGTATTTGAAAACAATGAAGAATAATCTTTTTTGGAAGCATTCCAGGTAACTCCTAAATAAAGTGTTTACATCTTCACATTTTCATGTATATTATATACAGACACTTGGAACATATTTCACTAACCTCCGAAACTCTAGGTTTCAAATAATACCTCAGCAAAAACAAGGCACAAAGAAGGTTCTCGGAAGCGGGACGGTCCTAGAGGACTTCTTGCTATAAAATTTTATTAAGAATGCAGTCCCGATTTTTTTTTCCTGGAATGGTTACAGAGTAAAGAATTTCTTGATTTAAAAAAATTGGAAAGAGTTAAAATTAATTTTTGCTACTTTTTGACAGGGCTTTCTTCATTCAGAACGTATGTCTATTTGGTGTGAGATTTATGGAATAAAGCGTGTCAATTTAGCCAATTCAAGAATATTCCTTTTTGCTCTTGATAAATTTTTCTGCTTGTGTCATTTCAGATTCTAATCATTGTCTGTCTGTCAAAAAAAAAAAAAAGGATTGTGTTCCTGTTAGGATTTAGATGATCCTTTCACCGAACGACTGGTATACTAGCTGTTAAGTAAGATGGCAACGATTTTGTAAGTCCGTTTTTTGTAGTCTAAATTAGAGTTTTACTGATTTCAAGCATATACCATTCAGAAATCGGATATTTCAAAATTATTCAAAAATTTATAAGGAAATATTATCCGAGGAAAGTTTAAAGACATTGATTTGCTATCAATTTTCTTTCATAATTTTTCACCTATTAAATATGAGAATCCTGAGGATTGACTGAGGGATCATCAGATTATTACTTTTGGGTGTATGGCTTTTCCTGGGATAAATTCGTTTCATTCCATGAGAATGAAATGCAAATAATCGCTGAAATGAATTCTATTCATTCTTTTTTGCTCCATAGGAAAAAGAAAATATTTTAGTCTTTTGTACGTATTTATGCTCTGATTTTATTCAAAACATTTCATACATGCATCTATGAAAGAAAAAATACGTATTAAATAGCTTTTTATATGATCTTAAGCTATCCACTAAACGCATTACTTTACTTTTATTTTATGCATTTAATTCCTTACATTTAGGGTTAACATTTGGGGCTAAACAAATCACAACATTTTTTAATATAAACTTCGCAATAAAATTATTCTATTATAATGCTAACAAAATCACCCTTATAATGTTCTTAAAAAGTTTTGATATGCTCTCAAATTATTTAATTCGTATGTTTTCTGATTACTTTCAAAACAAATGTGTACTGTTATCTATAAAATTATATCTGTTATAAGCCAGACTGCTTCATAATTAATGAATTGTAATCAATTTTTATGTCAACCAGATGGCGCTTCGAAAAGCGTCCTTTTTTACTTTCTGATCTTCTGATTTGCTTGTAGGAAAAAAAATTCATTTTGTGACTGATTAAGCGACTTTGGAAAATTCTAATTCTTCTTATAATCTTTAAAATACATTATATCGTTAACTTTAGTTAATATCTTTATACATGCTGAATCTTTTGAATGATTTTTTTGTGTGTGTCTTTTTTAAAATTACATTTTTTTTTTATCTAATTTGAAAAGAAATTTGTATCTTTCACTTTATGATCAGATATTACAATATGAAGCACGTACACGTATTAATACACAAGTTTTATGCATACAGAGTGTTTTTATTCTGCAATTTTAACCTTTAAGTAAAAGTATAAATTTAAGAATTTTTTTGGTTAATTTTGAAATACAATTCTTTTGGAAATCTTAAAAGAGACTGATTTACAATAAAATTTCTTAAGGTTTAATTGATTTTTGCTGCGAATCATATTATAACTGAGACAACTTAAATGTATTTCTTTGATATAAATAAAAATTGAGACTACATATTAAACATGTGGAATATCCATTTGATTAGATAGAGCAAGAATGATTGTTTTGCAAATAAAAGTACTTAAAACTGAGTAAAAATCAGTTGAAATATATTATCATTAATTATTATTGTTTTGATTAAAAAAAACCGCGAGTGTTCTAGATTTTTTAATAAAATGTATTCATAAAAAGTAGAAAACTCAACTTTCCCCCTAAATATTGCAGAAAATTAAAACATCTTCAATTTTATTATATTAATTTACTAAATCACAAAAACACATACAAATGCAGATTAATTATAAGATGTGAGTGATTGAACTTTATGAAACATAAACGCTTAGTTTTAATTTTTTAGAATAAATTAAGTCAGTGAATGTGCTATTTTTCCTATAATATATAAATATAATGAATGCAATTAAAATTAGCAAAAAAACTATTACATTTTTATACAGTTTTAAACGAATCAGCAATTAGTTATACTGTTGCATTTGACTAGGAAAGAAAAATTATTTGCATTCATAGAAGTTAAGAATTTAGAATGGATTAGTTATTTCGCAAAAATCTTTAGATCCGCAGTTATCTTTCAGAATTTAAAAATAAGTGGCGATTCGAATATATCGCTCGAATATTGTGCATCATGCTCATTAGATCAAAACATTTTTTAATATTTTTTCTTAACAATTGCTGTGTCAACAAGAAAAACCAAATTACGATATTTGATGCATCTACTGAATTTTTTTTTTTTATCATCTATTTAAATTTAAGTGTATAAAGAAAAATAAAATCTACCAAGAAATTGTCAGCCTGCCTTTCAATAATTAATGTATTGAATAATTGAAATAATACTTATTTAATTATATAAGTCATTATCAATTTTTTAAATATGTTACTTGGACATAATAAGAAATAGCATTATTTATTTTTTTGTGACTTAAAATTTTATACTTATAAAATATGATTTGAAACAAAGGCTATTCTTGCGAAAATTCTCAAAGCTACAATCTGTTTTCCTTCTGACTTTATATTCAAATTTCTAGAAACTTTCCAAATAAATGAAACGTGGTTACGCAAATTAAGAAAACTTTAGAATTAGAGTGAATAGATATGTAATCAAGTCGTATAAAAGTGACAAATAATTGAATTTAAGAAAAAGAAAATATTACGTTACAAGACGAGTGCTAGTGTACAGTGTTCAGGAGTTTCTTGCTCATCTATGTGATTTGTAGAGACCAGGAATCGATGCTGTCTGATTGAATTAATTTTTGTTGGATTTAATCGCATCGTATTCCGGTAAGCTTATTCTTTGATACATTACAGGAATTGTAAGTACTCGTTGCTAGGGTCTTTGAACTGGTAAAGAGCATTCCCCTTGTTAACGAAATAATAAATACTGTTTAGAAGTTTTATTGACTATATTCTTGAGCTGATTGTATGTGACTATTTTAATTAACGTATCTATGCTTGGAATTAAGTTGAAATACAATTTATGATTTTGTTGACATTTAAAATGATAGTCGAGACGGATAAAAAGATTATATCACAAACGATTTTGAATTATAGTGCTCAGAGATTCTAAGAAGGAAGCGAAACAATTATATTAATGAGTCTGAAGAATTCATTTATAATAAAAATGAGTTCATTGCTGCGGAACTAAGTAATGCAATGATACTGTTGTCGCATGATTTCATTTTGTAATTGAGGTACTTTTAATTACTAATTCTCGAATAGCCAGTTAAACCAAGTTTTTTAATCTATATTTACTTCCCAAATGAAATACGCATAACAACTTCCTTTGTTTAAGAGAAAAATTATTGTAAAGGCTGTATTCAAAAAATGATTGTTAATCAAAATTATTGATATTAGGTTTCAAGACTCTCGTATAAACAAAAATTTTGAGAGTCACTGAACGAACATCAGTCTCGTTATAATCAATATTTATAGTTTCATCAATATTATAATCAATATTTTTAGTTTCATTTGACTGAATGAACATCAGTCTTCTTATAACAGGTAAATTGAAAAGTTCCCGTCCTGACACATAGATGGCGCTACTAGAATAAAATCCATATGTTTTTTATTTAGCCCTAACACTCAAAAGATGCGTGTATAAATTTGATAGCTGTCGGATCATTAGTTTGTAAATTATAGCATTTTGAGTGAAGCAACTTTTGTTATTGTGAAAAAAATGGATAAAAAGGAATTTCGCATGTTGATAAAATATTGCTTTTTGAAGGGAAAAAACACAGTTGAAGCAAAAACTTGGCTTGATGCCGAGTTTCTGGACACTGCCCCAGGAAAATCAATCATCAAGGATTGGTATGCTAAGTTTAGACGTGGAGAAATGAGCACCGAAGACGGTGAACGCAGTGGACACCCAGAAGAGGTTGTTACCGACGAAAACATTAAAAAAAAACCACAAAATTATTTTGAATGACCGTAAATTGAAATTGAATGAAATAGCAGACACTCTAAAGATATCAACAAACGTGTACAACATATCATTCACGAATATTTGGGTATGAGAAAGCTCTGTGCAAAGTGGGTGCCGCGCGAGCTCACTTTTGATCAAAAGCAACGACGAGTTGATGATTCGGAGCAGTGTTTGAAGATGATCAAGCGTAATAAACCCGAGTTTTTGCGTCTATATGTGACAATGGATGAAACATGGCTCCATCATTTCACTCCGAAGTCCAATCGACAATCATCCGAGTGGATTTCACACGATGAACCCGCTCCAAAGCGTGGGAAAACGCAACAGTCGGCTGGCAAGGCTATGGCGTCTGTATTTTGGGATGCGCATGGAATAATTTTCATTGACTACCTTGAAAAAGGAAGGACCATCAACAGCGACTATTACATAGTGTTATTGGACCGTTTGAAGGACGAAATCGCCGAAAAACGGCCGCATTTGAAGAAAAAGAAAGTGCTGCTTCCCCAAGATAATGCACCATGTCACGTCAGTGAAAACGATGGCAAAAATCCATGAATTGGGCTTCGAATTGCTTCCTTATCCACCGTATTCTCCAGATCTGGCCCCCAGCGAATATTTCCTGTTCTCAGATATCAAAAGAACGCTCGCTGGGAAGACATTTTCGTCGAATGAAGAGGTGATCGCCGAAACTGAGACCTATTTTGAAGCAAAGGACAAATCGTACTACAAAAATGGTATCGAAAAGTTGGGGGGTTGCTATAATCAATGTATCACCCTTGAAGGGAATTATGTTGAATAAAAAAAACTAATTTTGCCAGAAAAATGTGTTTTACTATGATAGGCCGAAGACTTTTCAATTGACCTGTTAATCAATAATTTTGATTATAACGAGACTGATGTTGCTACAAAAGAACAATTACAGCATGCGCCATACGCCAGCGACTGACAGCTGTTTAGCGTGAAGCCTTCTCTTTTGAATGCAATGTTTCTTGTTTCTGTAAACAATTCTGTACAGCCGTAGCATTCATTCGCATTAGTTATTTTTTTTTATTTCTCCAAAGAATGAAAAGTGAACAAGGAATTGTTGTGATACTTCACATGAAATTTGGAAAAACTGCTAATGAAATTTACAATTTATTGAAAGAAGTGTGTGTAGCAATGAATGTTTATCGTGTGAAAATATTTTTGAATAGTTTAAGCATTTTCAAGATGACCGAGAAGACGTTGAAGGTTATTCTCGCCAGATTCGATCTGATCATCGGTTAAGTATTCGTGTGATTGCTGAGATTATAGGAATTGGCTAAGAATCCGTACTGTAAATTTTTCCTCCAAGACAATGGGCCGGCTTAATCCACATTGTCAGTCAAGGTTTCCAGACAAGCATAGCATCCGAATGTTAGACCATCCACCTTATTCCTAGGATTTTCTATTTCCTAAGGTAAAATCTTCTTTAAAAGGAACAAGATTTAAGTCCATTAAAGCTATGAAAGAGAAACGGCCCATGTCCTAAAGGAGCTGACTGAAAACTTCCAATACAGTTTCGAACAATGGAAGATTTGCATGGAACATTATAGGGACAGAGGAGGGGAGTATATTGAAGGTGATAATAAATAAATATAAACGACATAACAATAAAATGTTTTATAGGGCCAATCATGTCATTTAATACCCACACCTCGTATAATTAAAAAGTTACAGAGGCCATGAAGATAAAACGCCTTGTCTGGACTCGACATCATTACGATATGATGGTTGAGGGCTGAAATAAAGTATTTATTTATGTTTGTATCCTTTTCAAGCATTAACAATTTTATTTTGCACATTTAAATCGTGTTTCTCAGTAGAGTCCACGTTTAATATTCTGACAGATAATAATAGTTATGTTCGGTGGTGCCACGGGGATAGCACTGTTCTAAAGGTTTAAGTATGTTCTAAAATTTATGCTGTGGTGTGTAATGAGTTTCATACCGTATCATCAACATGATATAATGTTTATATATATATATAACACACACACACACACACACACACACACACAAGAAATGATGAGACTAAACCAGTTCAAAGAAGTATTGCGAACTCGTCTGATGCTTCAGCTTCAAAAATGGTTGCCAAATTGTGAGGACCTTACCATAAAGTAAGAACTATTACAACCTTTTTAGTAGACAATAATATCCCAGTTTTGTATTTGGTAGGTAATTCTACGGAATGAAAATTTGAGAAATCAAAAAGCGTAAATTACCAAAGAAACAATAACTAAATTGTAATTAACAGAAAACCTGAGAAATGAATGGTTTCCCTGTCTCCAGATGGGGAACCATTTGAAGAAAGTATAAGTAAAGAAAGTATGCCCAAGAGCATTTAAGCCTTTATAGCGGTTAAATGAAATGTGATCAACGATTAATGTAGTAGTGTATTAATTCCTTATTGTGTTGCATCACATTTTTTTATTATTATTTCTTTGTTGTATTTCCTAAGCTGAATGTACCTTAGATATAATTTAAAAAAATAATGCAGCACTGGTAAGAAATTTTATTTCTAATATATCATTTCATACATTTTTATGTATGCTTACATTAATTTGGGAACCCACGATAGATACGAGTATTAAAATCAAATGTATTTATAGTTTAGGTAGCGTGCATTCTTGTTACTTCAAAGCTATTCATAATTTTAATTATTGTTTTCGATTGACTGAGGCTATTTTGCTTTCGAAATTATCGTATAACAGCTAGGTAAGCAGAATCATGTAGTGAAGCTATTTTTCAGTCATTTATAATTTTTAATTTTATTTTTTATGTACCATCTTTGCATAGCTTTAGAGATAGACGTGCCACTGTTTGAGAATCACGAATTTAAACGGAAAAGCACAAACCAAATTTTTAAAAATGCTAATTATTTGCGTGTAATATAAATTTTAAAATCGACAGTATTACAGATAATTAATTACAGGTCATAATATTTTACACGAAATAACAAACATTTAATATTTGTTTGATTCCTATTTATCCTTAAAGGCCTAATATTATCGTATAATAAATAAAATAATTTATTAAATGAAATTGCAGAACCGCCTTGCAAAAAAAAGGACAAGCTCTTAATTTTTCTCAAACTCTTTAAAAAACGTATTTTATTTCAATAATTCCTTGATGATTAAAACGCGTATTGAGACCTTTTAACAAAGAATATTCTGCTGAACAGTTTGTACATGTAAGTTAAAACTAAATTGCATATCACAAATAAATGTACACTATATATATATATATATATATATATATATATATATATGTCTATGTATATATATGTAAATGAATTTTTCTAAAATACTCAAATTAATTTTTAAAAAGGGTAGCCATTGTCTTTGTAGCACTGTAATCGAACCATCAGGTCTCTGATTTTTTTTTGATAGAAGAGAATATTTTTAAAAATTCCTTTAAAAACAAAAAAGAATGGATTTAAAGGAATTAAAGAATAGAAATTTTACACGTTATAACAATGGTTCCCGGCCTTTTTCCATTCAACGCACCCCTTGATGGTTCGATACCTTTCAGCATACCTCTCATCAAGAAACCTCCTGAGAGCAACCCTCCCCTCTGACACAATCTATTTCACCCACTACAGATTCAGTAGACATCTTTATAAAATGGATTATGTTGAATTTAATTAAATGATCTACTTTTTTCTAAAAAAATCTATTTATTAATAAATAGATTGTTTTTAGAAAATTCCCCATTTTTTATCAATTTTTCTCAGTCTAAATGATCTTGTTAATAAAAAATTATCAATGAACCTTCAAAAGTAAAAAACCTAAGAGTTTTTACTTTTGAAGCGAGCAAACAAATTAGTGAAAAATTTAGAAAAAAAAAATAATAGGATATTTGGAACTGCATTGATTCTCAATCGCTTTTTTAAAAAAATACACTCTAAAGAGGTTAAATACAATCTGAAATATGGAGCTGAGTTTAGTCGGCTTTATATTTAATTTTTGGGTATGTACAAGAAAAAAAGAACGCTTTCAATAAGCTCCGTGTTAGCAAAAGGCAACTAAATACATTTTTATTTACGTAAGATTTTATTGATAATAAAGAGGTCAATATTACATATATAAACTCAATAAAATCTTCTACATACTTTTTTAAAATTTCTTTTTAATATTTTTAAGTGCCTTTATTCTTTTTTTTCAGCAAGCTTGTTTTCTTTTCGCGTACCATTTGGTATACCAGTCCACAGTTTGAGAAACGCTGCATTATATGAATCATTTGAAAATAACATAGAAAACAACATATTCAATAACTTTAACCAATTAAATAATAATTAGTCTTCTATGAAATAAAATAATCTTTTTCCTAAAAATTGAATGGAAGTTCTCAGAGGAGTAAAAAAATCTCCACTAAGAATCCACAAAACTTTTCTAAGTTATAGTTATGAGTTATCCCTTTTAATTTAAAAATATAAGAAATTCTACAATCTTCATATTTATAGAATGATTTTAAGGCAATTTTCAAATGTGCACTAATTAAACAAACACAGAATTTAAACATTGATATGAAATATAAAAGCGATTTTTATGCGTTTGAATATGTTAATAGTTTTACAAATTAGATTAAAATCTTTAGAGAAAATAATTTCGGTTCATTCTCTCAAATTAAACTACGTCTACAAAGCCTTAAATATAAATACACTTTGCGCATAGTAACGAACACTTATTATGGTGAAGTCGGTAACACTATACAAAAAGTGAAAATCATACATTTATCTTACAAAAACAATTATACTAAAGAAACGAAGATTTTAAATTATGTTATTAGTGAAAATCTTTTTCATAATTAATAATAGAAGCGAATACATAATTTGTAAGTATGAGAATCAACAAATTATAAGTTCAAATGTTACCTGTATCATTTTAAATTCTTTTCTTAGTACCCAAGCGCAGAGATGGCCTTTATGGTTAAGTGTTATAACTGTAACTACAACTCTAGTTATTAAATGCAAGCTATAAATATCTAACTTGAAAAAACCTTGATGAAAAGTTATATTAAATGTAACAAAATAACCATGACTCATTGTTTCAAATCCCATAAAATAGAACATTTTAATGTGGCAGACATATATTTCTAAATATTTAAATTCTGTTTTACCCAGAAAAAAAAAACAATATATAAGTTTTAACTTTTCTAGAAATTCTAGAACAACTACTTTTCAATAAGATGGAAGAAAGATGCCAATTTTTTTCTTTTTGATAAAACGTATTCAATTGCTTCGTTTTTTTTTCACTGATCTGAATATTCTGAACATAAATATGTCTCGTTTATACATTTTAATATGTCTTTGGTTCTTGAGGATCTATATTATTCACTTCAGGTATTATTTAAAATTTATTTTAAGTAATATATGATAACAGTTATGTTTCATTTGAATTTTTTCAAAATTTTCTTTGTAGCGCAGGCAAATAAATTTGTTCAGTTGAAGATTAAAAAAATTCTTGCGTACATGAAAAGATATTAAATTTTTATTTTTCAAATAAAGAGGATGTTATGTAATAGTTGTACAAAAACATAATTATATAATATGTATTTTTACGTCCATTTCACTTATTCGTTTTTAAGCAGCACGTTTTCTTATTATGTCATTTATGATGGTTAAGAATGATACTCTGGAGAATACTAAAAACATTTCGGCTTAGTTTTCGTTTAGTTTTATTAGATTGCTTCCAGCAAAATCTGCAAAAGAAGATTTTCAACAACGGATATCTTTATTCTGAAGAGTACTTTGAATATTAAGAGGCATCAAAGGGACGGTATTTTTTAAATGGTTTTGCATATTTTGAAGTAAATTACCAGAATGGACATTCGAGTTTGTTTCTTATTAAAGTCACTCTAAAACCTCTAACTATGAGATTGTCGGATACGAACCTCATAATTTTGAACTTCGGTCAAGTGCCGTGGACAATACCTGAGCTGGCAATTTCTTCCCCAAACGTCCACAACCCGCCATGGGAGAACTTGGACCTCGACAGGTTTAGCATGCATCAGCCCCCGTTACACAAAGGTTCTTTAATGACATCGCCCGCACCCACGACTCGACGAAAATCGCCGGCTGCGAATCCGCATCCTTAACCACTAGGCTACCGAGGCCACACAAACATTTGAGGACTTTTGATATGTGATAAAGGAGACTTTTTTAAAAGATCTTTATTGAAATGTTAATAATCCAAATTAAAACAATGATATTTTTTACACATCTTCTTTCAAAATGTACCCATTTTTTCCCAACATATGCAAAAAAAAAAAAAAAAAAAACCCTCGGCTTATTTAGAAAAGATTCCTCTATATCTTCATTTTGATGAAACCTTTCTCCTCCTAACTCTTTTTTTCAAACAAATGCGAGGATTTGAATCACATGGTTTGCTGAAGTTTTTAAGTTTGGACCATAGGAAGGATGTTCGAGTCTTGTCCAGTGAAGTTTATATGATTTTTCTTGTGTTTCGTAAGCTGTGGGGTGGACTTATATTGTCTTTGATAAGGAAAAAATTATGAATAGCAGTGGAATGTCTTGGTTACCAATATGCTGCTTTAACATTCTCCATAGGTTCATAAAAGTATACAGCAATAATTGTACGCAGATCAAGAAACCGTTCGACATACACAATGCTTTGAGGGTCCCCCCTCCCAAAAAAGAAGTAGTGAGAGCTACTCCAGCAAATTATCAAGGTTTTGCTTTTAGTGGAACAGTTTCCCAATTAGCCTGCCATTCCAAATTGTATAATTTTGCTTCAGGGAAATAAATGAATGGATGAAGGAAAAAAAAATATCAAACATTTATTTAAGTTTTAAATAACTTGTAAAGATTGTTATGGTAAAAAAAAATATAAAAATAGTCAGCTGATATTTTAAAAAAGTGATTCGTTTATATTTCATCCACCAACATGTATAACAAAAAATAGGCAGTTCAGACCAATTTCAAAATCATGATCAGAATTTAAGGCTGACATATTAAAATAACATTTAATATGTAGATTCCCCAAAAATTGAGCTGTTTCAGTAACATAGACAAAGGATACAAAGTGGACTATTGGCTATACAATTCCTAATTTTGCTCCTCTTCTTCGATTTCTTTCAACCATTTTAACTCTCCATGAAATTACAGGTTAATAAAACGGTCCTCCTTAGAGAAAAGGCAAGGAAAAGGTTCCCAAGAGTCACGAAGCCTAATAAAGATAGCTATTTTTCCATTATCCCAAAACGTATCAGGAATGTAACCCGTTTCGGAACTGTTTCATGAAATTTATGCTGACACAATAGCCTAAATTTCAAGGTGTACTATTTCTAGAAATCTACACAAGAGAGGTTTACTTGTTTGTGTCTAGCTCACTATTGCGCACAGAAAAGCTCATTCAATGTGGTAAAAAACATTGACACCGGAGCAGAGATAAGAGGAAGACCATTCTTTTGAATGATAAGATCATATTCAGCCTAACCCTTGATATAGAGGGAGCCAGCTGCATGTCCACCTACATCTGAAAAAGAGACAGATATGACAGCGGAGCTTTGATGATATTTTCAGGAATCCTTTGGATGGGTGTACAAATCTCCATATCTAAGACAGTTGCTGTGCGGTTCAGGGTTGAAATTTTCTAACACCATATTCCTCGTAGTATACAGTTGACTCTAATATTGATTTTTATGGATAACAATGCTCTTTCACATTTAGGGATCATGTAGTCGATGAACTTCTGAAAAATGAGGCCAGATGGATTGATCAACCAGATATTCAGACCTAATCTTATAAAGTGTTCGTACATTTATATAAATTTATATTTATATTATATTTATATGCTCTTGAAAGGTTAATTGAAACTTGCCTTCGTCCTATCACAATCACAAAGGACCTGAAAACAGTATTGTAGGAGTAGGGCCGATTACCTCAGAAAGTCATAGACTGCCTCCTTTCGAGCATGAGTTTCCATTGTGTAACTTTTATAACTAACTGCAAGAGAGGACTGTTCAGCTTATTAACATAGTTTTTGTCCTGTTTTGTAGACTGTTGGAATTTATTCTGCTGATGAGCCGTACTCACTATCTTGCGTGTACTACAATTATTATACAGAATTGCTTTGCATTGTATCATTCTATGTACATATGTAATTGAATTAAAACTTGTTTTTCTAGTTATAATTAACCAGAAAATCAAAATTCTTCCAATTTTTTATACCTTTGTATTTGGAGTATGATCCATTTCAATCTGGAAACAAACCGGTGCCACATAATGGTGACTTTCTCTTTTCAGAAATAAAATACGTTAATTACATTAATTCATTAATGTCATATTTTAATTGATTTGAGTACTAACAGTTGCGAAGAGAACAACGTAAGCTTTTAAAGGTATAATTTAAATAAGGGCAGTTCATGCGAATATTATATTTAAGAATTATACTTCGACAAAAAAGGCATCGAAAATTTATGAATTTTTTTTCTCAATTCTAGTGTTTGAAACTTTAATTTGAAACAACTATAATTTTAGATTATTGTTTTATAACAATAAAAGGATAAATTTATATATATATATATTATTATTATTATTATTATTATTAAGAACCTGATTAGATCCGAGCTAAATGTCGAAATGTTAAGATGATTTCTTTAGAGTACCTTTTTTTAACAGATAATAATATAATAATAAAAGTACAATTTAGTTCGTATTCTAAAAATAAGTCTCCAAATATGTGTAATGGAAGTGAATCTTTGTAAGTACGGGCTATCTACGGGAATAGAAATGGTGGACAACATACAACGCTGGAGTACATATATAAAAATGGCCCTTTTGAATGAATTTATATACATTATTATTACCAATTTTTAGACTTTAGAGAATATATTGAGCCCTTTGTTATATATTTTCAATGTCCTCTTTAGAAGTACTTTGAGGTCTACAGGCGAAGGACCACGTCATTTTGAATCTCGGTTCAGTGACAAAGACGACACCTTAGCTGGCAAACTCCTAAATTTCCTTTACAAACTTCCACATCCTGCCATTGAGAGGACCTCAACCAGATTTAATGTCCATCAACCCCACTACTTGGTGGGTTGCATTTGGGTCGAATGGCATTAGGCTTTAATGACATTAAGCTGGAAACCATGTCTCAATGACAACAATGCCGCTACGAATATGCGTTCATGACCATTAGGTTATCTTGGCCAACCAGATTTGGTAGAAGATAAGCAGGAGTGAGAAGGAAATGAACAGTACGTGTAAAATATATGTGCATGTGTGAATCTAATTTGAAATTTCTGGAACAAAACCTTACTCTGCCTTGTGAAAGCTGAAGGCAAAGCTTCGCTGTAGCTACATAATTATTTACTTTGACCGAAGTATCAGAGTAAGCTTGTTATTTAACATTTACGTAAAACTTACTAGTAAACAAAATGAGCGATCGTGAATTAAAAGACAGCCTTTCCATTATTGTAATAAATAAATAAACTGTTTGACTAATAATTTGTGACTATTTTAATTGATTGAAAATTGATATACTTGTGTTTAAATTAATATTAGAGACTTGAGAATTTATAAGATGGAAGAGACAAGTAATAGAGAGGCAACTAAGTCTAAATTTAAAATATAGCAAATAATGTAACCCGAGGTAATAAATATTAATAAAAACATAGAATAATAATAATAATATTGTCAGAAAGCGAAATTCTTATTCTTGTACTGACTGTATGTATATTCATAATAGGCTGTTCAGGTAACAGTTATCAGATTAATGACAAAGTAATAGTTTACTTTATAATTCCATATATTTATGGTAAAAAAGTCTCCCTTTGAGCACTAATTATTTTATGTTATTAGGTCAACGTACGGTAATCAAACGTGAGGGTTCTATTGCATGTTAATACATTATCTGACAAATGAGCCACATTTTATGATTAATTGTTTCAAATAATAATACGTTCAAATAATAATAGTTTCAATTAATAAATTTTACAATGGTCCCTTTATTGAAATATTAAAGTGCACGAAATTTTGTTCCTTACTTTAAGCAATAAATAATAATTTATGTACAATTCAATTCAATTTACATATTATTGCATCTGAAATTAGTTTACCTGATGTCTTATGAAAGAAAAGCACATTTTTATATATTAAATATACACAAATTAGAAATGAATTAATTAAAAACTCCAACAATAAAAGCTATTATCAAATTGGTAATTACAGTTCCTGAAAATATTATATTACACATTTCTTATTTTTGTAGCAACTTTCTTTCAGTCGTCGTTTGAGGCGAAAGAAATTATGTATATTCATATCAGCTAACGATAATTGAAAAATTTCTGCAACTCGAAAACAAATATTAAAGACAGGTTAGTTTATTCATCCAACTAAGCTCCCGCTTTTAATAATTGTTCCGATTAATTTTCACGTATATTAAAACTATTTCATTATCCGTAGAGTAATTAAAGGCCCCTAGAAGAAAGTATAGCAATTAAATGATAAAAATACAAATTAATCAAGAACACAATTAACACAAAGCTTCGAAATGACACGAGGAATGAAGTTTTAATCAAGAGATTTTGCTCAGAACAAAAGAGAGAAAGGAATTTATTTAAATAACAAAGGAAAAGTTCTCCTTTCTGACTTTGTCATGAATTGCTGACTACAAAGGCGCGATCTCCTTTAAGATGTTTTAAACAGAGCACAAGGAACATTTCGCTCTACATTTTCCAGCTGGTTGAGAGGTCGGATAATTTCTGCGGAATGCCGAGTGCTTTATTCCAGCCATTCGACATAAATTATCTCCGGAACAAGTGATTCCATTTGAAAGCTGCCCACCCCGAAGCACGTAAGGTCAATTCAAATGGTACTAGGATGCAGATAATATGTAAATATGTTAAGATTAATTCTGGGATATGTCCGAATTCATATGATTTCAGAACTTTAATGTGGGTGGAATGACTCTGAAAGAGACAGTGAAATATGCAAGAAAGTCTCAGTTATTTAGAAAACTAAGCCTAAAGCAATAAAGTTTGAATAAAACAACGAAAATGAATTAATGTAGGCTTAAGAAATATTCGTATAAGTTCAAATAAATCATTTTTGCGTCTAAATTCTAACCTATATTGCCACGTAAGAAGATAACCCGATGAATATATTTTGAAAGCATATCACCGATAAGAGCAAAATTCCATAATGTTTAATATTTAAGAAATTTATGAAATATACTGATTATGTTACAATTCAAGTGACATCAATATCTTTATATGATTCTCTGTATGAAAAAGATTTTCTGTCTGAAAATCTTTTTATGTATTCTATGTATTATAAATGTTTGTGAGAACCATAGAATTCACAAACTTATTAAACATAAAGAAACATGAAAATTAGTTAACGTCCAACATAATTCTGAATAGTTTTTGATACTTTTGAAATTTCGATCCTAATATGAGCAAGATATTTTCTTCCAAAAACAAGCCTGCCTTGTATATGAATATATTACATTAAAGAAAAACATATGTGGGAAATCATTTTGCTGTATAAAATAAATATTTGTACACATCATTTGAATAGCGACGTTTGTATGCATTCAAATATTATATATATATTATTATATACATGTATATATATATATATATATTATACATGTATATATATATATACATATATATAACTAATTTAAATAATAGATTTTAATAGTACATGTCTCATTGGCTGAAATTGAATTGTTTAAAATAAAAAATGTGATTTACTTATCACCGTTGCATTTTGAAGTAACATGGGGGTCTCTTGGTAAATCGGAAATCGGATTCATTTCAAAAGGGCTTTGGAGCCATTATACATCGGTTCACAAGGAAATGAAACCTTTAACCTCAGATTTAATGGAAAGTAACCTGAGAATCATCGAAAAGCAATGCATACTATATTTTAAAATTAATACAAGGGGTATTCGTGAGGGACCTCGTAATTCTGAATCTCGGTCAAGTTACAAGGGCGATACCTGGTCTGCTACTAAGTCCACAATGTGTAAAGTCCACTTCAAATAGTGGATTTTACACATAGTGGACTTTGAGTTCCGACTCATTTAAAGTGCATCAGCTCCCAACACAATATGCATGAACCCATGACTTGACTGAACCAACAGCGGTCATGAGCTCGTGATCATAGCCATTTAACTATCTCGGTTAGAATAAAGCAGAAACTCCTATCTTACATGCCAAAGTGAATTATTTTATATATCTCACTGTATCAGTTTAATGACAAGTTTTCTGAGTTTGGTTGAGTTATTGGCCAAGTTTTACTGAGCTCGATTCAGTTATTAGCTAAGTTTTATTGAGTCAGTATATAAATTTATAAATAATTTAAAAATATTTTATTGTTAAATATTTCCTTACTGTCACTAAAATTTGCAACATAGATTCTCAAAATTCAGTTGAAAATATGTTTTTTTCCTACATATTAGGTTGATGTCAACCGAATACAATTTGATAATCAATACAAAATTGAAACATTAATTCAGAAATCTATCAACTTTTAGCCGATTTAAGTTAAAATAATGGATAAAAAATTTATGTACAAATTTGTAGAATTTTCATACATCTCCGAGTAATTTTTTTCATCGTATTCTTGTCCATAAATTTGTTCACGTTGGAATTTTATTTTTTTCGTCATTAAACAATTTGAAAAGTGTTTCTTTCATATTTGAAGAATTTTTGACCATCTTGCAATATTTGTGTTCATGGGATTATTATTTTATATAAATTGGAATATTTATCGTTCCTTCTAACTGCGTATCTAATTTCGTTTTTTATAGATTTGCTTCCTTGTTCTGAATGCAATAAGCAAATGCATAGCACATTATCATACATTTTATTTTTAGTGTATTATTTTTCATTATATGTTACTGTTGCAAAATTTTACTTGAACAAAAAATCTTATACTTTAAAAATAATATTTTCTTTAATATTCCAATATTTTGGTGTTAAATCATACAAAATATTAGTATCTGTTTATGAAACACGCATATAAAGTAATACGCCAATCCCGAAAAACTATATTTATTTATAATTTATGATAAATCTACTATTTGTCACTTTCAGTGTATTCCTCATTGGCGTACATTGACACTTCCTTGCTTTCTATAGGTTAGAAGTATGTTGCGGTTTATTTTCTGACATCAGTTTTAATAGCTGTGACGTTTCCTTTTTAACAACCACCAATAACTGAAAAAGGGTTCCATTTAGCACAGATTTATTTCTTAGGAACATTAAAAGTCACAGGGTGCTAAATCAAGTGGATATGGAGAGTTGCAATTGGTGTTTTAACCAAAAATTGCCTCACTGATAGCGTTGCGTGTGAAGGAGAATTGTCTTGATACAGAATGATACCATTTCGCCAAAGTTATGGCGTTTTCTTTTTGACTCTTTGTCTCTCTCTCTCTCTTCTTTCTCTCAATGAAAACTTCTTTGTAGTGATGTTGGCTCGAACACTCTGGCCGATTTTTCTGCATTTTCGTCGGTTATCGAAGTTGATGACCGCGCAGAATATTTGTCGTCATGTACTTCTTCCCGACCTTCCCTGAACCTTTGTGTCACTCAAACACTAGTGTATGGGGTAAACAATATTCATCATAAGCCCGAGTAGGCATTTCTAAACAATCTGTTGGTGTCTTGGTCAATTTCATCCAAAATTTAAATTTAGCACGCTGTTTCATTTTCGAACTCAACGTTTTAACGGCAAGCGAGGTGAAATGCAAACACAATGAAACACTACTAGCGATATTCTGAGGTCCCGATAGTGATGCGGTTTACTCAATGTCCTCATGCATGTTCAAGATTGATTGAGTGATTGTTTTTAATGGCATATTTAGAAGCAACACGAGGGCTATTAGTGACGAACCTCGTAATTTTGAATCGCGGTCATATTTCGAGGACAACATTTGAACTGGCATTTCCCATCAAAAATCCACGCCAACTTAAGTAGCCTCGATAAATTTGATGTGTATCAGTCTCGCTACATGGCAGGTCTTTATTGGCATCAGCACTCAAGCCCGTGACATGAAGAATGAACGCTGGCCACAAGTTCGTGACCATGGTCAATGGGCTACTGCGTACAAACATGTTCAAGAGAATTGCCAGCGGGTTGTCATTTGAATCTCGTTGTGTTCAAAAAAAAAAAAAAAAAAAAAAAAAAAGAAAAGAAAAAAAGAAAAATCAATTTTTGTTATTTTATATCTCACTTCTGAAATGTTTGATATTTTT
>BMAW01082792.1:44471-165916 GCA_019974015.1 Nephila pilipes
GGGGTAGAGAACGAAAATACTTTTAACTTACAAAATGTAAATTTTTTATTAAGTATTTGCATGCCGTTATGCAATTTAGTGAAAATTTGCCTTCATTATTTTAAATATAACATTGATGTCTATCATTTTTTAAAAAAAATCGGATTTTTGAAATCCTTGCTTGATAATACTTCGCAAAAATTCATGATCTACTATTATAAAATGAATTGAAAAATACTTTAAAGAAATTATTTTTGTGCCTTAATTAGCTGACAATTACTGAATAGAAATGCACAAAAGCATAAGCTTTTGTATATAGCATTCATTCAATAAAACAAGTTAGTACTGGATTATGAAGCGTATTTCCTTTCAGTTGACTTTTTGGGGATTTCTATAACGTTGCTTGAGTCCAAAGCCTCGACTTGTAAATAAGCTTTGATATAACGAAGTATAGTGAATGGTATATGGGAAATCATAGTTAAGAGAGAGATTGGAAAGTTTGAAAATCGACTTTGTATTGGTTCTTGTGCTGACATAAAGAGCATTATAGCATTCGAACAGATATTTAGTGGATCCAAACCACAAGAATTTTTATTGACTCGAAACCAGTTTTCCATTGGTAAGATAAATATAATTTTATAATATTTTTCTTTAAGTTCGTACGCTTAAAGGGTTCAACTCCATATATATACTAATCATATTAATTTTGCATTATTCATATAATAACATTGACAGCCTGATTATTGGACTAATTATTTGGTGATTGAAACTTTCAATGATTTTATATGCATCAAATATTTGGTAGAGAACCCGACGCGTCACTAAGTAATGATACAAAATATTTTTTTAATGGAAAAAACATTTCTCTTGGGTTTTTCTTGAAAAGGTTCTTTCAATAATATAAAACCACAATGTGTTTATAAGCAACGATAGAATATTAAATAACTTCAAAATGAGGAATACATTTGTAATAAAAAAGCTATCATACATTATTGGATAAATATTACTTTTTATTCGACTTCTGTTTTATAAAAATCTTGTTTTAAGGGTATTGAATTTTTTGAGTTGTGGTCTAAAAATCCAGGACCTTTTAGCTAAAGATTTGACTTAAGAAGAAAGTCACTGAATAATACTTGTGTAGCTTTTGCACAGAATATGGGGCAATGTGGAGAAAATATGCTTTCTTTGTGACGATATATTTACATACAGTAGATATTATCTCACGTAGACCTCGTATGTAAAAAAGCTGAAAATATATTGGTTAAAAAGGGTGCGTGTGAGTTATTAGTCTTATCCGGTCATATAACGTATATATTTAACTACGGTGGAACCTTATTAATATGGACTAATTGTTTCTCTAGACCATCCGGATTAAACAAAAGACTTTATAAAATAATCTCAAATACATAGCTAAATACTCTGTACCATAGATGATGAAGTTTAATGGAGGAAGAGCCAGATATGGCTATGCTGCGCCAAACAAAGTGCAACTATGATCTAGACGTTTGGAAGAAATGAAAAAGAAAAGATAAATAAGAGTTGGTTGACAAGAAGGAGGGTTTAAAATAGAGAAAGATCGTTAGGGTATTCCAGGGATACGTTACTCGTGTTTGTCTAAAACAGTAAAACCCATGAGAAAGGAGAAAAAAAAAACAACAACACTAGGGTTTCTCTAGTGAGTGATGCCCGTACTTAGATGAAGAAGGTAAGCTCCTGAAGGCAAACACTCAGTTCAATAAAAAGAACATGCATTTTGAAATATCATAAACCAAATTAGTAAATACAAAATGCGTGAGATAATTCAAATCAACACATTACTTTCTGGGTATATTAGGCCAAAAAAAAGCAATTTAAAATCTGACAGTCGAGCTTCACCTTCACTGTGAACACACTTAACTCGTTCACTGGCTTGAAGAAAATAACTGATCTTGTAAACCAAAGAACAATAAAAGAATGCGTTACTTCCAGTGAATCTGCTCTAAAGAGGGTGATAGATGTCTTAGAAATAATAAAAGCGATGAATGCAGAATATATTACTATGAGTTACATAATTCCCATTCCTAACAAATGCACTTTTTGAATCGCTATCTTCTGCCGAAAATTATAACTACTTTTATTTTATGAATATCGTGTATATATATATTATATATTAAGTATACGAAATCATTTAAAAAATTATTTTTGTAAATTATTAGATGTTTTATGAAACACAGCACATAATCATTACTTATTCTGACATAGATAAACTTCAGAAAATGGCAATTATCTCAACTATCACGAGTATAATATAACTCATATATATATATATATATATATATATATATATAATATATACTTTTATATATATAAGAATACTTTTAAAAGAAATTGTTCTCGTATTTTATTCTTAAAATTAATTAATAATTTACATTTTAATCCATGGCCATCAAATAGTAATGTTACTGTTAACAACTGAAACATTGGTTATCAGTCACATTTCTATATTATCTTAATAAATTAAGCAATTCAAAGCTCTTTCCGTTTCAGGACATACATTCTGGATATTAAATGACAATAATTGTATTTAAAACATTCAGTGTAGCGAATATTGATTCCAGTAATCACGTAATCCAATTTCAATACTCTACAATTTCGCCAGAAGAGTACAAATTCTGATCAGAAATTTTAATGTAAATAATCGAAATTCCAAACTAATGTGTTTACATTAACAACTGTAATCAAATATCCATGTTCAAACATTAACTATTATTTGACATTAGATTGAACTGTCACTTCAATTATCATAATTCAAAGCTCCCGAAAAATAATTAATATTGTTATGCGTTGATCAGATATTTTCTTGAGATTTATTTAACAAGAGTTAAGCACAAATTAATTGTAATTTTGTTTCCATAGATATATTTAATGATGAAATATATATATTTCACTATGAATAATCAATACACAGTTTTTTATAGTCATATTATATAAATATATTACTTGCTTATTTTTGTGAATAGTTAAAATATATATAAAAGTATTGTAATTTAGAAGAAATTGTAAATATGCGTGTAAGAATTGTACAGATTTACTAATATTACAAGAAGTATGTTGATTGTAGAATAATTTAATAATAGGGAAAATTCATTCGGACTAATGCATAGATCAGGAAAATCAATTTATTTACAAATGGAATAATTAATCTTGCTTAGTGGAGCTGCTCACTTTTTGATGCTTACGAATACTGTTAATCAATACCATGTATATTCCTTTTATTCCTTTCTTGCCTTTATGATTTTAAAACAACTTTTCGAAACTATGTTAAAGTACTATAAATATTTTACTTAAAAGTCCTTAAATTTATACAATAAAATAATAAATAGCTCTTTAAAGTTTATTTCCATTTTTGTAATTTGGAATTACGTAAAACAAATTTAAAGTAATTATTTAGTTTTAAACTACATTTTATTCTTCTTCTGAGAACACTAGTTATTTTTCTTAACAGATATATCAAGAAATGCATCAAGATAAGATGAATCAAATTTTATTTTGAACATTCCGGTTTCATAAATCTCCTTAAGCTCTCCAAAATTTGAAATTCAATTTCAGAAAAAAAAATCTTTCTATAAAGTTACAAAATGTTATGACTGCAGGATATCTCAGTTGAGTAATAGAGTTAAGAAACCTCCAACATGTTTCCTATAGTTTAAAGTAGAAATTTTGTAGAATTTCCTTTTATTTCTTGTCTGGAATCAAAATGAAAGCGCAAAAATTTTAAATATCTACTGCAAGGGATGAAGTGAGTCTGAGTTAGGTTTCATGATGGAGTGATTCAAAAAGTTAAATTAAAGTTTTCAGTAGAATAACTTAAAATTAACTTTTTAGAAATGTCTGTTGGTTTTTGTTTAGATTTATTACAAAACGGACTCGAAGAAAAATCACTTATACCGTTTTCCTTAAAGTTCCTATGCAGAAGACTCGGGAATTTTTATATTAAATCAATGAACATTTAAGCAAATGCTTTACATTAATGAAGAAAGGCACTTCTAACATAATGTAGAAAAAAAATTGAACTTGCTTTTACAACAAATGCTCCAAATATCCTGCCATTTCCAGGAGGCAAAGGTAAACTCGTTTGCACATATTTGGAGAAAAACGATTCAAGATGTTGGGAGTGACTTCTTATACCGTTTGACAAATATGGTAATTTTCAGATATTCTGTTATTTGGAAACTATTTTTCATAAATTGTTTTCTACATATACCCACAGAAAAAGTCGCAGAATGCTCAAGTTGAAGGAACAAGGTTCTTGTTTCAAAGAAGGCGATACAACGTGGAAAGTGAGTAATGAAATCAAAGGTATGCCTCAAGATTCTTTTAAGCAATCGATTCATCTCAAGAAATCTTCAACAGCTTTTTTTTGTTCTTTTGTTTTCTTCTTTGCTCTATGACTTTCTCCTGTGAGTATATGCAAATAACTAAAGTTTATGAAGATTATCCCCGAGTTTAGTTTAGTTTAGTTTAGTTTATATTAACATCGCACTAAAAGCAACACGAGGGCTATAGGCGACGAACCTCGTAATTTTGAACCATGTCAAGTGACGAGGACGATACCTGAGCTGGCACCCCCCTCTCCTAACATCTACACCACGCCAACGGGAGAACTTTAGGCCCCGAACAGATTTAACGTTGCATCAGTCCCTGCTACATGGCGACTCTTTGGCGGCCAAGGATCGTACCTGCGACTGAACGAAAACCGCCGGCCGCTAGTCCACGACCTTGAACCCTAGGCTACCGCGGCCCTAAGATTATCCCCGAATAATAGGTGATCTGAAAATTGCCCTTTTACTCAAAGGATGCAGAGAGTGGATGACTTCGTTCATTCACTCTCTATTGTCCAAAACGTTAGACCCTTAAAGAGGAGAAATTACTGGAATCAGCATAATCATAGCACAGCTGTGACAATGGCTCATGCAACTTCTAGTACCTGCTCTATTTCCAAGATTGAGTAGCCTCTTTGATTGGTTCTGAAAATCTACTCATGATCAAATGTTCGTTAATCTTACCTAGATTGCGTCTGACTATTACTGATCCCCATCGCCTCACTCTTTGTAATATCCAGTAACTACTAAGGTAATTATTTTAGATTTACACAGTCAGTCACAATTTATTGAAAATCAGCTGAATAATTGAAAATTATGAATTTCGAAGTATTACACGACAAGAAGAGAAGATACACTGGGATAGTAGCGGACGCAACGTAATACACGTACAACGTAATTTTAATAATTAAATAAAATTTAAGTGAAATGATTATATATATATATATATATAATATAAATATAACTTATTATGCATATCTGCTAAAAGTTCAATAATTTAATTACTAATTTATTTATTGACAGAAATGAAATTTTCTTTTACTGTCTCAAAATTTTAGTCTCGAAGCAATTTAATTTTGCAAGATGTTCATTTTTCAAAGTCGTAAAGTTAATTTATACATTCTGTAAGAGTGAGACTGTATTGAAAGGAAGCGATAGTAATTATTCGTATTTTTTTTAGTTGTTATGAAAGTCATGTGTACACATTCTTAATACTTTTGTTCTCTTTTATATCGCAGTTGTTTTTTAAAACTCTTTTAATTACGTAAGACATAAAAATGATATTCGATTTGATAAAAAAAAAAGTTTACCTCTTTTTCATGAAATTAATAGATACAGCTAATTTATTAAACACTTTCCATACAATTATTGTTTTTTTTAATTTTTGATTAAATTTCATAAATAAAGATTAAATTAATTAAAAATTCCTTTTAGATATATTTTTATTAGCAACACAGTTCACATATTTCTATGAAATATCTTCCTCCTTTTGGGTAAAAAAGCTATTTTCCTATAAATAAGGGAGTTCATAATCGCTTTTTGTGTTTTACGAACCAGGCGCTGAAAATAATATATAAATGCATCGAAAATTGCAAACCTTAACTGAAAGGAATTTATAGGATGGCTCGATGGGACTTTCAATAACACACGAGTTATAAAGAGCTACGCTTAAAGTATAGGTTCTTAAAAGACACCTCAGAGAATTGTTGGATTTATCTCATAAACATCTTCGAGGTTCGTGAAAACACGTCTTCAAAAATTTTGAGAAACCATTAAATGAACGCTCAGAAGTGTATTTTTAACTTTGAATAATTGATTACGCCTAGACTTATATGATATTTTACGTTACAAGAAAATATGCATCTAACTACAATATACTTTTTTAAATGATAATTATTTTCACGAAGAGAGTCTAGAGAGTTTTTCTAGGGTGGGCTATTTCTATTCTAGAACCCCCCCCCCCACACACACAAGTAAACCAGTGAGAAAAAACAAAAATACAAGTTAGAAAGAAAATAAACAATTGTTTTTTTCAGATTAAAGGAACAATAAAAAGAAAACTAATAATTAGTTTTTATTGCTATAAATAGAACAAAAGAAGAGGAAACAGTTACACAAGAAACATTAAATAAAGAGATCGACGAATCCGAAAGAAAACTAAATCTATAAATAATGGTAAGATAAAGCTCAACTCATGAATAAGAACAAATCCAAGCATGAAAATAAGAGAGAAAGTACTGAAAAACCACATGAAAATGAAATATAAATTTTTAAAATTCTGAATATAGCTTTTGACAGATTTGCTGGTTGCACAATGTTTTACAGATATCAAACAAACCCAGCATGAAAATGTTATAACACAAAATAAAAATTCTTTGAATTAAAAAAAATATATGCATAATGTGTGATTAATGATATTTCATTTGTTTGTCTTTTTCAGAGTTTATGGTGTGGTAAAGATATGAGTGACACATATTTGTTATTGCTCGTTGATAACTTTTGTGTCCATATTTTTCACGCATTGATTGTCAAATTATATTGTTCGAAATAACAAAAAATGTGGATATAAACAAAAAATGCTTAAAAATATTTATTGCCACGTATCAAGAGCAAATGTAAAATAATAATAAAAAATATGTTACACAGAAGAAACTAGAAAGAGGAGTGAATAGAACTGATAAGAAAAGTTTAAATCCAAATACTGAAACTTCTGGCTTAACTGATTTGAATTTTAAAATATGTGATATAAAATTATACAATGGAAGAAACACTTTCAATATGAAATAAATATTTATAAAATTTGAACAGAGAAAAACTTTTAATTAGCGTCGTAATTAAAATTACTATGGAAACTTTCTTTACAGTTGCAAAAAACGATTCGAGCCGAATTTTTATGCTATTCAATAATTTCTTAAAATAAGTGGCACAAAAACTATACCACTTCCTTCATGTGGAGTAAACTGTTTACTAAAAAGAAGGTTAAAGAGCTTATTCACTAGAAAAAGAAAGACGCGATTAAAATTTATACGGAAAGTACTCTGTATTAAAAGATTAAGTGTTAGTTCTTAACTAATTTAATAATGCTTCTAAAATATGTAGTACAAAAATATCGCATTAAATATTGAGAAAATTTTTTAACCTACCAAAAAATGTAGGATAATGCATTAAAAACTAATTTTGCACTTTACATGAAAACAATATAAATTTCAAGAGATTTAGCAACATTTAAAAATGCCTAAGCATTTAAGTAAAAGTAAATGTATAATGCATAGTATATTTGGTTAATTAATTTCATTAAGTTTGTAACAAAATTTATTTAATTTCATTCAATATAATAACTTAAAGCTTTATTTCGCACACTAATTATTAATTTTAAAAACAATTGAACGAGATTTCTCATAGCATTGTATTACCGCATTTACTGTACCATAAAATCTCAATAATATGCTTTTTCTTACAATGAGAGAATCTGTTTAAAATTTATGGGGATGCAGTATTATCGAATTAAAGGCAAATTTTTTTTTATATAAAAAGTGCTCCTACAAAAGCTCTTCTGATAAAAATATAAGAGCTGTGTGATATATGAAATCATAAATAAAGTATTAATTTGATCATGCAAACATAAAAATACAGAAAAAAAGAACATTTTCAGAAGTGATGGGATATATTCAGATCAAACTTAACGTTAGAGAGGAATATATTGCTGGAAATCTATGACAATTACACATTAAAATCAAATATTCAATATTTTTTTTTATCACGGGTAATAAAGTGTTTTAGATAAATTGAGGTATCGTAGTTTGAATATCATTTCCCTCACTATTAAAAAATTATACTGAAGCATTACTTACAATTAAAAATACACCACAAATATACCAATTAAAAAATACCACAAAATTTGTAGCTAAAAATTCATATTGTGAAGACACCGTTTCAAAGTTATCGGTCCTCATCTCCATTGTAATAAATAAATTTTTATTTTAGAACTATTTATCGCATTTAAAACATACTCTATATTTTTAAGAGCAAGATTCATCTTATTTTTTTACAACTGCAACTTTGGCAGCTTTTATCATTAATAGAATAAAACAACATATTAAAAGTGAACCTTCTTTTAACTTAGTGTCAGTGATGATAAAAGAACGTCGAATTCCAATCAATGCTTGAGAAGAAACGTTTTTGATAGTTCTTTATCTGTCTCCGAGTTACTTGAGAATGTGTACTCAATCTCTAGTAACCCCCCGGGATCGTCTGTGAATTTCTGTAGCGTTTCTTAGGTGAAAGTGGATAGTAAGCGTCATGATAGTGAGTAATCCTTTCTTGATCTCTAGGATTCCGTTGTCATGGAAACGAGGAAGTAGTTGAGATGGCTTCAACGTATATGTAACTGTTTCTAGACGCTAAGCTAATAAATGATATGTTAATAAAGGGAGAAATGTTGGAATGCGATTTGTTAGATGATAGAGATAGCGATAAAAGCGAAGAAAATTTCATCAAGAAGGGATATGAGAAGATAATGTTAATTGGGCAATACGAAATTCTCAATGAGTATTTTCTAAAAGGAAAGATTTGCAGATATTTAATGAATTTAGTAATCGAATTTGCAGAGAGCATTGTTCATACAATTAAAACACTAACAAATCCGTTATTACACTATGACAAAGCTTATACGAATTATGGAGTAATTGTGCATAGAAAAATTAGAAAAAAAAAAAAAACATTTGTATTTTAAAATTCTATTTGAAGTAGTTGCTTTTCCAGTTTACCGGAGTATGATGTCAACAGATTAAAAAAATTATGAAGAGTATGTTTCTGATTTTATATTTGACTAATTTAATTACATTTTTTTCTAACTTTTATACCTATGTTTGAATTATTTTATGTAAGAATATTCATACAATTTCCAAATACTGTAAGTTCAATTATTGGCATGAGCTTATGCGATTTATTTATGTTGCAAATGTGCACAGAATAAAAATAAAAAAAAAAGCATTTTTACTTTAAAATTCTGTTTTAGTATGAAAGTCGGTCAATTTTTCAGGAGTATGATGTCAACAGACTCATATATCATAAAGAATATGTTTGTTATTTTGTTAATCTCATTTAATTCTTTCTCACATTTTTAAATCTGTGATTAAATTACATTATATCATACATTCTTATAAGTAAAAAATATAGAAAATGTAAATGTTATTCAAGATCTGAATGCTTGTGGAGACATGATGCTTCTTAAGTCTCTCACCACCATTGTGACTTGAATTGAAATTCATGTCTCAGTGTAAACGTGTGACATCCCAGCTCCATTTACATAAATTCTTTGAGCTATAGGAACTCAGTAAGAATTAACGCAGGAGAGAATCACTAAATTAATAAAAATGATATTTATATGATGCTTAAAATGATCCAGAAATCAATTACTACGAATGCGGAATCGAAATCTTTGTCCCTCCAAAACAAAAGATTATAAGAAAAAAATATTACACATCCGAATAGTTTTAAAGATTTGGTTTGAACCAGGAACAAACTGAAATTCAATCTCAGCTATCGTATCATCTCTTGCTACTATATGTACTCTCTTATCAACAAAATTAAAACCTGATTTAAAATATATTTGTGAATATATTAGGAAAAACTTTGGGTTGGAATATTTTAAACAAAAGAAATAAGTAATGACTTAATTTAGGATGAAACAAAATTGCATAACTGTACCAAAAATTAGTATGAAAAACACGTGATTTTGTCATATGAGAGATTGTTAAGAGAAATAATAATATATTTAAAAATACTTTGCTAAATCTGAATTAGTATGCTAAGAAAGAGATAGGTACGACAGGTGCGAGTAATTTATAATTTTTTCGCAATAAAAGTGTTGAAGCTTACAACGTATTACAATATTCATATGCTATCAAGTTAAATTAGTTTAGATAAAAGATAATATGTCTCTTGAATATTTTTTGATATTCTGAATATATTCTACATTCAATTTATTTAAACGTCTAACAAAAATGAACTGAGATGGTTGAAAAATATTCAGTTTTAAGTTGTTCTTTTTTGTTATCAGCTGATGTTATTCATCTCGCTAAATCAGAAATTATTGAGGAGAATTTAAAATCTAAAACATTTTGTTGTACATTAACATATTTTAAGATATAAGAAAAAATTATTGTCGAAGCATATGATTATTAAATATTATTTTCAATTTCATGACAGATATAGTTCCGACATGCGCATTTAAATCACATGTGAGTTTCTCAGAAGACAACGAGGTTAAAGACAGAAAACAAAATTAAGAAAATTCGGTTTTGATTGTACTGCTTTTAAAAACATTTGGACTTAATAAATTGAGTTGAAAAGTATATAAAGTCTCTTTTTCAAAGGTATAACTTGGCAATGAAAATAATATATTCAAAATGGGAAAATAAAATGGAATAATAAAGTACGCAATATCTATGGAGGTCATCTGGTCTTAAAAACTTTTGTAATTACACCATTTGGGCAGCTTAAAAAGAAGGAAACTTATGTAAAGTTACTTAATAACATTTACTGTCATCAGTTTTATATTTATTAAATATTAGACATATTTTTATGCTTTGCCTTAATCTAAATTTTATTCTCCGTGTGCTGTTTTTATTGTCTTATAAAAGTCATGCTTCGTTACACTTAAAAATTTTAATAAATTCATCATATCTTTCTTTGTTTCTGTTGAAATAGTTCTTTCTTTAGAATGTTGTTTTAAATCATTCAAACATGTTGATGCCTCATTTTCAATAGGCAATTCAATTCACAGTTTTAAGCTTCATCCTACATGTTCTGTTGTTACAATGGAGATTCCAGCGCCTTATTCATAAGACGCTGGAAAGTGTTTCCAGTTGACACTTGGTAACTTTATTTCCTTTACAGATTCTATTAGTGCATTTGAATCTTTAAGTCATCCGAATTAATCTTCTTCCCCATTGATCATACCTACTTAAAAAAATTAGGACTTAATGAATATATCCAACATCCAATTGATTTTTTGTTGAATACCCTCTCATGTGGGTATCAGAGGAAATGAAATTGCTGATATTATTGCTAAATCTGCATCTGGTGAAACCTTTTCTACCATTCCTTATTGTAATATAAAAAAATACAGTAATTCAACTACTCATGAGCACTGGCAGGATCAATGCATTTGGAAACAGAAAATAAATTGTATTATATAAAACCTGACATTACTCAGTAATTCATTTTCATGCAGAAGACAGGACATAAGTTTGACACGTCTACGTATCGGACACACGAGGTCGAAACACAGACAACTTTTTTAGAAGAATCTCCTCCAAAGTTTAGCCATTGTGATAGTCATCTGACTGTGAGACGCATTTTAACCGAGTGCAATGCGCTTATACAACTCTGTTTGTTTCAAATAGTTTAAATATTTACAATATCTTTGACTTGGTTGGAGAAAATCCCCAAAGAAATATTTTTAATATCTTAAATGACATTTTATTTACTCCGCATATATATGACTTTTTTGAAAATTACATTTTTATGTTCTTCATCTTTGTTACAAATTTAGTATATTTTACTTGATAATTTGAAATATTTTACCATGCGTTTGGCACAGTATGCTCCAAGAGGATTCAGTATCAGAAACGTATACAACGAAATTAATAATTTAGTGTACAGTAATAGCTGATTGATATTTTTTAACATTTCTGACCTACCCATTTTTACGTCAACTACATGAAATGCTTCACCCTCATAAAAATTATGTTCAAATTAATTCTGCTAGGGTTTGACAGTTCAAATTTAATCCACGGCATTTACACACCGGCCCTGTGCCCGTAACCATTGTCACTCGGTTACGGCGGCTGAGGTTTTCAGTGTTACCAACACATATATTTATCATAAATTTATTGTGTTTCAGTGCTACCAACACATGTCGAGAAAAGCGTACTAATATAGTTTTTATATTCAAGCTTATGCAACAAAAATATCGAAAAAGTGGATTTTTTCTCAATGGTATCCGAAATTATTATGCAACATATTCAGAAGCTTTAAAAAGGGGGATTTATAGTAGTCTTGTGTAAAAAGGTAATAAACTTTTCAACAAACTATAAATTTATTTTAACAACTGCCAGCAGCTAAACTGTGTGGCACACAAGCGAATTGACACAGGGAGTTGCCCGCAAAACCCGATTCTCACCATTCAAACTCACCATTGTTAATTAATTCTATATCTGTCTAAAAATACAAAGATTGAACATAAATTATAAAAATTTGTAAGGTTCTTTGTCTTTCTTTTGTATTTAAATATGGTAATAAAGTTTCAGAGGGAACATTATTAATAGAAGTGAAACTTAGTCTGCACTTAAAAAAGAAATCTAAAACAATAAGAAATTATGTTTACAATTTCAGATAAAGTAGAGACAGTTTCAAATAAAGCATTAAATATATCATTTGTAGTAACAGTAGTGGTATTAAATGGAGATTTAGGTTTTAGTTCACTCAAGACTTTTTCATCAACACTAAGTTCAGTTTGATTCTGCTGAGGCCAGTGATTTTTGATCATACACAAGAATGATGGTCCATGCCACCATAATGCAGAATTGGCTAAGCCTTCAGGATTCACACCTCTGGATGCCAAGTCAGCAGGATTATCCTTTGATGGAACATGAAACACTGTTTGTATAGAATTATGTCTAATATTTCAGACTTTCTATTCGCAACAAAAACCTTCCACTTGCGAAGATGAGCAGTTTAACCAAGATAACACCACTGAAGAGTTTGTCCAAGCACGGAGAGAAATGGAATAATCAGGTAACACCTTGAAAACTGCAGCAAAAAATCTGGCAAGTAGAAGTGCACCAAAAAGTTCAAGTCGGCATGTGGAAATTTGCTTGATGGGAGTAACCTCAGTTTTAGCATCTATAATGTTGACTTGAGGCTCATTTCCATTTAGTTGGCAACAATAGATGACGGCAAAATAGGCCAGTTCAGACGCATCACAAAAGTCATGATGATAATTTGATTTCAAATGATCAAATTTATTACCTTCCTCATCATACAGTTGTGAAGCCCAGTAGTACCTCTACAAAATTGAGAGTAGTTTTTGATGGGTCTTGTAAAGCGGCTATCTATGTATCTCTCAGTTCTATATTGAGTGTTGGCTCATCTATTCAGAGAGATATCTTTTCAACATTGATAAATTTTCGAATGCATAAAATTGCATTCTCTGCAGACATTGAAAAAATGTATCGACAAATATTACTTGCTGCAGAAGACCAAAAATTTCAACGAATTATGTGGTGTCCTTTCAAAACAACAAGGATGTTGTCAACACGCAACAGATAAAAACTGGGTTGATGGTGTGGAAAAGCATAAGAAATTATTTTACATACATATAAGATAAAGACATATTACAAATGTATTAATGAAATAAAAGATATTGAATGCAAATTGGTCCAAACATATAGTCTAGATAAACAAAGGAATAAATAAATTTTGTAATAACTAATACAAGAGTTTTGTTAATTGTACATTCAAGCTTGTAAAAAATAGACAAAACTGAATTAGTTTTGTGCGATTCATGTTTCAAAATTTTCCTCAGCGAAATGAAATGCATTTTAAAAGGAAATTTTTAACACTTAAATAGATTATTTTAATTACATAAGTTAAGCGAAGAAGTCTAAGTAATAAAAACAAATTCCCTTTCTAGAAAAACGTTCTTTTCCGAATTTATTCCATATTTTATTGATTATTACCTTAAGCAAGATTCTGAAAATAAACAATAGAGGAAGACAACAACAAAATCAATCTAATTATCTTATTTGAGAAAGGGACAGAAATATTTTTATAACAAAAAAAAAAGATTTTGTATGACAAATAATACATTTCTTAGAGCAAAACAAGATACTTCAATTGAATAATCACAGAGAGAGTTCTAAGAATTAAAATTCTTCGTATTTCTTTATTCGTACAATTGAATAAATAAGTGAATAGAAAAATAAAAATTATTTCATATAATAAAATCTAAGGAGATATCAAAGTAATTTGATTTCTGCATGAACATTCTTAGTTTGGCCTATTTAAATATTTAGCACGAGTATTTATTGTTATTAATTAGGTAGTAAAGTACTTTAAATTATTCAAAAGTAACAATTCATTCCGTATGTAACAATGCAAAGGACCCAGTTAAAAGATTGATACATATGAAAAATACGGCTTCCTATAACACTAAGAAACTATACACAAATATATAAAATCAAACCAAAATGGATGAAAATTTTTAACATTTTAAAATCCAGCAGTCTCTGTTGAAATAAAATATCGTCAATTAATTTAGAGTGCATAATAGCGAAATGAATTATTTTCAATTGTTTTGAGTATTGTTGCACTGGCAAGAAAACTCTGTCGTGGTTTAAAATCTTCAGATTGACGTAATTGGGGCATGGAGAGTGATGTGGACCTCTTTGTCTAACCATGATCGCTAAAGCTAAAATCTAAGTTAAAAGATTTATTCTAAAAAAAAAAGCTTCTAAACTTAAAGCATTAAGTTAAAATCTGCTTAAACGTACGCTGTGATCACGTTCATCTAATGATACAGACAATCTTTCCTGGGTGACTGGTCTTTGTTTCAGGAGGTTGATACTTTTGTTCATACAGCAAAGTGTACCACAAGTTGATTTAACGAACTTTAGAATGAAATGAAATAGTTGCCTTGGTAATGTTAGTCACCAAATCTTAATATTTTGGAACCTTAAAAGGAATATTTTGAGAGACAAGTGAAATAATGATTTCTTCTACATTAATGTTTGGTGAATTTTGGAGATGGAGATTTTTTTATAGGAATAAAATACCGTTATGTTATGTTAATAAATGTTTTTTAATATAACTCCTTAAACATTTCAAATCTGCAAGCTCCAGCAGCATGACGATTTTATAGAAAATAAAAATAAATCTAAAGCATAGGAAATGCACGAATAAATAATAGAATAATAGAAATATTTTATTCATAATTCAAACATAAACATTGAAAATGTAAATAAAGAGAAAGAAAAAAATTTCCATTCACTGTAAATAACAGGAATTTGCAGTGGTAGGGGGAAAGACCAAGAAAACTACATTCTGCATTTCCAAAGTATAAGAAAAATGTAGCATCTAAAAACCAATAACACAAAGAACAAAATCAAATAGTTAAAAAAAAAAAAAAAACTCGTTTTTACCTATCTGACAAATCTATGCAGTTTCAAATAAGTTATTTTGATTCCACTTGAAATATTCAATTCTATTTTCGATTCTATACAATACGTAAATAAAATTCTGCCTTAATTAATTTAAAAGTAGAAACTTTAGACTATTTTATTATGAACGTACGCAAATGTTTTAATTTTCTTCCAAAAGATACTACCTCCCTAAGCCAAAAATTACTAAGATATTCACTTGTGTTGTGGCATGAGATGGCATTAAGAAATTTAAAACTAGTTTAAATGCAACATTAGTATGCTGAAAAAAGAGAAATATCATGTCTTAGAATATTTTATATCATCACGACAAAATATAAGAGAAAAAGTCGTACACAAACGAATTATATATATATGACGGAAAAATCTTACCAGAAAAAAAATTACGTTTCCGTTGCTTAGTTCTTGTTTTTATAACATTTTCTTTTACTCTATGCAGTATTTTTTATTTTTAATATGAATATATGTTGTACATCACTGTCTTTGATACAGTAAAGGTCACGATGTCTCCTACATCGCATTTGTTTCATTCGAAAATAATTTGTACTTATGACCAAATTACATTTGTTGAATTTTTATATGTTGATAAGAAGAATTATGAGATGTTTCTTCTAAAGGCCTTTTCTTACTGTTAAGATTAGCTAGTAATCACGATAATACCTGAATTGCAACAATTTGCTCATGTAGTACTCAATATAGCCTAAAAAGAAGAAAATGAAATTTGATATATGTTAATTTCGTAAATATTTAAATATTTTTCTTAAATTGGATTTTAAAATTCACACACAAGCTTATATGATAATAATATAACATCTATGAAATTTATGTTGTATCTTTTACCACGCTCAAAATAAAACCAAAATAATTAAATTGCTTCATAAATATCTTCGTATTTTCCAAATGGCTTAAATGTTAGGTTTGTTGAAGTGTGGAAGTGAAATAATTTGCGAAGCCTGATAGTAACATGTACCAAATATGTGAGAAAATTTTAGAATTTTTTTAAATTTTATCGAGGATTTCAGTGTTATATTCTGGATATTTAATAGGAGAATAACTCTTATCTTAATCCGGAGTCAATTTTTAATTCTAGTTAAATATTTTTACTATTCTAAAAACAAGTAATATGTAATAATTTTTATGATAAAGAAACAAAAATTGCACGAAAAATATATTATTCAAAATGTTTACTAAACTATTTATAGGAAATATTTGTAAATAAATATTAAATGAATTTTTCTAAAATTTAAAAAGGGAAAATTCTATAAAACAGATTGAAGAATAAAAGAAAAGCTGGAAAAAATAATTTAAAATCAATGCATTCCGACATTGTACGTAATAAACCAAACGCCTAAAAATACACCATTGAAAACAAGTATACATAAAGGTTATATATTCCTTTGAATAAATCGTACAGAAAGTAACAATTTTCCTCCAGAAAAGTTAATGTAAGGGATACAATAAGGCTTTCTCTTCCACAAAACTCTTTGTGACAATCATGTATAGTTTCCTTTCAGTTAACTTTGATTCCACTTCAGATATTCGATTCCATTCCAATTCGATATAACTTGCGAATAATAGTTCTATTAAGTAATAAAATAAAAAAAAAGTAAACTATTATAGTTTTGAGACGTCAGTAACTATTCTTGTGTTTCCCCTTTCCGCGAAATAAAACGTATTTGGCGAGGAAAAACTCAATAGGATTATGTGTATATCACATAATGTATTTTTCGCAGTAATATCGGATGAAGGAATATATCCCTTTTATATTGGTATTCGTATTACATTCTTTTGTTCTGCAGAATATTTTTATGTTTGGTAGGAACTCATTATAAGGCATATTTCTACTGCATCGTTAGCGGCATGATGCTTATAGTATTCGATTATTCTTCCTCGAAAGAATTTGGATTGATGTCTATTTATATATATCTGATTATTGTTACGGAATGTGTGGAAATGGATATAATATTACACCATCTGCGTTTATGAAGCAGAAATAACTCTATTGTTCATCTTGTATGTATGTCTATAAATTTGTCAGTTTCATATTAATATTGTCTGGTATTGAATTCAGTATGAAGACATGTCACAACAAAGCCTTTGGTGTGCTAAAATGGTAGTTTGTGGCAGAATTCAGACAAAATATTTATTACTTTTATTTCAAATATAAATGCAGTTTAAAGAATACTAAAAAGGTTAAAGTTATCTTTATCAAATCTAAAGTTTTCTTTGTCTATTTTTAAAATTTCTGTTTGAGAGATTTAACACAAAGGCTATTTAATAAATTCATTGAATTAAAGACAATATTCGATTTCGTAAAATTGTTTACACAATGAAAAAATATAACTTTGTTTTGATATCATTTATGGGAAAAATCCTTTGCCACTAATGTAAAATATATATAATTTTTTGGCTTGAAACGAATTATATGAACGTCGAAGGGTTTGTAATCGAAGGAATTTTCACATAAATAAACTACATTAAAGATTGGAATTCTCTCTCTCTCTCTCTCTCTCACACACACACACACATACACACCCCCCCCACACACACTTATTTATTAAATAAATACTATAGAAAATTGGCATTCAAAGTCGATTAAAAAATAAAGTATTCTAAAGAGTGCAACACATATGCACATTTATAACTTTATTATATCTCACGTATCAGTTTTGTAATTGAATCAGGCACCAAAACAAAGTTAACCATTTTCATTAATTAATGCTAGTTAAAGAGAATTGCTTGTGCATAGCAATGGTCACAATCTCATTTAAGTACAAACTATTATAAAACTATTTTTGTATTAAACCAAAGTATTGCGCTCAAAATAGTACATAAATAAATAATATATTAAGGTAATGTATATACATAGCAGTAAATTAATGGAAATAAGAAAATAATAAACAGGGTTGTAAATAAAGTAAAAAGAAATATTTGGTATTACTATCATCAACTTGTTAAATATATGGTATTGTCACCTGTACTAAATAATCATTCAGAATTGGGATTATTTTAATACGATTTTCGACTCAAATTCGATAACAATTCCTTTAAATAAACTCTTTCCTTGGATCGATTATAGAGTAAAGATAAAAAATTACAAAAAGTGAGTGACTTCCTTTTTCTAGTAAATAGTTCTTTTGTGTTCGCGAGATTTTCACAGACACCCTAAATATATTCGGTGTTTCAGTATATTCCTTTTTTATAATAAAAAAATAAATTTCGAGAGGAAAAGACATCCTCTCAAGCACATTCTATATATACGTTTAATACTCGTTGTGATGGTTATGCGGCAAAACTTTCGTGACAAAAATTCATTCTCTCAAGTATATTCTATGAATAAGTACATAACTTGTTTTTATGGTAAAGAGATAAGAATTTCGAAAAGAAAAGACATCCTCTAAAGCATATTCTAAACATAAGAATATAGTAAAGAGACAAGAATTTCGAGAGGAAAAGACATCCTCTGAAGCTTATTCCATGAATAAGATTATTTATTTTTATGGTAAAGAAACAAAAATTTCGAGAGGAAATTTCCTCCTCTCTAGTATATTCCAGGAAAATGTATAATGTTTTTATGGTAAAGAGACAAGATTTTCGAGAGGAAAATTCATCCTCTCAAGCATTCTTGAAGGAGATAAAATAATAGAGAAAAATTTTTCTTCCTTCTACAGATCTAAGTTGTGTTTGATAAATTAATAGAGAGAACTTTTACTTTTTGCCACAGGTCAAATATGTTTTCACTTACTTTTTCATCTTAAGGATTATTTTAAAAAATTCAAGCGCGAAACAGTATCTTTAAGCAAGAATTACGCTGCGTTTATAAACATATATATTTATAAATATCTTTATCATAATTTTAAAGTACTGAAGCCATAAGACCTTTACCAAAATGTTAATTGTTCGGAAGCTTTCTGTATTATATAATAAATGTACTGTAAATATATTTTACGACGCTTGCTTTTTATAATTTTAATCATATGAATATAGAAAAAAAAGTTTAGTTAGATAGACATTAAACTATTTAAGTTTTCAATGCATTTACTAAAATGTGTAAAGAGAGAACAATCAAAATTCTTAAAAGAAAAAGAAATTACTGTTCCACCCATGAAAAAAAATTAATTTCGTCTTTTATTGAACTAAATGTTTTGTTTCCGAAACTAAAAATGAAACAAAAGAAAATATTCTAGAATTTTAAATTTGCATTTATAATGTCGTACTTATTTTTACTAAATTATTTTCATCTTTGAAGAACATTCTTTTGTAAAATTGTTACCTAAAATAATTAAATTGTGAAAGAAAACACTTTTTTCATTGAAATGTTGCTTGCATTTTATAATGAATTCAAAAATATTGTTATCACTAAATTAAAGAAATTTGTACGAAAGAAAATAATTCTGCTTTAATATGGAAGTAGTTTAAATAATTATTTTCATATTAAAATTTAATACTAGTTATCAAATTTCAATGTTACTTTACCAAAAAGGAAGCCTTCACTGTTTTAAAGAAGATATAAATGAAGTAAATACACATCTAAATTAGTCATCATATGACGTTTTAATTTATGGACTTGCGTATGGATTTATGGATTTGGTATGTATTTATAACATATGAAACCTGTAATACATTTTAATACATATAATTTAAATATAATTTTCAAGCAACATAATTTTGTAATTGTTACCTAAAATGGCATTTCGAGAGACTAGAATAACTATATTTTTAAAATTAACAAAAATGGAGCTATGTTACACTAAACAAAATTTTACAAATTAAAAACTTATTTTGGTTAATACCTATACAGGAAATTTCAGAAATTTTACAATTGTTAAAATTTAATAAAAAAGAATTTAGTAAATCTTACAGATGACGTTTATTTTGAAGATGGATTTATGTATTTTATGAGTAAATATAACATATTGAAACTAAATTGGAAGGGAAATCAATGATAAATTTCATTGCTTATAATGTTGTTCTAAATATCAAATAGCTATACCAACATACAATAAATAAGCCAATAAAGCATAAGCAATCTAATAGCAAGTACAAATAATCCTTACAATTGAAAAAATTATAATGTGTGACACATAATTAGAATCCATTTTCTCTTTTATGTATTATCAATTTCTCAATAAATACTCCTCTCTTTTTTTAACAATGAATAAAGTAAATGTATTATTATAAAAAAACATACCAAGTTAGATGAACATTCTTAAAACGGATCATAACATTGAAATGTAAATGTTTAAAATTCATGAATAATATATTACTTTTTAGGCCAAGATATTTGTAAGAATAATTTTTAACATAATACAACTTGAAAACAGGGTTTCAGTTTTTAGTTTGAAACGCAATTTCTAAAACCTCAGTATGAATCAATGATTCTTAAATACAGGAAGCTCAAAGAAGTAAAAGAAACTGTTTCAAGCTCTTGAACTATGTGTGCATAAAATAAAGCTGCCACTTACAGGGAAGAAAGCTTTTAAATTGTAGCAAGTAGAGTCAACAACATATATTATATATATATATATATATATTATTATTATTAACCTGAAAGAAGATGAAAGTTAGTTATATATATTATTACATATATTAAGAATAAAGTAATTATATATATATATATATATACATATAGTTATATATTATATATTATTACATATATATATATATATATATATTAAATATATATATAGTTATATATATTATTATTATATATATTATACATATATACATATATTATAAATATATATATAGTTACATATATACATATATAAATATATTATTACATATACACTGCTGGTTTCCAGAAAACGCAAACAACTACGAAAGAACTCACTCAGAACCTGAAAACTTCAATGCAGAAACGATCCAGCACCGACAATCAAATAAACGATGAAATTCTCAAAACAAAAGAAAACAAATCAATGTCCGAAATCAGTATTTGGGGCAGCCACCCGTAGCTGCAATAAGTGCTGCCACGACGTGGTGCTGAGTCAAACAGATGTTGAATATCTGCTTGAGGAAGAGAATTCCATATCGCTTGTATGCGCAAGTTCGTCGAAACTGCAGACGCGATCACGAGCGAGACGCCGACCAACCATATCCCACACGTGCTCAATAGGCGACATATCCGGATGAATAAGGCCAAGGAAGAAGTTGCATGCGTTGTGCTGAACAGAAGTCTCGGTCAAACTGCGCAACATGTGGGCGTGCATTATCCTTGCTGAAAGATAGCTCCAGGATGCCTTGGGAAAGGAACGACTTCGGGCTGTAGCACTTCACGGACGTACCTGCTATTGAGATTACCCTCAATTGCATCAAATTGATCGTCACTGGTACGAAATCGCACCCCAGACCATAACTCCGGGTGTTCGACCACTATGTCGTTCAATAATACACTCAGGAAGGCAGCGTTGACCGGCATAACGTCTAACACGAACGGCCATGCAGGGTCCACAAATTGAAGCGTGATTCATCTGAAAAAGATAACTTGCGCCAATCAATCCCGCCTGTCTCTGTGCTCAAGAGCCCACCGCGATGCAGCACGTCGATGATCGCCGTGAGGGGAATCCGTGCACCCTGCACGCAATCCACGGCGCAGCAGACGACGACGAATCGACGAAGCCGACAATTGTTCACCTGTAGCAGTAGACTCAACGTGCTGCCAGCTGCCTGGGGAACTGCTGTGCGATCATTCACCGCCATGCGGGAGCAGGTGTCGATTATCGCGCTCTTGACGCTCTTCGTCGTCCAGTGCCTGTTTTTCGAGTTGTTCGCGCTCGTCGGTCCATGTCTCAAACTCGCATCACTGTGAACTGTTCCCTGCATACAAGCTCTTTGGATAGAAAATCTCCTTCTCGAAGGCCGATATCCTCCCTCGTTCAAACCCCGTAAGTTGTTGAATTTCATTCTTCCGTCGTGGAGGCATACTCAGGTCTCACACTAAACGTTTGCCACAACAAATAATCATACACTTCTTTTCAACGTCCCGCTACAGCACTTATTTATACCGCTCAGCATCATTCAGAGGAGCAGTGTGCGCTCTGCGCAATGCGCGATGGTCTCGAAACTTTATTAATTTGCATAATCTATAAGGCTTTAGACATTTCTTTGGATCTGATGATTTTCTAGGTTAAGCTACAAATAGCAGTTTATATATATATATATATATATACGCTGTTTTAGAAAAATGCAACACCATGAAAGAATCATCAGAATCAAAATGAAATTTAATGTGAAACGACTTGTACTGATACAAATAAATTGATGAAATTTTCAAACAAAGAAACAAATTAAGCGTCCGAAATCGTATTTGGTGCAGCCAACACCATGCGCTGCAATAAGTGCTGCATACGATCGGCATGGAGTCAAACAGATGCTGAATTCTGCTTGAGGAAGAGATTATATCGCGTATGCCCAAGTTCGCTTAATGCGGACGCGTCGAGCGCCCAACCATCCAAGTGCTCAGGACATCCGGAATAAGTGTCAGAGAAGTTCATGAGCTGACGAGGATCGCGCATGTATCGACAAAGATGCTGGATGCCTTGAAAGGAACGATCGGCCAGCACCACGGACTACCGCTTATTACTCCCGACAATCTCTGTCGGATGACCAGACCATAATGTTGCACCATGTCGTCGCTACACTCAGAGACTTCCGGCTAAAAAACATATGCACATCACGGTCATCTAAAAGACAACTTGCAATACCGCGTCTTGCTAAGAGCTCGTCAATTGCCGTAAACTTAAGGACCCTGCGCATCGGCGCCGAGCCGAACGACGACGACAATGTCCTGCGACGCTCCAGCTCGATCGGATACGCCGCGGGCAGATCACGCTTGGTCCTGCGTCCAGGCTGTTTCATTTTCGTGTCTACGCTTCCACTGTCTGACGATACCGCTCGCAGAGCGATTGCCTGATAGGAAAGGAACCTTCGGCTTGCACTTCACGGACGTTATCAATTCTCTCGGTACCATTCGTACTCACGTTTGCACGTCCATGTCAACGAAATCCAATCATAACTTCCAAACGCCGACGCATTTTATTTCACTACGTCTCGTTAATAATATCATCTGCGCGCAGCGTGACACGGCGATAACGTCTCGAACCTATTACACTGGTACACGGATCCCTACACGACATTTGAGCGTGCGATTCCATCTTGATCTGATGACAACTGCGCCATGCCTAGTTCTTCTGTGCTCACAAAGCCACCGAGCAGATACCGTCAGATCGAGTTTCAGAATACTATATATAGCACTTACCATGACAGTGTCAGACTGACTATTCAATTACTTAATTGACATATTGTATACACCTTACAGTAATATGCATGTGAGAGTGATATCCCTGGAGGGTATCATCGTCGTCACCTCTGTCATCACTTTAGTGTTGTTCACTTCAACTGCACACTGAAGTTACATACGAGTGTAGCAAGGAATCCTCCTTCTCTCACGATATCCTTCTCATCGTAATCTTAATTCTTATCTTGAGGCATATTAGTCTCACTAAAGTTGCACTAAAATAATCATGATTGCTAAGATTTAACATACTATTTAGATAACATTCACATAGTTGCATAGCAAAGTGACCATAATTTACTTACTAGTATTAACTAAAGTAAAACATAGAAGTATTAAAGAGCATATCATATGGTTTATTAGTTACTTATTAACTATTATACACTTTGGTATCACTATAAGGATTGGTGTTGTAAACTTAGTTTGCTGCGACATTACCTGTTTTGTATGCCATGTTACTGGCCTTCATTGGTTGGTTACATAATCTACACAACAGTCCAGTCATATCATATTTTAAAAACACATTAGGCTATTGTCATACGGACATGTAATGAGCATACAATAGGCTAACATTGATATAGTGCCATTCATACAGTCATATTACATAGCCCATAATAACATTAACACATCCTATGTGGCTACATCTATACACATATTACATTCATTATTCAAAGTATATTATATTATTTTACCACCATAAATATTACAGTTACCAGTTGTTTATTATACATTATACATAGCTACATACAACCACATAGCATGCTTTCATAAGTCATGCTGGCTAATAATTACACACAATATTCAGTTACACACATCATATTACTCAGTAGCAGACAATTGGATAACAACATTTATTGACTCATATCATACACTACATGGCATATTGGCTGGCTGGCTATATTCTATAAACATATTACAGATATAAAGTACATCCATGACAATATATTAAACACATAGATATTATGATGTGCTATAACCACACATAAACTTGTAATTGTATCACAATTATTGGTTAGCATAACGTCTCACGTTGATATACATATATTCATCACAATTATTATTACATTATTATTGCATGTTGTTGGTAAAGTACATACAACATTTATTATTCCAAAAACATTGCCAGCTATATTGGTTTGCTACTGGCATAAGAGACATACTAAACCAACATACATTATTTACATCCATTCCATTAACACATCCACCAGCTCAGTAGACGACATGTCCATTACATTATTGCATTAACACTATTACCACAATAGCTTATATGGGGTATTGATGCTGGCTACACACAGCTACACACATATTGCCATAGGTCTAAATGCTATTCAGCTCACTATCATGCCACACATAATAGTTATTGTCACACATCATTATTACATAATATATAGCATTATTACAGAGCATATGTACATAACATTATTAGGCTGGCTATATGTGCATACTAATACTAATATCATATATATAGGGTTGCAAATAAACGAAAATTAAGTTTCACAGTCCATTCATAATATTATATAAGCCATACTAAATACATCATAATATTGTAGCCTGACATATTATTAAAGCTCTAGGTTATCAGTCATTATATGGTATGCTACAGTCATTGCCTTATATCATATATATATATATATATTATATATATATATATATATATATTATTAACAATTTTTTATAAGAATAATATATACATATATACCATATATTATTATATACTATATATATATATACATACATATATATATATATATCAAGCTACTGCACTTTTATAAGAACAATATTCGTAGGAACAAAACAATACATACATATCAGAAATCACAATAATAATGGTTTAGCATTACAGATAATTCACGAATCAAACAAATTAATCGATATAAAAAAAACAAAATGGGCGAAGGATTAAATAAAAGCGAAATTTGTTTAAAATCACGAATAATTTATTTTCACATGTATGTATGAGAGAAATACAAGCAACAAGTGATCTCCATCCATCTTCTATCACATGAATATTACTTTATAAACATATGTTTGTATTCCACCTTAAGAGTAGAAATAAAAATATAGTAATAAACCAGAAATGAAATTCGATATATTAAGAATGCATATTAATTTTACAATATTCGAATCCAAGATCATGTTGCTATACTGATAACCAAATATTAAATATTCGTTTTAAATTATAAATAAAGTGATATATATATATATATATATATATACATCGCTTCAAAAGTTTCTAACGATTGCCTTGAAGATAACTAAACGATTGATTAATTCCAAACCCGCATAAGAAGCCAAAATAAAAAGGTTTTGAAGGAGGACCTCGAAATTTTGAATGAGTGGAATGTAAAGGTTATTGGTAAGAGCCAGATGTAGTTATGCGTGCGTGAACAAGATTTAACCGATCTAGACGTGAAAAATCTGAAAAAAGACAAAAAATTAGTTAACAAGGAGGGTCAAAATAGAAAAGGATCGCTAGGGTATCTAGGGGACGCGTCACATGTATATCAAAGACAGTAAACCACACGGGAAAGAAAAAGATCACTAGGGTTCTTGTGTCATGATGCCCTTACTTACCAAAAGCGAGGCAAGTTCCTAAGGTCCCTATAATCCCCAGGCAGATCGTTCTATACCCCAGATGTACTCATTTTAGTCGTCTCTACGACATCTTCGAAATTTGATACCTTCGGTCAAGTGACAAGAGCGACACTTGACCTGACACCTATCTCTCTAAATTGCAGGCCACGACAACGGGGCTACGACAGACGTGCATCATTCCCAGCTACATCGGCGGTTTTAGTGACATCAAGGCTCGACCACGAAACCTACCGCCAAGTGTCTCGATCTTGATCGCCAGGCCACGGTCCCAATTAAACCGATTGAATCGTTGCATTTGTTTTAATATATTGAAATTTCTCTCAAGACAACTTTAGGAAAACTGTTATAGTCTCGAACCTATTATGATACAACAATCACTAAAGTTAACTAGTATTAAGTTATGTTTTCATTTAAATGAAGAAAATGAAATCATCGAACCAACTTTATATTTTTCGTTTAATCCCATGCAACTTTAAAGTATATCCTATCAAAACAAATCTGGATTCATTGGACAATAATAAAACTCTCTCTCTCTCATTAGTATCACAGATCATCAAATATATAAATTTTCAATAAAGTAGAAACTTAATCTAGTTTTTTGATGTATCTCAATTTTCATGCGTGTAAGATATAATAAAAGTTATATTGTTAAAGGAAAAATCACAAGCGTTATGAAAATATGTTTGAATAATTCTATTACAGTAAGCATTCTTTAATCCGGCACTACCAGAACTATGGTGTAAACTATATTAGTGATTTAATTGATTATAGATCTTAAATATAATTTTTTTGGGATACCTTAGTTAAATCATTCGGAGATAAATTTTAAGCAATAAACAGTTTAAACGTATTTACGCACATTCTAAACTTGTGCAGAAAATATTTATTCAACGAAGTATTTCATATTCAGCAACTGCACGATTTAATTTAATATCTTATATAGATAAAACACAGTAAAAGAAAAATTAATACAGCAGTTAAAATAAATTGATACAAGGTACTTTTACTCACCTGATTACGTTTATCAGTTTCATTAGCAATTGTACAGTAATGCATACATTTGTAAAATTTCTCAAATAGATATGTATATATATAGTAAAACAAGAAATACTGTTCGAAATTAAAACTAACCATTAAGATAAATGCTGTGAAAATGAGCAGCGAGGCTTCGCACTTGGTATTCAAGGACAAATTCTAAAGCCTCTCAAAATTGATTAACGGATAAAAGAGGACTCTACATTCGTTAAAAAAAAGGCCAAATAAAAATAAAAAATTAGTACTAAAATTGATGAAACCGTAATGAAAAATTCCAAAATATTGACGACACATGATATAGAATATAATCCATGAAATAAATGATCATCATCATCATGGCGTATATTTTTTCCCAAGAAAAAATATTCCTCCAGACGTCCAATATTGTTTTATTTATAAGCCGAAGTAGTAAAAGGAATGATGTATGGTAGAATCAAGGGTATATACATGACTTCATAATACAAGGAATAAAAGCCCATGCATTGACATATTCTTCTAACAGAACTGAAGGAGGTTTCTCTTACCTCTGATATGCAAAAATACTCAGATTCGAATTCATAAACTGTTTTGAAATGTAAAGGTATTCACTTAAATTTAAATATTTCACTTGAAAGTTCATTTTTTATAAAATATAATGAATATTTTACGCAAGTTATTGAAACAAAACTATAAGAAATATCTATTTGATGGTATGGATCATAAATATAGCTATATATTTCTGTGACACATAAAATGAAAATTTAAAGTTTGGTATGCTTTTAGTAATTTACATTGATTCATTATCAGTATTGAAATTCTGAATTTGATATTACATCAAGACAAGTGAATCAAACTAAGATGAAGAGTAACAAATTCCAAACCATTATTATTATTCCTGATCCAGATAATAAATCCAGAATTTGATACTCTGTATCAAGATCTAAATTTCATCTATTAATGGCCATAATATCTCGTTCTCTATTACCTTTTTCAATAATATTCTCATTAGATCAAACGTATATATCATAATAAAAATATAATTATAATAATAATAATAATAAAATGCATAATTTGTCCAATCACGAGTAAGATTTAATTGAAATAGAAATGATATGAAATGTTTCAAGCGCACCAGACATGACCTTTTATATTTGCAAATTATTTCGTATCTACAAAAAAGTATTGAACCAATGATACTATATTATGCCACCGAAGATTTGCAGATATTTAGAATCGAAAAACGTAAACGTACACGCGCGTGTCTGGGATTTGTGATTGTGGAGGAGAAATTAACAATAAGACTTTATTCGGTTTTGTGTGCTCGTACTACTTGCATCTGCGAGTGTTTTGCAAGGAGTGTTTATTGTATGAATCGGGTAAAGGGAAGCCACATGAACTAATGAATGATGGAATGAGATGGAGGATTGTCGGTAGATTAGAGCGTTAATCATAAGCACATGTGGCTACACAGCCAATGCAACATCCAATGTCATATGTCATCTGTAGAAACAGTTTTAGGATACTGAATCCACGTGAGAAGACCTGAACAAAGTCGACCGAGATCCACAACGCCGAATGAGGATTGTTATTTAGCACTTTCAGCGTGGGCGATATAGAACTGCTACAGCTTCACAACTCTCGCATGAGGTGTTTGGTGCCACTGGAACCGAGTGCTGCCGCTGGAACCCGAGGTATGCAGTTTCGTAAGAGAAGGATGTGCCAGAAGGCACGTTATTTGCATCTTGCTCATTTCAGCTAACAAGAGAGCAATTTATCATGGTGTATCAAATGCGCTTCGAACCCGACTTCAGTGGTGCACTGGAGCCTTTACAAGATAGTCAAGATTCATCCAGGATTCTGATTCCCAGTGTACCTGTATTCGCCAGAAAGAAACAATACCGTCCAGTCCTCATCACGGAAAAGCGGTCACGGTGGTGGAGTAAATGGTTGGGGCACATTATGTTGATAAGTGTACACCTGCATATGTTTGACAAAGGTCCCTAGACTGCTATAAGGTATTGAGAAGTGGTTATAGTTTGACGTTGATAACACAATAATCACAGTTCCTTTTTTTAAAAAAAAAAAAAAAAAGAGAAAATTTAATTGAGATTATAAATTTCCTTTCCGACTAAAATTTCGATGTTTTAAAAATGGTTGTTCTCTTGAAACAGAGTGGCATTCAGCAAATTTTAAAAGACTTATCAGCAAGTAAAACTACCGAATTATGAATGTGAATTTGTGAGAAGATTTCCATGATAACAGCATTTGAGAGAAAGATGAAATAAATTACAACCAATGCGTGACACATTTTATATAAGACATAATTACTTAATCAATTTGGATAGAAAATATAGGTATTCTATATATGAGTTTAAAATCAACAATATTTTAATTAAATAATTAATTATGATAAAAAAATATTTCAGCAATATAAGAGAGGAAACTATAAAAAAGATATGATAAACGAAATTAATTGAATTCTTAAGAAACAAATTAAATGTCTCTGCATTCACAATATGTGATTTGAAAACAATTATAACTCTTAAAAAATATTTTCCAAGTATATTTGACCATACAGTAAACGTTTTCCATGACCATCATAAAAGACGTTTCTTCTACAATTTTAAAATGGAGTATTTTAATTTAATGTTAACCTTAATTAAAACAGAAATTAGTTTTCGCATTTCTTAGTTAATTGAATTTTATTACAAAATCCAATTAAAATGATCGCTCATTCCAACATTAAAATGTGATTTTAGAAGTACTGTTTTGTTAAGATTAAATGAATATGTGTTTTGTTTGTTACCTTTCGTTTTACCTCACCTAGATATTATTTTTAATTTTTTATTTAATATTTTCTCCCATAATTTTAAAATGTTTATGATATAATTTTGGTTTTGAATCAAAACAGCATCTATCAAGTATCAGTAAAGAGCATGATTATAAAATATTTTTTCATCGTTTTTTAAATAAAATTTCGATATATTTTCATATTAAATGTACATTAGTCAGAGTTGTTAAATAAGAGTTTTAGTTTATATAATTAGAAAACTAAGAACCAGATGTTGTAATTAGAATCATTATTGTGATCTTTGTACCAAGAAGTATTAAAAAACATTTTATAATGATTCCAACAAAAAACTTACAGAAGTTTTAAAAAAAAATTCAAGAGGAATTTCATTACATAAATTTTATTTGTTGTAGTTTTCTTTTACTTCGGTGTCCATGAATGAAGCCGTTTTGCGCACACCAATGTTGTTAAATTAATTAGTTTTCTTAGTTGGTAGGACTATACTTAAGATTCATAAGAATATCATTTGAAAACAACTAATAAAAGAAGGGAATTAAACTTGAAGTTAATTATTCTAAATAAGTTAATGTGATAATATAGAAACAGAGTCGAGACTCTGAATGGATGAGTTATGTGGAGATGAGTGGTCAGACAGAGGCTTGAAATGAAAATGATGCCATGGTCTTAAGTTTTTACTTGCATACCCATTTTTCAAAATTCTTGTTACACATAAAACCTAAATGTGTTTCATATTTAATGCGCTATGTTTCTTCCCAGGCATCTCTGGTATGCTAAGAAATGAATTGAAGGCAAACCCTGTGAAAATATGGTTGACACAGAGAGTCTGTACTTTCAATAGTATTCTAATTATAAGATATATAAATTCAAGACGACTATAAATAAAATAGTCTAAGTAAATAAGTCTAAGTAAATAAAATAAATTAAGTAAAATATCTAAGCAAATAAAATATAATAAAAAATAGTATCTAAAAATATGTTTATCTACTTTCTATTAAAGGGTTGGTCTCAAGCAGTTTATTATCTTTATCCATGAGATCTTACAAGTTCTCAAACCATCAAATTAAGCGTTACCAGAATAAGAATGCGCGAGAACTTCATCTAACTCGCTATGACATGCTGAATCCCAACATCTCACCAAATTCTACTACACATGTCCGAAAATTTCGCGAACATCACACTGACATTATTCTTATTACTGCAACCTTAATTTACTTTCTGATTCTCAGTTACTTTATCCGTCTGATTATATCTATTCACCCACTTCCAAAGATTCTTAATTTGCATCACGTTCCATTTGATTGGGAAAAGCTGGGAACTTATATATAATCGAAAGGAACCCCAGATATTAGTTGAAGGAAATGACTGTGAGTAGCTCATGCTGCAACCTGAACGTTGCTGTGGTTGAAATTTCGAAGGTCGTAGCTTATAGTCGTTTTTTGACAAAGAATGAGCAATAATAATGTCATATCCAATGATTCAAATGAAGAAGGAGTAACAAGTTGTCATCAAAACCTGTTATATTAATACAATGCTGCTAATTCATTTCCAGTGGAATTAAATAACGAGCAACTTGTGAATGAGTTAATTAACTCAACAGTCGCAACTCGAAAGTGCAACATTTTACTTGTGTGTTTTAATACATATTTTAAACCAGATAAATGTTAAGATTTCTTGAATGATGGTTATAGTTCCTAGTATTTATGATTTCTAAACACGGAAAGAGAATGGATTCTGAATCAGTTTCTGTGTTTGCATTATAGATTGTTTGTACTAAGCCTTTTAGTTTTTCATATAAATAAAAAAAAAGATGTTGATGGGAGAATATAAACCTTTTTTTTTTACTTTATCATGCTTTTCATCATCTTCTGTCCCTTTTATTCTTTCCATTTTATTTCGCTTTTTTCTCATTATTCTCGATTTAATCTATTACCCTTCTCATCTTTTGAGTATACACGTTTCATTTAGTTGTCAAGAGGTTGGAATTCAAATAAATTATATATCTGAAGGTTATGAATAGATAATCGTGAATCAACCAAAGCACATATTAAAATAAAAAGTTTTGAGGGAAGTGATGCACTTGTCGAGTCATGGTCAGAGTCCCTAATAACACTAAAAAGGGTGGGATATATCATTCTTTTCATTTTGAAATTCAGTGACTGCAATTTAGACTCTATATATTACCGGTAATTCAGAAACTTTCAAAGAAAATCGGCACTTTACAGTTAATACCAGGATTCCTCAACTCATGAATATATAAGAAAATTGTATGACAAGATGATTTATTTGATTCATTTTTTACAATGTGAAACAAATAAATGAAAATAAATTTTATCCTCAATATAAATAATATAAATAATATCAACAAATTTATTCTAAATTATAGGTAACACTTATACAGAATACTTGTAATGAAAATACAAGTAAAAAAATATTTAATAGAATACACAATGTTTGTTACCATGTTTTAAAAAATAAGCATGTCAAAAATATAACTATCAACACTTTGTTCTCCTAATCGAATTCTATTTTTATATAAAATAATCCGCCTTAGAAAACCTTTTTTTTTAATTTCTCATTTTGTCTAATAAATAAAAACAATCTGTGCTCAATTTGAATGTTTCAATGTTACATTTTCTTGTTGATAATATTCTAATTCTTCTTGACGAATTTATTAATCTTTATTTGTGTGCTGAGGCGAATTATTACTGAAATTCTGTTTTTTCCTCTTTCAATAAGTGAAGTTTATCTTCATGGATAATGTAATTGCTGGCGAGTCATGAATTGTTAACACAATTGTTGATTTTATTTTCTTATGTGTAACAAAGATTATTAAAAGCTTCTTTATCACAATCTTCCGTTTACTAAGATCAGTATTTAAAAGTGCTATGTATATAATTTACTGAATCTGACAACATTTATTGTTAAAATTTGAATTTGCAGATAAACCGTTTCACAGGTGTAGATTCCATATTAGAAATATTCCTCCAATACTTTATTTGGAATATTGTGATTGATTATTAATGCCCACTGAGAAGTTTTTACGAAGACTATTGGCAACGGACGTCGCACTGAGTCTCAATCAAGTGACGAGGACATACTCGACTGGCACTTCTCCACAAACTTACACCAAGACAAGGGAGAATTTGTAACCTCAACATATCAACCCTGCTGCACTCGAGTTTTTTAGTGGCCCTCAAGGCTCGAACCCAAAACTCGACGAAGGAACGCCAGCCGTGAATCCACTTATCACCGCTATTCTACCGCGGCAGTTATTAGACGGGAGTTCAGGAGATTATAATACTACTATTATTATCTTCTGAATTTGAGAGTATTCAAAATAGAGAGTTCATGCTAGTAGCTTGTCGTGTCGTCTAAAATGATGTAATTCTAATCAATAGAGAATATTATTAGAGATAGTCTCCCAGTTACATAGAAATATTTCTTTAAATAATAATTAATAAATATTTTCATAAAATCCATATTGAATAATAAAAATAATTTTTTGAAAAATTCATTTATTAGAAAGAAAAACGTAATTTTCAAATCGAGAACTCAAAAAACTTGGATTATTTTAAAATTATTTATTTAATTAACAATATATATAAATATAGTATATATATATAAGAGAGTTTTTATTGATTAATGAATACGTATTTAAAAAAGTACTTGAAGAAATCGAAACAAGTAATTTAATAATATACTACTATGTTAAAAAATTAGATAAATTATTACGAAATATATTTTGAGAAAGATATTATTTGTAAGTTAAAACAATGGAGGTAGTTTTTTCTCTTCACGAATAAAATATTGCAATTTTAAATTGTAAGATAAAATTGGTTGATTAATTACGGAAACTAAAATTTATTATCTACACACACAACACACTGTACACCACACATGCGTACAACAACGTACACTCAATACTAACACAACACAATACACATAACACACGACACATCATACAATACACATAATAATAGTTATAGTTAGTATGGTAATGTGTATCATTATGTATGATATCAGAACGTTATTAAATTATTATATTTTGTTTAAAGGGATGTTCAAATGTTTATTGAAAAGGCCTCATTATACAAATTTTAAATCGAATAATTAATGAAGTACTCTTAAGTAGCCTCTTAGTTACTTGAAATAAAAAGGAAAAGTGGAGATTTCTTTTAAAACACGATTAAATTGTACTTTTAATTGTTGTAAGTAAAAAGGTTTTCAGAATATTCAACAAACGAATCTAAAACAGCTATGTCTTTTATGACGTATATCCTACCTTTCCAAAGCTACGTTAATTAGTTTGTTTTCAAAATAACTGAATTGATGACTTAGACTTCTTAAGTATATTATTTAAAAATTAAAATTATTCAATCTTTAATTTAATATTCGATAAAGGCAATTAGATTTTCATTTTTTTTTATTTATGCATTCTTGCAAAAACGTGAAACTAGAAAATTTTTTCTAGCTTATTGATTCAATTCAATGAATCAATTTATTTCAAAGAATTAGTTTTCACAATCATTTTATTGTATTGTAAATCTAAGAATATTCTTACAAAGATTTGTTTTAATAAAGACTTATAAATAACTTCATTCAATTTCAATCAATCAAAGAAAAATAAAATATTTAACTAACACTTATTAATCTGTTGGGAATATAATAAAAAACTAAATTATGTAATTATTGTAAAAAGCTGAAATATTTTTAAATCTATCTATTCCTGATGAATAATTTCGATTAACATGACTTATCTGTCCGCATAATTTCGAAGTTCTCGATTACTAAAATTCAGAAATGAATCAACATTCCAGAAAAATTCAAATTCCAAATCAATAGAATATACGATAGCAAATGAAGAAAATAGTCTTCTTGACGTTGGCAATCGTTTTAAAAGAATGTCCTTTCCTATTTTCTCCTTTTGTGCCGAAACAGAAGAATAGGTATAGTTTTGTCAGAAATCAATTCTCCTCGAGGAGACAAGTTAGAAAGGATTTTAATTTCTCAACTTTTTTTTTTGTTCGTTTTAGAAACATGCTTACAAAATAAAAAATATTAAGATTTATGGAATAGAAACAAAATTAACTTTGAATTGTAGTATTCGTATTTCTTTGTTTTAATCGGTTTATTTAATATACTTAATAATGAAAGTAAATAATAATAAAAAATTATAGTTATATTTATAATTTCTTTAAGAATATTTCAGAATTTGGAAATGTGAATAGAGAATCAATATTGCTAATATTATCGTATATTTTAATTTATTACTTTAATTTGTTTAGTAACGCCGAAAAGAATAAGTCCCAAGAGTTCAAATCTATTCTCCTTATTTACATCACATCACAACTAGAGGACCTAAGGCCTGATAATCTAAAGTGCATCAGTCTACGAACACGAATATTGGAAACAAGCTCAATCACAGTGGCTTGAAAAAAATGACGGCCTTATGTAGAGTTACGAACAGTATTTATTACTTTAAAAACATTTCCAATAATATTTAAGCAGAACAGAGAAAAAAAAATCCAATAGAAGTTTAGTAAATAATGTATATATATGGTTCTTATTAGACCTATCATTTTAAGAAACACAATCAAGAGGAATGTAACATATAATTTGTAGCTTTGCGTTGAATTTTGATGAAATTATAACGATATGACTATCGTCCTCTAATAAAAAATGTTTTTAATATTATTATAAGAAAATATTAGAGGAATGAAAACCATATACCAGATGAATCCAAATAAAATAATTGAAATATGTAGAATGTATTTTACTTTTTAATTATTACTATAGTAAAATTTCAACTAATACACGATTATTTCAAATAGTATTATAATCTATTATTATAGACATAGAGGAAAATAGTGCGTGCTTAGAAAATAATTTTATAACACAAAAAAGATAATAGAAATTCAACCTCATATATAAAAAATAAGTATACAAATTCATAAAATTAAAATTTCAGAATCTTTATTACTCAAAAAAAAAAATATTCCGTTAAATTTACTAACAGTACTCTTCATGTTATAATATTTACATTACAAAAGCAGGTGAGTTATTCCAAAAAAGTTTCACAAAGTAATGAAATAAATCTAATTAATATATTATTAATTATTTATAAGGATATGTTATTAATGAATTCACTATTTCAAATGATACATTAGCACGGTTCCAGCTTTCAAAAGAATGGATTCTAGACTGTTTATTAACGACTGCAACAGGAGGCCTCTAGGCGACGGAATCGTCTCCTTATTATGAGTTTCGGTCAGAGGCGAGAGATACAACACCTCAGACGGCTCTCTATCTCTTCACCCCGCATCAACCGGAGAGGGTACCTTGAATTGCTATATCAGATGCTACATGCAGTCTCTGCCTCATCTACACACGCTGGTTCTGCAAGTGGATCAGCGCTCGAGGCTCCGACTCAGATTTAAATAACCTTCAACCTTAGTCCGTAGGGTGACTACTAAGCTACCATGGCATTTTTAGGCGACGTGGGGAAATCATTTCTACCGTAAGCACTTATTTTTTATTTGTTTTGTAGGTTATGATGATAATTATGAGGGTTTATAATTTCTTCAGAGTTCATTTAATTGAAATACTTTTCGTAAAAATAGTTTTCTGCATTTCTATAGATATTCTAAAAAATAATATGTCCTTCAGACAAAAATAAGTTAAAATTTTAAAAGAACAATTGAAAGAGTTCCTTGGAGTTAGCCTTATAATTGACATTTTATATGCCTGTCTCAAAATGCAATGTTCCCTGAAAAAAAATCAGTATTTGTGTCATTGCAAATTTTAGTGGGTGCGTCAAATGATAATGTGGTTTTATGATTAAAAATTATGTAATAACCAGTCATTTTAAAATTTATCTTAGTTCATGAGGAGAGGAATTTTGAGCATAGGACTAGGAGTCTACAAGAACAACTAAATCATGTCTACCTTTTACCAGATGTTCTACATTTGCCTATCAGAATCGAAAACGCAAGAAGATATAGTATCGACGACTATGTATATTTTACTGAATTCTCTAATAGTATTTAGATGGTTATTCTACATGAGTAATTTCAACATATATTTCTATGTAAAATTTGCAAGAGATGTTTATATTGCGAAATAAATGTTTTTTTAAATAAAGTTCAATTATAATATTGAATTCATTTTTCATCACCCATATTTTATAAAGAAAGGAACAATTCAAGAACATATTTTGTCCTCAGGTTATATAATGAAATATGAATGAATTAATTTAGCTTGTTAGTAAAGATGCAAACAAGCCACTTTGGTGGAGACATGGTTATTATACTAAGAATTTCGAGTAGTGATACCACCGAAGGTGTTGGGTATGTTATAATTTTACCCATTGGTCAAGTAGATGGGGAAAATGATTCACATAGCCTACTGCTGATAAAAATATCACACCACCACAAATGATGATACTCAAGCATCATTCCCTAAGCATTGAACACTAACTATTATATAGCAGGAAGGAGACTCAGAATACTTATCATTCAATTACAAGTTTATATTCTATCAATCAGCTTCCACACTCCATAAAGCAGATACAAAGATGAAGAGAGAGGAAAGAGAGAGAATCAGGATGATTTAAGTCATAGATTTAATGAAAACTTTAAACAACAATAATAATTCAATAATAAATTTTAACCTTTTTCAGTTGTTGGTTGATTAGTTTGAATTAACTTGATAACAGAATGTACATGTTAGCTCTTGAAGACAAGGACAATTTTTTTGAATTTTGATCATATTAAACGAAGAGAGCAGGTCTTTCCCAATTCTGGTTTAACAAGATGTTATCTGAGTTTTTTATGCATCCAGAATCCAATCATAGATGGCTCAACGAAAACCTCTGGCAATGATTTTTCTTGATATGACCAATCGATTGATCTGTTTTGATCCATTGGTTTAGGCATCTTATTTGATCTGTTTCATTATGTATTCATGCTGAAAAATGAACAGTTATAATCCTACTCTTACAAATTACTCTTAATGTAAGGCACACAGCTGAGATATATTTTTAATTGCTCAAGCGATATCGGATAATAATCCTAAGCATATTTTTAAGGCATCCAATGTGTATCTTACATGTTCACAAATTTCATCATAACCATTTGATAAAGCTGATCCTCCGGACTGCTAGTATTAAGTACTCATATAACGTATTTTAAGTTATATTTTCTTTTTTGGTTTATATAGAGCGAATAAAAAAATATAATAACAAGATTTGATGAAAAAAATTATTACATTACAGTGACGCGTAAACTTTAAAAGTAATAAGACGTTGTTGAATAAGGTCGAAAAGACGATAGAAAAACTATTCTCCTTATACTTTCTAAGATAATGGAGAAATAAAATGATGGTGGCTTAAAAAATACTCTCAAGAGTTTCAAGCAAAAAACTATGAAAAGTGCGAGTTTCTTAGGCTTAGGAACTGAACTTTATTCTGCGTAAAGTATTTCTTTTCACGATAATTCTGAGAAGGCCGATAAAAAACTCCTGAAACTGTTTCTATATAATGGCTTTCTGAGAATAAATCTTCAGAGAATAAAACTTTTTAATTTACTTTAAAATAGTATCGGAAAACAGTTTAATTTTTTTGGGCAAAAACAATATAGGAAAAAAAAAACGAAACGTTTATCAGAAGTTCGATATTATTTTTCTTTAAAAACTAATTTAAACTTGTTTTATCTTTTACATCCAAGAATCTTTTCGTTTAATCACTGAATTCCTTTAATCCATCTCTAATCATTTTCTGGATAAGTTAGTTGTTTAATACTAGAATTTCAGAACATTTTTAACGTTTAGTACAAATCACGCTGTTGTCATTTATGCCTATTATGTTTAAAAACAAAATAATTCCGCATTTTGGTAAGACATACATAAGAAATAAATTATTGATCATTTCTTTCTCAAGATTTAGTAATAAATATAAATATCATGCATTTCAAAAGTTGAGCATGCAATTTTCGAAAGAGTATTTGAATTTGAGTGCCTTAAAATCATTGCGAATGTAAATTAGTATAAGTAAACATAAATTACTACAGCTAATCACAATCGATTGTCGATCGATCGAGTGATTAGATAGCTGTTCTAGACGATAAAATTATGAAAAGTTTAGGAGGTGTATTTAAATACTGATATGAAGTGCTTACAGATTTCGAAGGGTTATTTTTGATGATACTTGTATTTCTAAGGCTAGTGTTAAGTAAGACTCATTGAAGCAGGGCAGTCAATCAAAGATGTAGGTCTTTTCCTTGGCATTAATCATTTATAAATTTCTCGATTATCAAAAACAATTCAAAACATGGTAAACAATTGTACTGAAACTTGAGCCCGATCGTCCGAGGATTACTGCCTTCACTTAAGGCTGTCTTCGCGTAAGTTTAAAAAATAGGACCAAAATCGTAACACTTTCTATTAAAGAACGCTTGAAAATTAATTTTATATTATGGCTTCTCTATCCTTCCGAGAACAGCGAATTTTATGATACAACGTATTTCTATGTGAATTGTTCCTTTGTTTCTTTTGTAAAATGTGTTCCACGTTTCTTTTCCTATATTGTAATGCTAAATGAGTATTGAAATTTACGTGTTCAAGTGAAAATTAGCATATTTTTAGGATTTTTCTTAGTTTCAAGAAAGCATCTTCATAAACGTGTTAATGAATTATAATGTCACAAAGTAAAATGAAAAGTGGAACAATCTTTTGTATGGAAATATATTCCAAATTTAGAATGGGTACTCTGACTTTTGGGTGAAGAATGCCTTAAGATAACTATATTGCTATAGTAGCCAAGTGATGATCGACCTTCAAATCCATTACATTGTTTCAACGTCACATGATGAAACAATATGTTGATATTATGAGTCTAAGGTTCTTCTATAAGGAACTATGAATCCGAATACCACATGTCTGTGTTTCTCTAATCACGAAGTCTAGAGGGCGAAGACTAGAGTGGTTTCATAAATATGTCAATTGTATTATCCCATATTGAAGCAACGTCCTTTTTACGGGAAAAAAATTATATTTGAACTGGAACAAGAGGGAGAACTTATTAAAATCTTGAGTTGTTCTCCATACCTTAAGATACTTTTAGTTGCCCAGCTGATCAAGCTCAGAGCGTTATCGATCATCGCGCAATCAGAGGTGGTAGCATTATGGTATGATCTGGAATTTCAGAGACATATAACGCATCGTGATGTTCATCTTAAAGGTGGATGCTACGCGATATCAGCAGTAAGTCATAGACTCTAATGAGAGATCTTACGTCGCTGGCTGTTGTTCACAATTTCCCTCTTTTGGAAGATAATGATGATCCAAATTGAGCCGACGTCATTCAAGAGTAGCTGCAGAGTGATGGAATATCTCGTACGGAATGGGTGGCCGATGTATCTCGCGTTTTTAATCCCATTGAAAATCAAAGTCCCTTAGGTGTCCTTACTGAGCAGGACTATTCCCTGAAGCAATGAGTAATTCGAGAGAGTATGAAACTGCCTTTATGCATGAATGACCACTGCATTAAATCTACGACGGTAAATTATGTCATTGAAAACACGAAAAATTTGTTGCCACGTTCGTGTAAAGGTTTGAGGTAATCACACACCTAGTTAACATATTTTTTTTAGCTTTTAACTTCATTTTGTTAATGAGCAAAATGTGACATCATCATATAACTTAATAAAACTAAATGTTACTTTCCCTCTTTGTATACATGCCTTGTTTTCTTTAAATCATAAACACATTTTGTTACCTTCATTTGAGAATTTAAGTTAGCTAGAGATTACTTTTCCATATATTTGTTTTGCTTACAATCTCGTGCTCAACTTTTTTGGAAGTCAGTATTCCCGAATGTAAAGTTTAATAGTTTTTTAAGAGTAAGATTTAAAGAATCAAGCAATGATGATTATTATTTGATATACAAATTTAGATTCTTTAACTTATAGATAAAGAATAAATCTCTCTCTCTCTCTCTCTCTCTCACCCCACACACTCAATAGATTCAAAATTCACATAATAATATAATTTAAACACGAATATTTTTAACATATTGCGTATGTAAAACAACAAAGTCTTATTAAACTATATAATTTTTATTTAATTATAAATATAATTAAAAAGTGAGTCTACAAATTACGTATTATGAAATTATGTGAATTAGCAGGGGAAAAATGAATAAAATTATATGAATTCTTATTAGTAAAATTTTTATATATTGCTTCGGAATGAGACAGGTAATTTTGACTCCTTGTTATTTGTTATGTATATATTATTAACATATATTACCATTTTGAAACAATAATATAAAAATGTATTTTTAGATATTTTTCGTAGATATGATATTGTATTATTTATTTGGAAATACTGATTCATAATAATCGTTAATAATGATCCACCGAAACAAACTGTCCACCTCTTCATACCCTGTTAGAAAATATGATGAACAAGGTACAATGATAACTCCGGTGACTACCAAAAATTGTGCATTCCCTGAGCAACCACTGCTTACAGTTTAGGTGAATATCAGCAAACAAAAGTGGAACTATAAATTTCTGATCAAGATTACTCCGTCGTGATCGAGACATCTCCAGTACTATGCAAATACTTTACTCCAGTACTATGTAAATACTTTAGAAGAACAGGCACTTAGTGGAATACCCAGAAAATAATTTTGAGGCGTGCATATTGTCACTGCCAAGCCAGAAGCAATTTTTTAGTTTAGAATTACCACTTGATAAAAAGTAATCTATACGTTACATAAATCTTATTTTATTATTTAAAACTGTTCAAGTATTGACGTAGCTTTATCAAGTTATAAAAATTTGGAAAGTAAAGATCATTTAAAAAAATAAATAAGATGCCATGAGAATAAAATTTGCATATTTGTAGGGTTAATTATTTTAGAGATATATCCCTTCTTCCTTCATCTACAAACACTGAGCCAGAGGCACTCTTTCAGAGATAACGAAGTTTTTTTTTATTTTCTCAGGAATCGGCTTAGTTGAAATCCTTTTTGTCCTTCTTGATGAAAAAAAAAATTAAGCATGAAGAGAAAAAAAGTTCGTATGTTTAAAATTAGAATATCTATAAGGATATAATAAAAGAATTATCCTGAAATTGAATTTCGAGAAAAAAATCTTAGGGGGGGATGAGTATGTCCATTTTTTGTTCTCCTGGGTACGCCATTGCAGACATCATATATCTACATTAAGAAAAAAACTTTATCCTTCTACCTTTACTTGATGTTTCTTAAAATAAGGTAACAATGAAATAAGATCATTAGCTGGAAATTTTCTTTCACTTGATCGCATTTATGCGGCTGTAAGGCATAACGTAAAAAAAAAGATGTATTTATAAAGAGAAAATGGACATAAGTACAAAACTACGAAGCGCGCATTTTGAGGAAGTCATTTTTTCCAAAACACTCATATGAGTATCTTTCAATGAATGCTGACCAAACGAGGTAGTATTTTAATTAAAATGATTTATATAGTATTGATCAATGGTGAAAGTCTTTTCTGTGCTAAGGTGCCACAGTAATTTCTTTATAATCTGATACGGTTTGATGATGTTGAGAATTTTTGTGTTCTAATTATTTACAATTCGATAAGGAAGGGTTGGTAGAGAATCTTTGGTGTTAGAAGGCCAAGTAATCTTGAATTTGATAAGGATACATTAAAAGAATACTCATGTTCTAGAAAATCCATGGTTCTCTTCCTTATATAATTTAGAAGTTTGTAATTTTTTTTCACATTATAAAAGAATGATCAGGTTAAATATTAAAATAATCATGAATATAAACACAAAAATGAATAGTTGAAGTGTATCAGAATTTTGACTGGTTTTGATTATCTCCTGATATTATTTTCTTCAAAAATCAGAATCATATTATTAAAGGCATCAGATTTGTTCTATGAGAATTGTATTTTTATATAAATAAGTATAATAGGAGTAGAAGGATTTTACATTAGAGAAAAATACCTATTAATATTAATTTAACACATATGAAGAAAGAAATGTTTTTTAGTATAACTGAATTTTTAAAAACCAACTTGTCTGAGCGCTTTCTCTTTTTCTAGATAATAGGAATAAAAATTATTTTACAATAGATGAAAATCAATAAAATAGATAATAAAGATATGAAGCGTATTATACTAAATTGAAAATATATAAAAGTGTAAGTAGTATGCCTTCTAGTAAAACTAAAATATTTGATTGAAAATTCATAACATCTTACTTTTTGTGACGAATGTTCTTTCAATTATTCGGTTCTAAAAGTTTGAGTAAATCTTCTTGGAAGAATAGAAACCAATTTATGTATGGAATGTAGTGGTTTGAGTCGAGAGAATAAAAGATGTACTGCTCTCTCTTTTATAATCGAATATTAATATTTAACTTATATTTAAATAAATAACGAAATTCACTGGCGAAATAGTACTACAGAACTCGAATTTTATTCTATTCTATTTGATTTAAAGAAACATACATATCCATTCTAAAAAGAGAATCAAGTTCAAATAAATATTTCAAGACAAGAAAATTAAACGGCACTACCCTCCAGACTATTATAAGAACATTCTTTTCTCTTTAATCAGTTCAAACTTTTCTCTAGTGACTTAAATTTCTTTACTGGACCATAAATTGAATGTCAAATGGATTTAATATCCTCCAAGCATATTCAACATATTTCTAAAAATTATTTAATGGTAAGTTTTATTTGTAACGACATTAATTATTATTTCATGACAGATTTTATCACAATAACAGAAGAAATCGGAAGTGTATTTTTAATTATCTTCAAACATTTCTCGAAACATTTAATTTAATAATTAACAGAAATCTCACAGAATATGTGGTTGGCATTTATTTTAACACACATTTTTAAGAGATAGTGAGGAAAGATGATGAAATATTAGTCATTATGTGATTGGAAATACGATTTTATGAAACAGTACATTTTGCGAGAGTCAATAAAATTTCGTTTGTTTTTCTGAATTCCATTGTTTTTGTATTTGATGAAATTTTAAAATATTTTCTTATTTATCATTATTTGTAGATTACAATTCTAGATTTTTAACTTAAGATTATTTAATGCTTATTTTTTCTTTCACATAAAAAGCAAAAGAAATTTAATAAAGCTGGAATATCTAAATCAGATAAAGGTTTGAAAAGTTGTCAATAAAATAGAACATAATTTTTTGAAAGAAAAAAAAGTAGTTATTTTACTAACTATTAAATGCTTATTCTACAGCTAGTTAGAAATCTCTTACACTGAAATGCAGATCACTTTATGTGATATTTAAAAAAATTAGTTCATTTTCATCTCTTTTAGAACAGTCTTTTACAAGTAAAGATTTTATTCCATGAAAGAGGCAAGATGGTAATACGAGCCACATATTTTTCAATTTTAAGCTTTTTCACAGCTATCGCAATTTCAATTTGGTTTAAAAATGGTTGCATTACTTTAAAGCACCTTAATTCGTAATTTTTAACAGAGATGACAAAAAATTATGGATATTTTGAAACAAAGTATAGATTAAATGCATGTTTGAGTATGACATTATTTCATCAAATGCATTATGATACAGAACAATCTTTTAATTGAAATAAAATTTGTCATTCGATTTTCTTAAAGCTTAAATACCATGATATGTCGGATGAAATTCTTATTACAGCCATTGTGAACTTGATGAAAATCCTTTAATTCCTATATTTAAGTAAATAATAGTAATAAATGCCCAGTTCATAAAAAATGTCCTACCTGATAGGCATCTTTAATATTCACGTTTTCTTTAGTAAGGGCAACGTGTCCAGCAATGCCAATGCCAAAAGGAATTGGTGGTATTCGGGACTCACCATCTTCGTCAACGGCAGCATCCAGGGCGTCCTGCAGTACTGATTCAGGAGTGACGTCAAACAGCTTTGCAACCAAATAACGCGATCCGCGAGGACCCTTGGCCAAAAACAAGCTTCCCCTGTCGCTGTTGGTCAGTATGCTCACATTAACAAGGATTTTGTGACAAAGGGTGTCAACATCCAGTTCGTTGGCAATGTCTCGGATCAGTTCCATCAGCAGATCCGGTTCTTTTAGACTTTTTAAGTGCTGCTGCAGTTCCTTACGACTTCTATAGAACAAAAATACAGAATTAGAGTTAATCAAAAATGCGATACACCTTAGATTCAAAAATAAGCTAATCGAATATAAATTTATAATTTTCTGATTGTTCGGTAAAACTTACAATACTATTTTAATAATATTTATCTTAATGAATGCATATGTATGTATTTTTTCTATTGAAGGTGAAAGTGTTTTTTTCATTTTTTGTAAGAATAAAATTCAGTCGTACAGTAAATGGTGAATTATCTTCATTAAAAGTGTTACTGAAAAAGATTTTGACGCATATCCTCGTTCAGTAATTAATATTGCAGATTGGTTTGGGTTTATTAACATCGCATTAGAAGCAACATGTTGGCTATTAGCGACGGACTTCTTAATTTTGAACTTCGGTCAAGTGAGGAGAACGATACATGAGCTGGCACCCCATCTCTTAACTTCCTCACCACGCCGACGTTTAATATAGCAGAATTAAGTAAAATTAATATGCGGCGACTCTACTCAACAACAACGGCAGAAGTTAAAATGCCGCCTTAATATATAATATGAGTGGGAATACCTTTGTTCTAGTTGATAAGAGCACTACAAAAAAACAACCGGACAACTTTTCTCCGGAACAATGGTCGATGTTTCAAAACGCCACCTGTAGTAATGGTAAACTGTCATCCCACACCATGATGTAGAAAAATATCTCCGATCTGGAGGGGAAAATATCTCACGCGTCGAAGAGGTGAGACATGATTTGAAAACTAGATGACAGTACTGTAGAAATGATTGTTGCATATGCCCTGGTCCTAAATAAATTCTGTGTGTCTAACTAAGATAACCACACATGAATCACAACTAGTGATATAGCACGCACCAAATAGACCCGCAATTTCAACTCGAGACAGCCGATGAAGTGAACTGGAAATTGTTCATAGCGAAATTAATTACAGCAAAGAGATAAAAAAAATGATTGCACTAATAGCCGGAAAATTAAATTTTTCTGCAAATATATTTCAGAATGTTACTCTTCATATAATTACGAAGATATTGGAAGGGGCTATCTTCAGCGGAAGGGACAGCGACTATCTTCAATAACAAGTCCAGAATTTAAAACACTTTAATAAAACGCCATCAACGACTTAAAGGGAATCCATTTTGGTTTAGTTGGTTAAACCACTACAGAAAGTAAATGAACAAACTTCTTCGGATTCAATATTTGATTGTTTGAAACGCCGCTGGCTCTCAAAGTCAACTGTCCAAATCGACCATTGGGTCGAAAAACATACCACGCCGAAAAAAATACAAGTCAAATTATTTATTAGATTATTATTTATTGTTAAAATTAGAAAACATTTAAGGCTTTTAATACCTATTTTTTTATTTAATATATATGTGTGTGTGTTTGTGTATGTATTTAATATATAGTATGTGCGTGCGTGTGTATAGTATTAAAAAAGTATGCAAACTTGAAATGCATCGGAATATATGAAAGGGATAGTTTTGAATTGTGAAAAGTTATGTATCGGAAAGCATTTCTTTAATTTTCTATGGTAGAGGAAGATAAGGAAACAAACTGTTATTACACATAAAGCTATATCACACAGTGTTGCATAAATATACGTTTATTTGGAAAGTAATATTTATTTACTAATAACTAAAGATGTTTAATTATGAATTATGTAGAAGTTTAATTGGAACAGATCCATTTAAGGATTGTTTTCTTTAAAAATAAAAAAGAAAAAAAAAAAAAAAAAAATGGCCGCGGTAGCTTAGTGGTCAAGGCCGCGGCCGGCGGTCTACTTCGAGTTGTACGTTCGAGCCTTGGTGGCACTTAAGACCCGCTGTGTAACAGGGGTTGATGCACGTTAAATGTGTCGAGTTTCAAAGTCCTGCTGTTGACGTGGTGTGCATGTTAGAAGAGGGTGTGTCAGCTGTCCTCGTCACTTGAAAGAGGTGCAAAATTACGAGTTCGGTAGCCCTCTTGTTGTTTCTAGTGCGACGTTGATAAAGCAAACCAACAGCTCTTCAAAAATTTTTGTAAACTTGTCTTTAAAATTAAATGTATTTCTTCCCAGAAATAAAATTACCGCAATCAATGTTTTTAATATATTTAATCTTAGTTAACTTCAATAATTTATAACATACAAAATGTAACTGGCTATGTATATTTAAAAAGCATCGGATAGTTGGGGAAAAGAAAATTACTTGCACACATATTATTTTTTGGCGGAAAAACATTCAATGAATTAAATTATCGAAGTATATAAAAATAATTATAATTTTTACTTCCTGAAATTTTAATCTGTCTTTAATGTGCCGAGTCTCTTACTCTCAAATCAGTTTATTTTTCACTTTCACGTTACATAACTATCAATTTTGTTTATTTATTTTAGTGGTGTTTAAGAACCACATAAGAGAAATGAGATTACTTTTTAAAGTTTAATATTCTTGTAAAAATTTCCAAGTAAAATGTATTTTATTGGAACTTTTTTCTATGGAAAAGATAATAATTTTTAAAAAGAATGTATTTTCCAGTAACTTATTCAGTAAATAAGTATAAATCCGTGCTTATAATGTACTCTGTAATATTTAAATATAAACATTATATAAATCAAAATGGAATAGTTTTAAGACTTAAGGTATTACTTTTTACTGTACGAATAAGAAATTTCAAAATCAAAATGCATCAAAATATATGTTTCTCACACAACCATCTGTTATTCCCCACATATATTTCCCCAACAAATAGGCAAGGAAAAATATTGCCCTTAGTGTCAAGTTTTTCGAACGCATTCAGTAGCAAAAAGTACCTTGATGCACCTATATACTATGGAGTAACATGTATCACATAAGCTTAGAAACTTGTTTTTTTTATAAGTTCTTTTTTTATCCTTCTGCAAAAAAAAGTCTTCTAAAAGTAAGCCTCGAGTTTTTATATGCAAAAAATGTAATATTTTTGCATAAACCTTAGTACAATATTCTTTGGAAGAAAAAATGAATGTCTAAAACTTTTTTTCAACATAAATCTATGGAATAGTAAAGAAATAATTTACTGAAAAAATAAGTAGCTTAACTTTGTAGAAAAGGCGATAAAAGTTTATATCTCCAAGAAAACCCATTAATTTCTAGAAGAAACGTTATTTTTTTGTGTGTTTAAGTTATATATGTCACAGAAAAATAAAATGAGGTTCTCTGAGATGGTGAATGAAATTTTTTTTGAAACATAGTTTATTTTTAATAATTACTTACAATAATTCCTATTATAAATAATAAAATGGCTATATTTAACCTTTATTAATTTTGTAATACCATTATACTAAAAATTAAAATTGCCTTCAATTATTAGCTTAAAACTTCTAAAATTAATTGGCTATTTTCGCGAATCCCAATCTATTGTTTATTTAAGAACCATTTCTCTTAACACTCAAAACATATAAGCTACTACAAAAACAATGTTAATTTTAATCATCAAACAAATTAAAACAATTATAATAGAAATTGTTCTATACAATGAGTTACGAAGAGTGTAACTCGTTACATAGGTGTTAACTATTTTTAGTATTTAATAAATTACTTGATTATATATTAGAATTAAAGTAAAATATAAAATATTGAAGTAAACAGTATTATTCTCTTCAGAGATTAAAACTAAAGCAAACGATAAACTATTAAGTTGAATATATTTTAAGATAAATGTAATTATCGCTGCTATAAACTTAATTACTTTTTATATTATTTTAATCCAATAAAATAACGTAGAAGTTCTTTAGGAAACATTTCGAAAATTAAATTCATTATTCGTGAAAGCAGGCATCAAATATATACGCAAAAAAATTTACGTAAAATTACGCAAAAACATTACGGTAAAATTTAAGCAAAAACATTACGTTAAAATTTACGCAAAAACATTACGGTAAAATTTTGAGAAGAGCTCACACTCAAGGGACCATTTTGTGGTTGAATAAAACAGTAGCTCCTTGGGTGATAAATAAACGATTATGGAATAAAATTCATATTTGTGTCTAAATATTCAAATTAAAGCAAACAATAAAATGTCAAATTAAATGATAATAATCTATTCAAATATTAAAATTAAAGCACATGATAAAATAATAAATTAAATATGTCTTATGAAGAAAATTTCACTGTTGTGTGTGTGTAATAAAAATAAAATAAATCTTTAGAAATTAATCTAATCTCAACAACTTCTATAAATATTTCTAAGTTTTTGGAATATTTTTCTGGATTGCTATTATAACCTCAATGTTTAGTTGAAAAGCGAATTGTTCCAATTTACCCGGTTGTGTTCGGAAGTTCACTCAGCTTCCTACGTTTTAATTTTTAATGGAAGAATTATGTACTGTCTTCAGAGCTGTCAACGAAATAACATTGCGCGAGTAAAAATAGATTTTTCCTTTGTTATATTCAAACTTTTACTTTGCTCTCGCTGACGGAAAGTGGGTTACTAAAATTAATTAAAGTAGAAAGTTTTCTTCATAATTTATCTCGTCATGTTGAGATTTAAAATTAGTTCAATTAATTATATGCACCCTAAAAATTTGAATAAACATTAAATAAGAACTCACATTGGATTATTTTTTTCCATGTTAATTACGTACACTTTTATTTCAAAATATTATATGATTTTAATGAAAATATTTGCAGCTTATGCATTCATTGAGACTTATGTATATATTGCATAAATATTTTTATTTTGTTATAACTACCATTCTACTTAAATTAGAAGTTAATACAAAAATTATGAACAAGTGATTTTGTTTAGAACTGTGATAAATAAAAAAAAAAAACTTTCTTAGCAAAAAAGGAAATTATTTTCATTTTTAGGTTTTCTTTTCTCTCAGTAAATCGACACACAGTGGCTCCCAAAATTCTTACTTTCTTTCGTAAAGGCGTAAAATAGTATTATTAAATAGTTATTTAAGGATATTATAGGAACTATTGAATTCACATTCTGAAATGTATTAGGGTATCATACAAAAATGATGAATTGATTATAGTTTGATTACTATAATTTTTATGCTGAAGTTACGGTTTTCAAAGTCACAAAATTGATAGTTCGCTGCATATTCTTTGCATTTATAATGTTGCCAAATGCCGTGCATTGGTTTGAAAGGGTTTGTGTACTTTCATTAAATATGTTTGCCCACTTTACTCGTAATACTCTTTTTAATAGTTTTTCGCTTTTAATGTTATGTTTTTGAACATATTTTTCATACTAAGACCCCTCCCCAAGGCGCTTTTCATAATGTGCTTGAGAGATTGCGGTAGTTTATGTACTTACATTTTACAACTATACGCTCATCAAAACTTAACGGTATATCTTGGTTCGTAATATTATTGAAAAACATACCATGCGAAACTTAACCTACTTTTTGAAAAATAACTTGAAGCACTTAATTTTAAATTATTCTTCAGTGTATCCAAGTATATCATTTAATCCATGATTTCGACAATAAAAATTGCTTCCACATCTTTTGCACAGACATACAAACCCTTTCAAGAATCAAACCTCCTTTACGCCTGGCATTAAGAATGATGTTTGGGTATTAGGATTCTATCAGACTTACCACCTTGTTACTTCCAAAAACACTGAATTAGTTACTCAGAGCGCTACGTTATTTCAAAAATATCGAGGCCTTGGAGTATGATTTTTAACAAATGTAATCCCTTTCTCTCTATTTTCTTTGGAAATGAAAGATTATCCTCTGGGTACGCTACTACTATAGTTTCCAGAAAAGCATCTACCTCTTTCTGTAGAAGTAAATGAGGCTATGTTTACCGCATTCACCTTTGCATATTTTCATTTTCTTCTTCTCAGGTTTATTTGCTTTATGCCCAAATTTTTCATACATCTAATTCAGTTTCTGTGTCCTGCTTAACTGCTTTGAGCATCCTTTGCAATATGATTTAGAAATTACCACACACATTAAAAATACAGTTTTTCAAATTTCAATTTTAATTTTAGTTCCAGAGCTCATTTTCACAGCTAAAACATTATTTCTCATCGAAATCAAACATTGATATAAATTATTAGTAGTTTTAAATAAGAAAAGAAATAATATTTAATGATCTCGAAATTAAAATTTAAGGTTGATGTAACGTATTCATTTGGATTCAGTAAAATGAATTCAATAACTTATTAAGAAAGCATTATTTTAATCTTACTTTTATTTTATTTAGCAAGCTGAATTCTTTAAGGAGCTTTGACATTCTTGTAACTTTCTTCCTATATAAATACAGTACTATATATTGTATTAGGAACTTCATTCAAATTTTCCATGTTTTGAGAATAAAAATATTACATTATCGCCCAGTTCCCACTGAAAAATTATCAAGTAGCATATATCATTTATACCTTCTAAACATTATTGTTTTGCTTATTTCCAAGGGGATGAGAAGGGAGATGATTTAGGGTACTACCATATTTTTCAATTTCAACTCATGCATTTACTCTACAGAAATTAAGAATTCTACAGAATACACGTGTTTACAAAATAATAGCCCAAGTTTGAAAACATACACTCACAAATCTTAAGAAGTTACATCCTTTCCTGACAAAGTAAAGTAAAAATAACGCCCCTTATAGCTTATAAAATTATAAATACTCAATGCAACTGCAGGGTTGCGGTAGCCTAGTGGTCATGGTTTCGGATTCGTTTTCGTTCAATTGCGGGTTCAAGCCTTGACCGCTAATGACCCGCCGTGTAGCCGGGGCTGATGAATGTTAAATCTGTCAGGGTCCAAAGAAATTTCATTGGTGTGGTGGGAAAGTTAGGAGAGGGGGTGTCAGCTCAGGTGTCATTCTCGTCACTTGACCTAGGTTCAAAATTACGAGGTCCGTCACCTTTAGCCATCGTATTGCTTCTAGTGCGACGTTAATAAAAACTAAACTAATAAAAACTCAATGTAACCGCTACTAAAAATGTGAATGATATCCATTCAATAATAAAATTTATATGCCACACTTTTTTAGGATGTTCGGATATATTTTGAACGACTGCAGTTATTATTCTTAATCAGAGGCCCCAAAGAGGATCTCATTAGATTTCCTTCAATTTTCTTCGGGTACTTAAATGCCAAAGTGCTTTTTTCTGCCGCTACAGGTGAACATTGTTCAAATGAAAACTTGAATAACTACAGTTATTTAAACTGTAACACGAAAACACGTTGAAAACAAGTGTGTGGTTTCAGTTTTAGAATCGATTGGATATCATTTGTGTTCTTAGTGATAGTCACATTGAAAACTGAACGTTTTACAAACTTTAGTATTATTTTTTTACATAATTTGTCCAAAAAGACAATAATTTCTTTAGTTTTGTGATTGTAGCTCTTCAAAGTTCGGATATTCGTTTGTAAATACTCTGCATATGGTGAAAAGTTCAAAACCATTACTTCAAAACTACAGCTGGGAAAATCTTTAACTATTTTTTTGGCATTATAATGTAAAGAAATAAACTGTATATACATAATGAAGTTAAGAAATGATCAGCAAATGAGTTGCAGTTCGCATGAAATATGCGTAAATTCCCCAACAAAATTTTTGGAAAAAAAAATGCACTTGAAATTTGAAAATAATAAATGAATAGTTTTTGAATTTTTTTTTACTCTGCATATATGTTAGCTCATAAGTATGACATGCATTCATTTTAAATTGCCTCATTTATCCTCATTTAAATTCATAACATATTAAACTCGATTCATTAGTTGTAATCATGACCACGCTAATGGATCTCTTTAAATTACCGTAAGAAAAAAAAATTATATTCTAAAGACAAAATTTAATTATGAAGAATGATAAATTATATGTTAACAATCTGCAACAAAAGCAAAATTATACTTATTGGGAAAATATTTCGTGACTAGAAAGACTATCATTTCATACGCGATTCCAACGATCGCTAGAAATTTATTTCTTTTAATACATTCTTCTTCTGCACTTTTTACCTTTCTATAAGTTCAGGCTTGAACAATATAGTTTATAATTAAATTTACCAGTAGCGAAAGGAAAATAATGCATAAATCAATTTCAAGGAACTGTTAATAATTAAAAGAATTAATTGAGCGGAAGAAGAAAAAATGAAGGTTTTTTTACACATTCCATTGTAAGTCAATCAACACTTTTGGCTCTAAACAAAAGTGTCTTACAAGGATGTCATAATTTCGTAGCCTTTGGCTTTATACAAAGACTCGCTTTCAAAACACTAAAAATAAATTTTTGAAATTATTTTTTGCTTAATATTCTTTACTAAGCAGTCCTATCTCATTAACGTCTAGTAATTTTTTTTAATTCTACAGGTGCGCTTGTAATATTTGCTTTTTACAAAGTTAACACTTTCCTTTGTATAGAGCAATGTATTTGTATCATTGGCTACTATTCAAGGTGAGTCCAAAGGACTCGGAATCATTTATCTATGAATCATGGATTATTTTTATACAAACTTCTAGTGGTATATTTATAAGTTCGCTCGCTTCGAAGCTGGATAATGTAATTCAAATTACTATCACGTGACAGATTTCAAGTCTCAAATGCATAGGTCACAAGTCGGAGATTCACAAATTACAAAAAATGTTACCATTTTATTAATCCGAGAATCAAGTCAAAAATTTTATTCGAGTAAATGAATGTTATGTAACATAAGTAAGATATTAAACCTTCAGCAGGCGCGTGAATGTGAGAGGTAAACCCCAGTTGAATTCGGTTTAATATCTTTATCCTAGAAAGCTCTGTGAGCGCCATTTGGTTGGTCAGTTTTATTAACGTTGCAATAGAAGCAATGCGATGGTTACAGGCGACGGACCTTGAAATATTAAATCTCGGTCAACTGACAAGAATGACATTTGAGCTGGCACTCCTTCTCCTAACTTCCACACCACGTCAACTGGAGAACTTAGGACCTCGACAGACTTAACGTGCATCAGCCTCGACTACACGGTGGGTCTTTAGTGGACAAGGATCGAACCCGCGACTGAACGAAAACCGCCGGCCACGAATCCGAAACCATGACCACAAGGCTACCGAGACGACATGGCAGCAGTGGGATTCAATAACTATATAGACTAATTTTTAAATTTTTTTTATATAAATTTTTTAATTGTTTTGGACTTCCATGTTGTGTTTATAAATTCAAAAAATTTAATAAAGTCATCCGTGATCTCATTTCTGTTACTTTCATGTCAATTCAACAAATCAATGGTCATTTTGCGTCATTTTCACGATTTCCATTTGCGCATTTTCGGTTTTTTTAAGGAATAATTTTATGATTTAAATAGTGTTTTCTTAAATAAAGCGCACTTATTCACTCTTTACTAATTACAAAATTATTTTCCTAATTAAACTCTGAAAAATTACATTTCACAATAGCGAATCTAGGAAATAAAAGCAAACTTTTATGTTAGTGCCATCTGAAAGGTTAAAATAAGCAATTTTCTGTAGGAAGGCTAAAGTAGAATACGATATTAATAATGAAGAGTTATACTTTTTAAAACATTCCCTGGGGTTGATTCGTGTTCTGCAATATCAAATAAAGACAGATTTAAATAATTATCTCGAAAAGAGATGGTTAGAAAGTGTTTCCGAAAGTAATTTTAAAGTAATAATTGTAAATATATATAACAATTCTCCCCTATATAAAGGGTTTGTTACTTACATCAACATTATAATGCATATGCGTTGTATAGAACTCGAATAACTTCTATATACAAATCACTAATCGGAAAATCAAGTCTGTGAGAGCTTATCAATAATTTTTTAAAATAATTTCATTACCACAAGTCGATGGCGTCTAAAATGCTCTTAGTTCTAAATTAAAAATATCTCAATTTTCATCTAAATTTTAATGGATTTCAGAAAATGATCAATATCACTCTCAAAGGGCTTAGTAACCTTACCACACATTAAAACATACTTAACAACACTTCCTTTCCGTGCTTCAGAAAACACTCTTAGTTTCTTATTTTCTTTTCATTAGTCTTAAGTACATAGACGATTGTTTTCTCATACAAAAGAGTTGCGTGTACTTCAAATACGATTAGCCTGCTATTGATTCTCTGTTAATGGCTCCCTGGCTCCGATCCAACTACTCACATTTAATCGAGAACAGTTAAACGAAGTGTTAAGTACTAAGACATTTAATAAAAGTAGTCATTCAACAGAGGATTCAATGACAACTCCTTGTAATTCAGATAGAATTTATTTGTGATGGTGATAAATATATAGACATAAAAATTTTTTTAGGAATTAATTCACTCATCTCATACAATTTTCATTACGTTTAATATCGAAAGTCAAAAATATATTTTCAATTTTTTTTGTATATGACATTTAAACATTGAAAGGAATTAAAACATTTTTAAGATTTGGGAGGATTTGGGACTTTGACCAGACTTAACGTTCATCAGTTCGGCTACACGGTGGGTCTTTAGTGGCATCAGGGGTCGAATCTATGACTCGATTAAGACAATGCGACCATGACGACTAGATTACAGCGGCCGGCAATACCGGTAAGCTGGTTTTCTAGTTTACCGGTAAATTGCCAATATAAGTCTCAATTTGATACCTCAACTGTAATTCAGTACTTTTTAAACCGGTTATGTGAATTTAATTATGTACATAACTGTAATAAAAATTTCTTTTGACATTTACAATTACTTTATCCTTGAAAGAAAAACTTAATACTCATTGACTCAGCAAAAACAGCAATAAAGCATGGTAAGCCACATCTAACGCAAATACAAAATGTTAATGAAATCGTTAAAAAGGAACTGGTGTTTCTTCAACTGGAAATTATATGGAAAAATGTATTCAAATAGATTGACGTTCTTTAAAAATTATTAAACAGACAAGTGTAAAATCTATACCTGTTTTTTTCTTGCAGCAGAATTAATTTGTAAAAAAAAAAATTAGATCACAATTAGGAAATGAAAATGTTGATAAGTTACGTTTATTATGTGCTTATTTCTTACATACATTGATTAATACATTGCATATTAAATTATATATTTATAAGTGTGTTTTCATTGTGGAAATTTATTCATGTATAAGTTTTATATAGGATTTAATATGAAATTGTTAAATTTCGTTTTTGAATAAAAATTTATTTTCATATCCATTTCACACTTTATTGAATCAAAATTATCATTCTCATAATTTTTACTTCATTTTCATGGTTTAAAGAGTTCCCAATATACTAGTTTTGTTTTAAAAATTTTCAAATTACAGGTAATGCACTCGTATGCAAAATTAAGAAAGTTTACAAATTATTTTTATTTTTGCAGAAATTTTTGAACCAAAGATATTAATTATGCCCTCAAAGAATTATGCAAATATTCAGAGTAGAATACGTAAGCGTACATGTGTGTGTCTGTGGAAATGTGACTAGGGAGGGGGATAAATACATATGGAGGCGAAATGTGTGCTCGTATTCATGCACGACTCTCCCCATGAGTCTCGCAAGAGTTGCGTAAATTTTACATGATATCAAATAAAATGAGTAGCCCTGAACGAAATAGAGAATTGTCGGATGATTGAAGACAGGCTAATAACAAGTGCAAGAAACTACAGTAGCGTCCAGTGTCGTCTGCAATTTGTGGAAACAATATCAGAACACTGGATTTACATGGAGAAGGGACTTCACAAAAGCACTGTCTCTTTCTTTTTTATAGATTAGTCGAGATTCATCCCCAACAGTAATTTTCGGTGTATCTATATCTGTACACATACCAGCCCTACCTAAACAAGGAAAAGGATCCTTACGGTGGTTGGTTTGGCAGGCTATATGATGAATGACAGCACAGATCGCCACGTGTTTAATAAAGGCTGCTATGGGGTATAGAGTGGGATTTTAGACCCATTTGTTCAACTGTTAGTAATTTACTAATCCAGTTAATTATGAGTTCCTGTTACCGGATGATAGTGCTTGTCCTCAGTAGGGCCCATATACCAGAATATTATGAAATACTCCACATATATTGGTCATCTAAATTCTCTGAACTTAATCCTGTAAAGTTTGTCTGAGACAATCTTGGGACACCAATTACCTCTGGCCATTCTGCCCCGAGAACTATCCTAGAACTAAAAACTACCTTTTTGAATAAGAGGGATTGACTGTCTTAATTGCTTCTTATTCAGGACGCCATTACGCTGTGACACCTGAATGGCTGTAAAAAGGGACCATATCACATATTAGACTCATTTTCAGATCGATATCACAACGTGTATTTTGTTCATTCCTGCACTGTGAGTTTTATTTATAATATTGCGTACATAAAATGAATTATAAATGGTACATTTCTTTCCTTACTATAAATATATATTCATATCAAATTTCATTAAAATCTGTCCATAAGGTTTCCTAAAGTTCATTGTAATATGCCAATTCTCAAATTCGTAATATGCAAAATTGAAAAAATCTTTGAAATGCAAATGTGGGCGGTTTAAAATATTTTCATGTTGACTTTAATTATATAAATCATACTTGCTTTCGTTGTGAAAAGCTATTTATGAGTAAGTATTACTTATAATTTGTTAAAAAAAAATGCTAAATTTCATTTATATTCTTTTGTTTGCAAGATACAATTTCTCAGTGTACAAGAATAAAATAAAATGATTTATTGTACTGAATTTTGGTTTTCTAATCATGGCTTACGAAATTTCTGATAATTCATCGGCATACCAGATTTCTTTGAAAAATTTCCGAATTAAAGTAATTGAAATAATTTCGTGAATTCGCGATCACCACCGACTACTTCCATACCATCCTCGTCACACGATGAGCGAGTGTCAAGGCTACAAGCATTGCGGACAGTAAAGGGAAAGTTGATTCGCGATTTCAGAAACCATTATTCATCCGTAAGAATAATGGTAGTTCCCTGAACGTGAAAACCGTACAAGGTCTGTAAGTCCTCACATGTTGTGTTGATGCTGGAAAAATGAGCTACTCTATCCCTGATGTTATTCTCATTACTAAATCCACAGCTGAAAGGTACCAATAGATCTCTAATGGTTTTTGTGCTGCTCTGTAGTGAAGCTAATTCAAAATAACCAAAAGTAATAATAACCCGAATTTAATGCTAAAGTTCAAAATGAATTTCTACGTTGAAGGTTTATATGTATTTACAAATTGATAAAATGATATCTTATCTGTTTCAATATCAGCTCCTTCCGATTCTTTTTAGAAAATATGACCGGATCAAATACTAAATTTTTTTCCATTGAGAAAAAAATACTTCAAAACTTAAAACATATTATAACCTCTCTTAGTTTGAAAATTAAACACAAATTAATGTAGTACGTATTTCTGTTTGAAACACATTTATACAAATCTATTAAATTTTTAAACATTTTTATATAAATCTATTAAATCTTTTCTGTATCATTTGACTGTTTATACAAAATAATCCATTTGCCCAGAATCAAATCTTCTCTAATGACTGCGACCTGACAATCAATTGCTGTGCAAACTATAATAGTTCTACCTTTTTTTTTACCCAAATGAAACAGAGCTCCTTGGTTGGAGTGTTAACTAAATCTCTCCTGAGACAGTAAAAGTAACTTTTTAACAAGAATTTTTGCAACCAAACTTCCCTTCGCCGTTGGCGTTATTTGTAAGTGAAGTTGTTTACTGCTTTCTCTACGAGAATTTGAGCATAAACGTGTTAGCTCAATGGCGCTCGTTAAATTACCCAATTCTAGCTTAGTAGCGTTTTCTCAGCAAGCCTTTGGAAGGCACAGTGGTTAGTTCATTCAAATAATCACTAACACTTCCGACAGTGTTAGGCCATATTGAGACTGATGGATTATTTTTCGATTGCAATAATTTTTAATAGAAATACTTCTACCCACATTGTAACTGTGAGTCAAAATTTTAAAAACATTTTTCTCACCTTTTAAAGCGCTCAGTTGAGTTGAAATCTTCCATACATAATTTTTTGGGATGAAAATACAATAATTTAATTATAATTAATAAAAAATGAGTAAAATTAATTATTTAAAGATTTAAATTTTACACCAAGCTTCTCTCCAGATCCCAAATGGTAGCAAAATGTTACGCAAAGTGGGAAGTTTGAAAGAAAACCCATGTTTAGAAAACTAGTTTTTTACCGGTGTTATTTCATTTAAATCACTGATATGCATATAATAATCTTATGCATTTAAATTTTAATTCTTTCTTAGGTTATTCTTAATTTTTTATTTTGAGGAAAGATTAATAGCTTAACTTTTTAATTTTAACTTTAAATTTCTCGGCAGGTAATAAGCTGAAGTCAGTCTCGCACAGCAACAATCAACAAGAGATTAAGAGCCTAAAAAAAGACTTTGGGCAAGATCGAAAACAACGTTAGCGGAGAAACCAGATGAGACAAAGGCAGATCGAAAGAAGGAAAACAGGCAAAAACAAAACACTTGATATGTTTGTGACGTCGGGTTATCCGCGATTTTCTCGTCATTTACCCCGAGGACTTTTATCAATTTGAATTGCATAAAGTTACAATTTTTTTCCAACCAAAATTAAACGTGATTAGAAACATTAAATGAAGATAGAAGTGGAGTGAAGAAATTTAGATATAAAGATGTATAAATCATAAGCAAAAGATGGAAAATGACGGAAGATGGAGGATAAGGACTTGTTGCCAGAGAATTGTTACTGAGATTTAAATTCTTCTGTTTGTTTTGTAGATTGGAAAAAAAAAGTTCTACTGACAGCATTAATCTACGTAGTTGTTGTCGAAATAAAATGGGAAGTTAAAAACGAGTAGATAGGTAAAATAGATTTCTTATTTAAATCATAAATTAAGTCTGAGTTAGGTTCAAATTCTAGAAAGAGCGACCTTAAATTATTCTGTAGAGATAATAAATAAAGAAGCTGTTTTATTCTTGCTTATCTTAAATTAGAGCTCAGCAGGTTTTGATTAAGATAATAAATTGAGATATGGCCCAAGAGCCGAATAATCATGGACAAACACCACATGTTTGACGAAAGAAAAGGAAAAAGATGCACATCAGACGGTATTCGATGCGATTCGACTCTACGAGAAAGGGATGAAAATCCCCTCCCATTGTAAACAAGGCAATAGTTGTTAAATATTTACTAATACGTATAATTATACATAATTAATATATATAAGTCGGGTTATAATTTCTAAGAGGTAAATAGTACTTTGAGCAAAGCTTTAAAATTGCGTTTTTAAACGGAACGGAAACGTTTGACAAATGCAGTAAAAAATATAACGAAACGAGTGAAAGAAAGGAAAGCAAGAATAGAGAGAAAAAATCTTTCATAATCAGGCCTACGACAGTGAGGGGAATATTTTAAGTTCATGTTTGCATTTTTTTCAAAGTTTTGATTTTTTGTGGTTTTCTGTAATTTATGTCAATTGTAATATTTAAAAAAATATCAAGGAATAATAGTCTACCTAATCATCAATATCTGTAAATAAATAGATCTCAATTTTATATAATATGCTTCTTAGTCATGGCATTTAAAAATAATTCATCTTTTGTGCGTGATTATAATTAAAAATCAATTAGCATTTCTCAATGGAAGCATTTAATTGGAAATATTTACAAATATTTTGATTATTGTCATTCTCCAAAACATGAAGAATTATTTAATTAATAAGTCAATTATTGTTAAAATTCTTCCCATATCACAAAATGTTTAATCGTTATATAATCATTTTATTGTTTTTATTCCCCTTTGTTGATGTGAAGTTCATAGATATAAATTTTGAAGTTGTCTATTTTGATTTAAAATTTTCTAGACAAGACACATTAAATTTGTCTTCCATAAAAAAATGCAAAGTATGGGTCTCATGTTCGAAAATTACAAAACTGTTATGAAAATCTGAGTACAAGTTACAACTATGTTCAGGTTGTTTTGCTTTTACTACTAAAACACTTTTGGTGTATTAAAATTTATTAAGACCAGTTTGAGGAATTATTTTTCAGAAAACAATTTCTACTGGAATTGTTCTTTTGCCATGTCCTTTTAGTGTACCCTTTTCAGAAATTTACGTACCCCTAAGGATACACATAACAAATCTTCCGAATCATTAATACAAAGCAAACGTAAATTGTCTGTACATAGGATAAAATCAAAGTGGCTCTTGCAGAAATAAAGAAAGTAATCGAAAATTTAAATTTATTTCAATAAGCTAAGGACCTAGTTCTTTCCACTGAAAGAAGTAGCAATAAATTAATTTAATATAAATTTATTATTTATGTTAAATTTAATTATATTTATTTACAAATATGAGGTAAAATTTCCATCGCTGTTTACGAATGTAAATAACATTCAATTGATCACTATATTAAAAACATAATGAAAATATCATTATTTTCATCTCAACTACCTTTCCCAAAATTTATTTTTCAATAATGAAATTCTTCATTATATTAAAAACTTCGAGTAAGTATTTAATATCTCAGATAAAATATTTAACGGGAAGAAAGCTTTTAAAAACTTGGATTTTATTATAAGAGCTCCAGGTCGAATTGATAGCGAAAGCTATTTAATTTATCTCGGGAATTTTCTGGGTAAAAAATTGAGCATTAATTTTCCCTCTTCCGTTAAATAATCTTATTTTTAGAGTAAAACTGCGACCTTTTAAATTGTTCGTCAAGAGAGCAAAAACTTTTGCTACGATTAACTTCGTAATTAAGCGGAGATATTTGTACTTTTATGTAAAAAATACTTTTCATTTTAATGAGAAAAACACCCTTAATAAAAATTAAGTGTTAATCATTTTCCGGACTTATGAAAACAAATTACACATACATACTGAACTTGAATCATATAAAAAAAAAGCAATTAAAACTAAATACACTGATAACACATATTTTGTATTTTCATTATGTTTAGTTAAAATTAATTAGTGAAAAATGCCTAAGGTATTAACAATTATTGAGATACATTAAGTGTAAAATGGATAAAATTATAATTAAAAATTAAATCTAATAAAAAATAACCTCATTAGTATTAAAAAGCGTGCAATTTTTTATATATTTCTGCAACATAAAATAAGGAAATAGTTAATTAAGTTTAATGAATTTAATAGCACAAAGTACAATGTATTAAAAAAGCATTTTTGGAATAAAAAATAAACACAATAATATGATTGGATATATATATATATATCCAATCAAACAGTATCGTAAAGTTTTTATTATTATTAAGAAATAACCGAGATAGTTGGGGTAAAATTTAATCTGTATGTTCATTGATTCGCTTGTACATTGTTGTAAATTATAGCTACGAATTTGGATTTGTTATATTTCAGGGCACTTTAGATTGAAGTAATCCGCAGTACGGAGAAGATGAAATTCAATCTACTGAATTCTACAATGATGGGTCGAATGATATATTTCATTCAAAAAATCTGCAAAAAATGTATTACTCTAGATAGTGAATTTGTAGATAATAATAATTAAAAATTAAATTTTTATCACAATTAGGTTTTGTAATAATTAAGGATCATTTAACATGCAGCATAAATTTTATTTAGATATCTCGGTTATTTCTTAATAATGTTTCAAGCTTTATGATACTCCTCGTGATTCCATTAAAATGTATGGTTCATTAACTTATAGTAAAATTAATTTGAAATGCATATTTCGAAATGAAAATTAAATCTTAACATTTGACTGGAGAAAAATGTATTATTTTTTTCAAAATCAGTTTATTGTTATTTCTAATATGTAAGAGAGAGTAACTATATTTTATTTTTTTTATTTGAATTCATGCGTAATTTAGATGGGCGTTCCTCAATGTCTTATGAAAAAGTGTCTCATGAAAAAAGCTCAGTGTCTTATGAAAAAAGTATAATAAATATTGTAGGATAAGTTTTTAACATCAATTGACAATCGAGACAAAATATTCGCTTCTTTTTCTCGAATAATTTCATCATAAAAGTGCAACAAAACAGCACTTAAACTACATTATTATAATTTTATAGTAATTCTATCCCAAAATATAATTTTGTAAAGGGTTGGAAATTGGCAAACAATTTAATCCAAGCAATGTAACGCACTGCACTATCAAAATGTTATGTAAGAGATTATGATATAATTCAGAATGTCCTACAAAATATATGGAACAAATATAAAAATTTTCATTACATATTAATGGGTTTTATTTTCAAAAGAGTGTTCAGACGGTACGGGCATCAATTTAAGTATAATGAATTTTACCAATAAAATTTACATGTTTAAAAAGGAAGGTTCACTGACTTCTGATTGGTAAGAATTAGTTCACATAAGAAGTAACATAAGGGCTAATCAGGATAGATTGTTTATTAACGCTGAGCTCAGAAGCAAAACAAGAACAAAAGACGACAGTGCTTAATAAAAGGATTGTAGTGACGAGGAAGACATCTGAGCTGGCGCCTCATTCTCCTAACTTACCCACCAACCCAACGAGAGGACTTGGAGCCATCGACATATGTAACATGAATAACTACACGATAGGTCTTTAATAGAACCAGAACTCGACTGAAGGAAAGCTGGTCGTGAGTTGGCGACCTTGACCAATCAGCTACCGCGGTTGCTAATTCGTAATTGGGCTTGAAGTTTTGAATTTTGACTAATTGAAGGGATTTTCATAAGAACTTGAACCTAATTGTTTCAAATCACTTTACGTGAGAAATACGATGATTCAAAAGCTCTTAGTTTCTCATTCTTCTATATTTTAAGTCACATCACGTGAGAAATTTGATGATTCCTTAGCTTCCCATGCTTCCTATATTTTAAGTAACGTCACGAGAGAAATTTGATAATTCAAAAGTTCTTAGCTCGTCTTAAACATCGCTGGTAACAACCCAATGAACATGATCATTTAGGTTCTTAATCGTCTCAGTCGCAGAAATCAATGATACCTGAATTTGGATTGGTATCCAGATTAGTCTAACTTCACCAGTACAACTTGAAAGGAATTGGAGATCCAGTTGTATTTGAAATGGAATAGTAGTGGCAATTTCATATGACAGCTGAGTAACGTTTCTGTCTTGGCTATCTATAGTCGAATGAAACCACAGTTGATGTTGTCAGAAGGTTATCTTCTGACCAACAGGACATCTAAGATATCTACAATCTAATCGCAGTTTGTCGGTGGTATATTCTGTTATATATGTGTTATTCCATTCCTTGAAAGATTATCAAAGTTGAATGGGTGATAAAAAATCAATGGTGACATCTTCAACTCAGTTTTACAAAATATACAGTGAAATACGATTGACATTAAATAGAGGGAGCTGAAATATATTTTCGTGTGAAATGAATCAGACGTTGAGCGATACAGGTGGGAAAAAAAATCTAACCGATATTTTTTCGATGTTGTCAACATTTATTAATTCAATTTCGTTCTACTACTTACATTTGCTGGTACATTAACTGCTTTAAACAGATAGATTTTCATTTGAGCAAAATAATGGTTTCTTTTCATCTCAATATCTTTGACATTGCACGAATAAAAGATATATTTATGTAGAATACAAAAAACACGAAATGTTAAAATGTGATGTAAATTATTATTGTTTATATCAAAAATGAAAGAATTCTGTTAGAAATTTATTTCTGACTTAGCTCCCTATTCTAAAGGAGTTATTATTCTTCCAAAAAAAAATTTAAAAAAAAACCATTTTTTTTCTAGAGATGGACCTAATCTGATCTTTTTATGGAATTAACTGTAGTAAGTCATCCTTATATTGGGGATAAACTACTTTTGAAATAGCCTCTGTAGAGTTGAAAATGATCGAGTGTTTTTAATTGAAATCTTAAGTATTATGAAAGCTAAACCTCATAAGTATGAGTAAAACATCCGCCTACACCTGTACCTTTTTTCCTTTAATTCATGAACATACCATTTGAAAATTTCCAGATTGAAATGGATTTATTAATTTGTAAAATTCTCCAATTTCTTATATCTTTTATGAGATTAGAAATATTCTTGCCTTTAAGAGGATCTAATTATACTACCAGAATTTTTGGAGATCAATTTCTCTTTGAACTTACGCAATGGATTGTTAGCGTCAAGTATATCAATGGAATTAGAAGACAGAATATAGTATGGGCTTCTAATAAATTTAAATTATCACATAAAGTTTCGAATAATGTTATTAATTAATATCATAATTGATTCTAATTATTAGAGAGAGCTCTCGGCAATTTGAAACATAGCCAAATAAAAAGAACTCCGTAAGATAAGCACGTTTTCGTATCTTATTTTACAAGCCACTTATGGATTTTAACGTTCATTCAAATTTATTATACAACATTCTTGATTTTTCAATAAATTGATCTTAAGCAACAATCATATTTTTTTTTGTCATTTGGTCTAAAATTACTGCTAACGCTTCTATTGCTATTTCCCCCCAGTTTACCATAGGAAATGAATAAGTTAGAATCTATTTCCCATGAAAAAGATTTAGATATTGTTATAATTGTAAGGTGAATAACATTTTATCCCATTATCATTTTTCTCTCGATATATTCCAATATAATGAATTCACGTCAAGTACCTTGGATAAAATTTTTAAAAAGATTATAGCAGCAGACTTTTTTTTGAAAGTTATCAGCTGGTAAGAACTGAAAATTATTAATCAATTTGCATAAATTTCAGATGGGAACGCTTTTGTTCTCGATGTGATAACGCGATTAAATGCCCACTTCATAATATTTTAGAGAATGATGCTATTACCAAAAAATTTCTCTCCGTATTACTAAGTGCGTTTTTGACGCATTCATTTGTATAATTATGAATAATATATATTTTTATAAAGTTGTTAGTGATGGATTTTTTTAATAATATAACGGTGCAAATTTACTTTGGTTAAAATATCCAAAACCATATATATTTCAATTTTTTTTCAGCAACAATTTAACATGGAAAGAAAGGGGAAAAAACCCGTTAATTTTACATATTAAAAATAGAAAGTGAACAAAATGTTTTGAAAGCCGATTCATTCGTTTACTTATCATTTCTTAAAATAAAAATAAAATGAATATGAAATAAATAGTGTGAAGTCAATTTCAATGCACACTTTTTTCTTTACAGTTATTTGTATAAATATACAAAAACTATATAAAATAACATGTATAAATAGAACACTGTTAAAATTAATTATAATGTAACAAGTATCTGACAAAAAATACAATAGAAAAATAACAAAGCAAGCTACATAAAGATAAATATTCTTCTCTATCAATAAAAGAAAGACAAATAAACACTACTATTTTAAAAATGTTTCAAAACTCCTCTTCAAAAACATGTATTCTTAAATAAATCAAAAATAACATTTCGTTAATTTAATGGGATCTCTTATCTCAGGAAGAAAAATGCATTTCCCCCATTTACCATGAAGATATTAATTTGTTAAATTTTCCATACATTTCATTATTATTACAATATGTACTATAGTAAAATTAGAAATAATGTGAGCTTCTTTTTTGTAACATTGCAAGACCACAAATGCTCTTATATGTTCAAAGTAACATAAACTTGTGCTATAAATCCATGTATCATCAAATATAATTTAATTATAAAGAAGTATTTACTTTTGATCTAAACTTTATTTTTTATCCGTATTGGTAGATGAAATTAAAATTTAAAATTAATGCTAAGCTTTTAAATTACTTATTTTTAATGGATCATATTCAAATTTAGAGGTGTACATCATATATCTGACTTAAACATTGTAATAAAGTTATTTTAAATATTTTCTTATAAGTTTTTCATGGACTAATTATAAAAATGAAATTTTCTCCACCAACTGAATATCATTAGAAATATATATTATTTGGATTTCCTATTAATTAATCTAAGAGTTTTTGTACTTTTATGCATAATATAAAATACGCCATTCTAGAATTTTCCACCTCCAAAATTAAATAAATAAATTTATAAGTTATAAAAAAACCTTTTTAGAGTGTAGGGAAAATAAGTATTTACAGAACGTGCAATTGTTAATTGAGCAAACTGATTTAATTTGTTTCATTCTCTAACTTTCAACAGATCAACAATTGTAAGCTTTACACAATACAAATTCATGCTTTTTAGGTACACATTCGGTACAAATGACATTACTTTACATTCAATAATTATTTTCAAGTTATCCAGTACTGAAAGCTTTGCGCGCTATAAATTTTTATTCTTCAAAGTTAATATTATTCTGGAGAATCATACAGGAAGTTTACTCAGTTCTAATGAGGACAAAAGATTATCTGAGTTCATTTCGTAATCTAATTAAATAAATCCGTTGTCAAAACCTTATCTGTAATAATCAGCTTTACTCAACCTTTCCTCCAGTAATGCGTTTTTTTTGTCACAATTTGCATTTAGTTGTAAGTTTTGAAAACTTCGTCTCATTTATAATTTTATAAATTGGAGTCTCACACTTTTACATTGATTTTGCAATTTGTATATGAATCGATTTTGAAACATTCCCCAAGTTGCTTATCAAAATGAATGTCCTGGGCATTTAAATCAAGATCCAAAGAAATTTGAAGTTTCACATCCATTATTTTCTTTTTTATATTCAAGATTTAATTACAGGAAAGACTTATGTTATCCTGAATTTGATCCTACATTTTAACAGGAGAAAAAAAACGATATCTGTTCTACTCCCGCCTGATGTAATTGAAGTAAAAATAAAACAATCTGAGATTGAACTTGCATATTTACAAGTTACAAAGTTTAGAACGTAGATTGAAATTCAAAATACATACATATGATATATTCGATTTATTATATTCGATTATTATACTTTTTTTTTCTTTTACTTTTTTATTTCTTAAAGCCACTATTTCCATTACCTTTTATTTCTACTTCATTCTTAGAGTCACATGAATCGCTTGTCAATAGGTTTCCGTTCCTAATTTAGAGAAAATCTCCTTTTTTTGTGGAATTTAAAACTCGAGGGTTTCAGCGAATGACTCTCTTCTTATTTTGCAACTTGCCTTGCGATAGGCGTAATATTTGCGCATAATTGTAATATTTGTGATAATAATCATTGTAATATTTGCGATAGGCGCTATTTTATATCTGTTTTTTTTTTCTTTTTGTAATATTTACTTTTTTAATGCCGCTTGCGTATAATAAGTTATAATTTGTAAAGCCGAAGCACCATATACTTAAATAAGAGGCTTTCGACTATCAGTCTATTCTTTCGCAATTCAACATCAGAGACAAGATGAGATATTCTATTCCTTTTTTGCTCCTTCTAATGACTTATAATGATGTTTAGAGTTTATAATTTTAAACAAAATATTTTAATGACAAATTTTCGTCTGAATAAAAATTTCAATAAATGATAAAGAGCACACCAAGAAAATATCTAAAAAAAATATACTCACAAGTTGCTCGTCATATTTTGCTTCTTCTTCTTCGGGCAGATAACCAAATCTTGGAATAATTCTGAGGTAACAGAATTTCTACCACTGTGAGTTGCTTTAGCATATGAATCCGTAAGGTTTGAAACGTTTTCCGGCATTTCAGGATCGGGGCCATAACCGTGTCCTAAAAGCCATTCTGACACCATGTCTGGGGTCGCATTAAGAATGAACCACTGTCGAGCGAATCGGCTATGTTCGGTCAGATATGTGGAAACCGTAGACTCTCTAATGTGTTCGGTAGATGAAGGTGGACAGGAGTCATCCTGAATCGGGTCCTCTTGAACTATATCGAGATCAGCCATTTTGCTTTCAGAAACTAGAGAAAAAAAAGAAGAATTTTGTTTATTCCTTCAATTGATTTTTGCATATTTACAAAATGTTAAGTTTTCTAAAATATTTTATTACAGATAAATGTATTATATTTATTATAAATAAATGTAACAATTTTTATAATGTGAACTAAGTTTACCAGTTTAGCAATAAAAGGCTAATGAGTGTTGGCATTTAACCAATCATTATTGGCTAATAACTGGAGGACTTTAGGAGGTTTGTGCAGATAATGCTCATATTATGTTCAAAAAAGAATGTAAATAATACTTTAAATCATTACAATTTTGTCGCGGAAAGGATTATCAAATTGAGAGGAGATTCTCGAATAAAAAGGCAATCACAGGGTCAACGTGGTAATTTAAAAACGAAAAGTGAATAAATGTAACACAAGCCTTTTGGAAGTATAAAAGATTGTCGAGTGTGTTCCAATTCACAAATCGTAGAAAATTTCAAGCGAATATCAACAAAGAACAACAAAGAACATCACATTACCAGGACATGTTATTGAACATGTCCTGGAAAACCTTCACCACATTAAAGATTGTGGATATTTATAAACGTCGCATTGAGAAATAAAACGAGGGTTATTAGTAACGGACCTCTTAATTTTGAGCTTTAGTCAAGTTACGAGAATGACACCTGAGCTGGAGCCTCCTACACCTAGCTTTCACACCACGCCAGCCGAAGATCTCGATCATATTAAAAATGCATCAGCACAGGTTTTTAGTGACATCAGAGCTCGAACCCATGTCTCGAAGAAAACAACACGGGCCGCTAGTGCACAACGATGACTTCTAAGCCAGTGCATCTACTAAGTATACTTTAGAACCATTTTTAAATATTTCAAATTATGAAAGGTAATAAAATGTAGTTCACTAACAAATGATTACGGCTACAACTTTCAGTGACTTTTTCATTACTTTCACATATTCCTTTAATCTACATCCATACTAAGATCTTTGCTTTATTATTATACACGCACTATATTAATATAGGCTTATTCCTTGGATTATTTGGTATAATAACAATAAATCTTGAGTACTAAATAAGAAAAACTCTTAAATTGAAATTCGTAAAAATAGTATTTTACCATAAAAAGCTATCAAAAATTGACTAAATTAAATGCAGTCTAAATCTTATAACTTTGAGGTCCTTTTTTTTTCTAAAACTGAAATTTAAGAATTTTTTATTAAAATTAAATTTAATACTTTTTATTCAAAATTCGATATTCTTTCAAATATTGAATTAAATTGTGCAGTTAGTAGTTTCAGAGTAAATTTAATAATGTTTTACACCTTTGAATAACTATACGAATGTATTTTAACAGCACGCATGAACACACACATTATATATTTTCTCAGAAAAAATAAATATAAGAAATATTCACCTTACAAGTTTTATATGTATAACCGCTTAAGACTAAGTACATAAACCTTTACATGTTATAATCAAATTTCATATTTAAAACTTTAATTATAAAAAAAATTATAATTAATTAAACTTAAACTATATATTTTACATTAAAAGATTACATTTTGAAATTATTAAAGACACATTTAAGGGGACTTAGTACCTTTGCACCCTCAAAAACTTGATTTTTAAAATTATTTTCGAAAAAATAGCGTGGAATGTTAGGAGTATTTTAAAATAAACCGCGTCAAAATCCGACAACTAATACGCCCTATGCAACAAAAAATGTAATTGTTAATAGCGATTTTTCCCATTAAATGCAATGTAAACAAATAGCTTTTTCTGAGTTTCGTTTTTTCACACTTTCCCACAGGATTAAAAAAAAATGTTTTGTATGTAAAGTTTTAACATTTTACATGCGTGTTGCACTTGTATATCTTTATTCTGTGAACATCAGTTTTGTTAATGGGATGATTAGATTTTATTTTATAGCATGGTACATGAAAAAAAGTTACTAGTTCCAAATTTTAAAAGTTTTTTTAATTTTTCAATTTTTTTTAAATGTGAGATAAATTTAAAATTTGAGGTTTGCAGAATGAGATTATTATTTAGCTTTAATTTGGTTCAAGAAGTATGGTTCTACTGTACATCTTTCAAATGTTATCTTGTGGGAAACAGAAGGAAAGCGAAATTATTTTTTAAATTTTTGTACTCATATTTCATGTTGTTGAAGAAAATATATTAATTTAATCTTAAAACTGGACCCAATAATTCAAACTATACACTTTATTAAACAAACTGGTAAATATTCATATTAAAACGAGCGAAAATGGTTTATATATGATGAATCGAAAAAAGTGTGTCAAAATGTCCTATTTTTGATTTCGAAAGGTACTAAGTCCCCCTAAATACAAAGAAAAATATATACAAAAAATCATATTTACAACTTTATTCGAAGATTTTCCGTTTAAACTGAATTTTGCTGTGTCTTTTCCTTCAAATGAGAAATTTAAAATATCTTTTTTTGTAATATTTCAAAACACAATGTAAGTATATAGATAAATCTTATATAAAAAGTAGGAAAATGTATGTTCATTTCTGTGAGTATTTTTATATTATATTATTTATTATACTACCTATTTTTGAAAGCAGTAAATTTAATTTTCAAAAACATATATCATAGCTATGATAAATTTCAATCGAAATTGTTGTTAGATGGAAATTAGAATCATATACGTTTTTTTCACTTTTCAATTGAAGTACTTCTTTAACATTAATCGAAAATTTATTCAGTGGCAATTCATATAAAAGGGTATTCAATGGTACCTTCAATGGTAAATTCAAAAAGCTATAAAAAACAGAAAAAAATTTATTCAGAATAGCAAGACAATTGTGAGGTCACAAAATTTCCCTTTATGCTTTCAAATGTTTCTTCTAATGTGGATTACGTCTTGTCATGCTATGGTTTCAAATGATTTTGATACTGCATTAAGTTGTTACTTAGCATTTATTATAATTATTCATTACATTTCATAATAAATATTTGTATAACAAAGTAAATTTAACGAAAATCTGATGCTGAGAGAGTTTATTTTCATACCTTACATCGTAGCAAGAAATATAGATGAGATTATTAGATAAGGGTTAGTGACTTCATGGACTTGGTACAGCCTTCTTTGAATCATGAGAAATTGGAGAAAATTCCAACAAAAAATACTAATTTAAGTTTCAGTAAAATTTAAATGTTCTGGTATATATATATAATTTATTTATATAAAATGATACCCTTCTATGCATTTGTCAAATTTCCTTTCATTTTGCTACTTTTTTGGGGACAGAAAATTTCTTTTTCGAAACTTTTCGAATTCCTCTAATTACAATAAATATTGGAATGCAATTTTTAATTTAAATAATTATATTCACAATTTCAATACTCTATTCATTGTATTGTTTTGATCCATATACTTAATTAATTTTGAATTCATTGTACTAATTCTGCATTGACAAGATCTGTGTAGATCTTCAAATGATTTCCTCTCAATATTGATTCTTTCTTAGTATATTATAGGATGAAATGTTTCGAATATTGTAATGAGTTATTATTTTTATTGTTCATACGGGAAATATCCATATAATTATTATTTTATTTCCATTAAAATATCCATGACAGTCTGCTGATCGTGCATTATAATTTCCTCCTGCTTTGATTTCCTTTTAATGTAAAATGTTTTGATATTTTTTTTAAAAAATTTAAAGGAATTATGCTTACAATATTTTGTATTGTATTTATTATATTATTAGCATCCGGAGTGTCTATTATTTTTGTTAAGAATTCATTGCATAAGTCTTACATCGACAACAAATTCAAGCTAAAAGAGTTGCTTTTAATTCGAATTTATGTCAGTTTTTTGGAATTTTTCCGTTGTTTATTAGTAAATACTAACCTAATTAGAGAAAACCAATGTAACTTCAGTTTTCAAAATTTAATTCAGTAACTATTACGAATACAAATTTTATCTAATTCCATTTCAGGCACTGTTCTAAAATGTATTAATCTTTGCATTTTTTAAAAGCCTTCCGTATGTATTGCGATTCAGAAAACAAAAATGAATTAATGTATTTTTATATCATTAACGTTTATTGTATAAATACATACATAATGTGTATACAAAGCATTTCAATCAATACTTCATTCGTTTAATGGTAATGATTTCACCAAGATGAATTTAATTTTCACTCGTTCCGTTTTAAAATTAACCATAATTAAAATAATACCATAGGAAGGAATTGTTTTTTTGGATTTAGGATGAACTTGAATTGAAATTCCTTGAAAAATGTTTATTTAAGTTATATAATTTTATTATCGCTTTAACAACTGTAATTCTCTATTAAATATGTTAATTTAATCACATATTAGAGAATGAAAAATTTTCTAACGAGATTTACAATATCATTACACTAATAACTTTAATTATTCATGGATTTTTAGAATTTAATTATTATTATCACCATTAAAATAAATTAGATTGTGTATAATTAATTATTGATACTTGTAAAATGAGATTGCTTTGGGAGATAAAGTAAAAGTTTCAATTATATATAATGTATATATGGGAAAAATAATGGGGTTGAAATTTAATAAGAATTTAAACTTTTAATACATATATTTTAAATCTACAAAGCAAATGTTTGATTAACCATTTATCTCCCACAAAAACCGATTATTTCAGCTAGCGAGAAATAAGTATTGTGTACCATTAAAAATGTTTTTCAAATATCATAAACATATTACTATTCATTAAAAATAATGAATTCAACGGGTTTTTGTCTGAGACTTATTTTTAATCCGTTCCTCCATTTATTAGTGTAAATCATTTTTTTACATTTTAGTGAAACATGAGCTAAAGAGCAGTTTCGGTTTTAAATTAAATAATATTGTAAAATTATCTGGGCATATACACAAACATTATAGAGCCTTAGTCCATTTTAACGAGCTTTTACTTTTCTTAAAATGGTACATCGCAGCATTTTACTAAATATAAGTAAACTGTCTTTGGATACAAATTGCACTTATTTTAAAACTCAGAATGATCAGATCATTAAAATAAATGTTACCGTAAATATAAATTTAAAAGTGTTGGAAGTTGCTTAGATAATTCTTTTTGTCCTCATTATATTTCCGAATAATTTGGAATACAATATTTGAACACGGAATAAGGTTTAGAAATAGGAAATATTTGTTTCTCTTGTTTTGAAAATGAAAATAACTTATGTTTTATTTATCGTGTTTATTAATTTAAGATTACAGTTTATTAGCTGCATTAGCAATTATTATTTCTTTTAATGCGATTTATTCAATATGTCACATAACATATATTCAAAAGATTTTTTTTTACGTAACGTATTGAATTATTTGAACCTTTTCAATATAGATAAACTACTTTCTACATTTTTGAAACTTTTGAAAAATTATTGAAGGGATCTGATAAAGTGTGAAATTAATATAAATTCACTGTAGAATATTAATGTTAATTTTCGAAAACGTTCCTCGAAATATCAAGTTTTATTTTTCTGCATATTCAGGCTTTGTCATTTTAGCACCATTTCTCTGCATATTCAAGAAAATTTCTTTGTGCGATCAATACAACAGCTCTTTTTCTAATAAAAAACGACACATTTAATAAAATGTGGTATATTGAAATATTTTATAAAGACGCTTCATTTTTAAAAGGGTATAAGAATCCTAGATTAACTGATATTTTCATGGTGAAATAAGATTCTCAATAGAAAAAAAAATCTTTAGGAAAATAATTTTTTTCCTGTTGCATTCACCAAGTTAATTCAGTAGAATCAAACAAGTTTAAGAATTAGCTTGATAGTAATAATCACATTTACAAAATAATAAACGTTAAAAAATATTTATGAATTACAAGACTCCAACTAAATAATTGAGCAACTGAGGCGATTATGTGTGTTTTACTATATTTTATAGGCGAATGTTTGTGTTAATTATATTTGATTGGCGACCGTTTGTGTTAATTATATTTGATTGGCGACTGTTTGTGTTAATTATATTTGATTGGCGATTATGAATGTTTTATTATAATTGGTTCAAGGTAATATTCACATATTATGGTTGCACTTGCCTTTTTGAGAATATATTAAAGAAATATGTGAATGAAAAACTGATAAAATAATAAAGTTTCTTAAAGGAAAAAGAACCCCCTCCCCAAATTTAAAGACGATTGCAAAATACCAAATAAAATACCTGATGAAAATGCCAAATAAAATAAAAATGGGAAAAGAATCAAAGAATTTTAAAAAAAAATACAATTACCCAAGCATCTTTGCAATGATTTTTGATTTGCAAAAAAATCCAATTAAAAAAAATAAAGAAATACTCATTCGAGGGCTACTTTTTTTGCAGTAGTTAAATCACATTTAAATTATCAATTTCTAAGCCCATTGGAATTATTTGGTGCAATTAGGTCGTTATTTAGTACTGCGAAGTATTATTGCTTGTAATTTTGCACTTAGCTTTTGAATGGCATTAGTATATTTTCTCTACAACTAAATTATTAACAAGATAAGTTATTGTAATTGTCATGCTTTGGAATTTAAATGTGATGGATTACTTGTTTTCATTAACGTCATACTGAAAAGGAACTCTATTTCTATTGGCAACGGAGCTCATAAATATAAATATTAGTTAAGTAGCGAGGATGATACTTGAGCTGGTACCTTCCCCTCCAAATCCTTCCACCATGCCCACAGGAGGACTTGAGACCTCGAACAGATTTAACGTCCATCAGCCCCGCTACATGGAGATTTTTCAGTGATATCAGAACTTGATACCTCAACTTGGCTAAAACAACGCTGGCCGCGTGTTTGCGATCATAACCACATAGCTACCATGACTATATTATTTATATGCTACTTCACTGGGTTAAAAAATGTGCGTGTTTTAATGGAAACGTTTTGGAAGCTCGTTATCTGTTCTCGTCATTATCAATTACAAAGTATCTCACACTTCCCTTAGATAATCAATTACTTTATCAAACTTCTAAACACTATGTTCTAAAATTATTTCAATAAAAATGATTATGAAAACCTATTATCTATATTTCATGAAAAAATTCTTTTAATGAACTCTCCATCAAAAGCAACCAACTATGGCCGTTGTGTGAACAATTAAGAACTAAGGCCTATAGGATTACAATTATTTCATTAATATTATGACAAGGTCACTGAAACTGATTAATATTCCTTTTCTTTTTAGAATGTTACCATTCGTTCAGTAATACATTAGTTCACGATCTAAATTGGTTACGAACAAGATTTTCAAACAAACATTATTCAGGTTCACGAATAATCTACATAGAAGAAACTCAGTTTTACTTTCTCTAACAAAAGACGCCAATTGACAAGTGAACGCTACTCAGGAACATCATCACAGAAAGATGTAAGGAGGAAGTTTCTATTGCACTGTAAAAGGAATTTGTGGCAAATGGAGATAAAACCGACGTTTACTGAAAAGCATCACTCGAATAAATCTAATCAACATAGGAGTTAACATTCTAAATTGTAATAGGATTCTCCACTTCTGGAAAAGTTTTCAGAATAGCAAAAAACTAATTTCTCTGAATTGTTTTCTTGTGACAAAATCAGACAGTGAATTTAAATACAGACAAAAAGTAAAACAGTAAAATTGAATTACTTAGTGTTATAGTTGATTGACTGATTATTATATTAACGACGCACTCAGAAACAACACGAGGGCTATTGACGGCACACCTCGCACATTTAAACGTCGGACAAGTGACGTAAACGACACTTGAGATGAGATTTCCCTCCCCAAACATTCACACATGCCAAGGAAAAACTTAGATTCATGACAGACTTAACGTACATCAGTCCCACTGACGGTGGGTCTTTAGTGGCATCAGGACCCGAATCTACGATTCGATAGAAACAATGCCGGCTGAAAATTCGCGACAATGACCAATAGGCTACCACGGCGACAGTGTTATAATGGACTTCCTTTTCAAGTAGTACTTAAATCCCCTTTTTAAAAATAAACCATCTGCACTATGAAAAATCTACTACAAACCTAAAATGCGACATTGAACAACTTTCATGTGCCTATTATTGCATTAGTGTTTCATCTTTTTCTTTACTTCTATACTTCCTTTTAGCTAAAACCATAATCACCAAGCAAAAATAACTTAGTTTCATATCTCGAACAGATTAATTATATTTTTATTAATTTAAAACGAAAAATTGCTTTGGTTTACGAACCCGGTCTAAAAAATATTGTAAACTGAAGTATGAAAACTGTTAGATACAAAGTTCAGAATCACGAACTTAGTGATAAAATATATACGATTCATAAATATTGATCATCCGATCTCCACAAAGAATAATGAAGGCATGAGCGCGTTAAAACTAAATGGATCTAAATTGAACTTTATGTGTATTTGAAATTATTTCAGGTGTATTCTTGTGACGTTGGACTATTTGTTGATTCTTCTTTACCAACTTTGGGGGACTTTTAATAATTTTGATTGCAAGAAATTACAAACTCTTTGCCAAACAAATAAAAGTGATTAGGTAAAATTAGATGAAGGTAAGGAATGTAATTGACTGAATTAGAATGGAAAGGAAGATGAGAGACAGAAAACGACAAGGGGACAATGTTCCCAAATTTTCGATAATTACTGTAATTAATTATTTGTAGTAAAATTGATTGGAAGAGACTCCTGATTAAAATAAAATGAGTCTAATCTGCTATAATCAAGAAGTGTCACAATTGGTGCGAATTATTTGGTAAGCTAAGACTTTATTGTTAAATTATAAGCTAATGTTGAACTTCGTTAAGAAGGACTCAAGAGCGTGTGAGCGGTTTACATATTCTGTCAATACAGGTAATAAACCATGTTTTCTTTTTCTGAAGCCTCTTCAGTTGGATTTGTGAACTTATTGACTATTTAATTAGACTTTAAGATGTATGTGGAGTTTTGTAATGAAAAACAGAAGCTACAACCTTTTGTCACTTGATTGTGATAGCTTCTGAAAACTTAGATCAGTAGTTTCAAATGGAGTCGGTACTATTCCATCGGTTGATGTTGAAGAGATCTAAGAAGACGTTTTTGTTCCGAGGGGAAATTAGAGGACGTTGGTGATCAACTCATAACCTCTTGGGTAATAGTTGTAAGATCACTTTTAAAAGCTGGATTAATATTGAAAACTATCAAAACCCTGTTTCACAAATAATTTTAATTGTATTTTATGCAAGATCTGACTGCATAAAAAGTAGTTATTTATACATAATAGCTTTGTTCAGTACACCTTTTAGACTGGAACATGAATGAGTCACAGGGCACGCAGTGGAAATTTGTACGTTCTGTTTCAATTAATAAAGCTTGTATTTTAAAATTTGGGCAGGTAGCAACAGGATTAAGGTTATCGGCAACATGAATTTCCGGCCGTAATGAAAGTCCAATGGAGATTCCAACATTTATTTTCAAAGTTAGATTATTGATTTTAAATACTTGATATGTTAAGGATTCCAAAGGGTAAAAAAATTTAATGTTTCTGTCTTATTACTTTCTTTTCCTGACTTTTCACAGTAATTTGAAATATTTGTGAAAAATTTAAAAATTTACAGTTATATTATTGATTTCAAGAACGTGAGTTGATGTGTGTTTTTTTCCTCTTTAAACGGGACGTTAAGTAAATGTTCTTTTCCGGATGAAAGTGGAAGGCCAAAAACAGTTGGCTGTTATAAGCTCTAAAGTAATGCTAATTGAAACAATCCTTTTTAAGAAATCGGCCTTTGTTGCCAAGCATTCCGATAATTGCTTATTTAAAGTATATCAGAATGGTGTGTGCCTTACCAAGTTTAATACCAATATCTGAATGGAAGTTTAGGCGATTCATCTTCTGACAAATGAAGCCATTTAGGAAAATTTGTTAAAGATAAACTTATGATAATTCTCGACAAAGAGTACTATTTTAAAGCTTTAAAATTTACAAGATAACTTATGAATAATTGAGGGAAAGAATTGCATATTATTTCTCTATGACAAACGTTTGACTCATAGGAATAGTTACAAAGCAAGACATAATTATTTTAAAACATCTAAAAAGGGATTTATATTACTTTTTGTTTTGAAAATGAGATTTTGCTCGTATTTAAAATATGTTTTAAAATGGTAATAAGAAAATTAACGTGTGAGAAAAATTTAAAAAAATGCGAAAGGAAGTTTGAGTATTGTAGCGTATTAGAGTCGTTATTATTATTAAAAGTCCTCGAGACACATTAAATAATCAATCAAGCAAAACTTCAACTACCTCTATTCTACAATATATGGGAGTAATCTAAATGAAAATGTATTACTAAAGTGAAGTGTTTGATTGATAGCATCTTTACCTAAGTAATAACTAACAATTATACCTATAAAAATAGTTAATAGTAGAATTGAAAAATCTGGATCCAACTCCAAAGGATTTATGATGACTGGATCTGAATCAGGCATATGCTGTTAGGAGACCATCTAATTTCTGCTCGAACTTATATAATGGGCTCAACTTTCGCGCTACTTCTCCTATCTCATCTCTTATATCTAAAACCCATTCAGTATCTCTATATGATAAATTCTTTTTTATTTCACTTCTGTTAACTGCTAATTTACATAAATCAGAATTCGTTCAAGAAGAGAGGTTCTGAAATCAAATAACGTAAAAAAGAAGACCCACAAGTTAGTTAAACAGAAATTTGTTTGAGAACCTATTAAAATAATATTGTAAAATAATATGATTTTTTTTATTTTTGTTCGCAATCATTTAAAAATCATTTAGTTATCAATTTAAATAAAATTTTAACAAAAATCAATTCAAAATTGAAAACAAAAGTAATTTTTTAAAGAAAATTGTAAAACAAATTTCAAGGAGGAAATAGATTGAAATTGTACTTATGTAAATATATAATATATTTAGTGAAATCTTCATGCGAAAGAAACTGGAAAATAGTTTTACGTAGAAAATACTAGAGAAACGTAATATTAAAATTAAAAAAAAAAAAATCATGTTTTAAAATGTTTCAGAATGGTGTTTTTAAACACAATGATTTTCTGCTACAAACTGTAATCCGTAATATGTTCAAATAATTACTCATGGTACAAGAAAAGAATGCTTCTAAGAAATTAAATAGATAAAAAAAATAGATAAACCGGAATGAAAAACAGACACTTTAAAGGAATGATATTTATTACGAAAAATATATGGAGAGTCTTTTGAATAAAAAAGTATATTTCCTCAAATTATATCTTCGGACACGTTATTTTTCAAAAGATATTTTTGTCGGTTCTTCTGATTAATGTTAAACATTTTCCTAGGTGACAACATTCTTTTGAATCTTAAATTAGTAACAATATTTCAAAAGAGAGCAGTTATTTGATTACAAAAGATATCTACGATACTAATACACAATATAATATTTATGATATCTTACAGTGAGAACAATACACTAGGAAATAAAACGTTACTATCTATAATATTCGTCCGTTATTGTCCATTCTCTGCTTTTCTATTAGAATTCATTTAGCGTGATATTTTCTTTTGAAACACCTGAATAGAAGCAAGCGACACGACATTGGCACTTTGTTTGGACTGTCATTGGACTGTCAGATTTTAACAAAGAGTATTAAAGTATAAGCTATGAAGCAAATAAAGTTTGAAAGGAAATAAACATGTTATAAAATGTTCGTGTGAGTTTTTTTTTCTTTGAATAATCCTGATTAGAAGTAAATGATACGATAGTGGAACGCAAAATGCATTTGTCAAAATTAAACGAAGACTTTTTAAAGTGCAAACTATGAAACAAATTAGCGTAAAAGAAAAAATTATGATATATAAAACGAATTATTGAAGCTCCGAGAAAATATGATATTCTTATCCAGCAATTATTATATAAATTACGAACGGATTATCACCTATTTCTTTAAATTTTTAAATCAATTCTCTTTGCAACGAACGATATTTATTCACAGTATGCACATTGTTGTTGAAACTACTTTTCCGCAAAACCAATTAGTTTTTAAAAATAAAAACTCAAAAATTCTGTTTTCTTCTTTTACCTTAATACGTTCAAAAATACTTTAAAAACCAATTACATTAAAAGTCCAGATGTATTTTTAAAATAAAGTCAGTACTTTATAGAATATTTTATAAACTTAGACTCGCTTTGAAGTGCAAACATAATAATTTGCCAGCCGAGAAAATATTTCAAGCTTAGTGTTAATAACTTTTAAGTTCGAAAACATTTTAAAGATATTTCCTAATGGCTTTAAAAGTTCGTTCATGCTTTAAAATGTTATATCTGCACTTTATTACCCGTAACGTAAGCTACCGTCTACTACCAATTTTGAATTCATGAACGTAAATTCTTTAAAATTCCTACTTTCCTTCTCAAACCTAAATTGTTGTATTTATTTAAGTGCATTTATATGAATATCTGAAACAAAAAAAGGAAAGTTTATGAAAAATTATAATTTTCACTGATTTTTTAAAATATTTACATTTTTTTTCCAGAAAATCCACAATGGAAACGTTAAAATAGATATAGAAATATTTTCAACTATCCGAGAAAAAAAAATGTAATTCCATTAAAACCTTCATTACCTTTTGCTCTTTCAGATGTTGATTGATGAAGGATGTAGAGAAACAAAGGCTACACATTATAGTTTATTCGGATGTGCTTTATTACATACATGTATAATCATAAAATCAGATTTTATAAGGAAAACAGAAATGTCTTAGATTTAACATTATGTTCAAGGATTTAAACATTTCCAACAAAAAAATAATGAAGATTTTAGAAAATTTATGCATTTTATTTATTTGATTGTTTTCAAAACACTTAGAATATTTTTTTCCTTCTAAAATCCAGCAAAGAAATTATAACAGATATTGAAATATTTTTAACTTGAAAGAGGAAAATGTAATTTCACAGGTATCTTTATTAATATTTACTTTTTCAAACGTGCATTTTAATGTATTCAAATAAATATAAAAGTTCAGGTTTGAGAAGGAATCTAGAATTTACTTACAATTAACATTACGGTCACAAACATTGCCGGTAGAATAGAGCCTTAAGCCTGCTAATTTATTATGCAAAATAATATTTCAGTAGCTTAAGTATAAATAAAAGTTTATTGCTAATAATCGTAAACTTGGATCACTTTAGAGCCTGAGGTTAATATTTTATAAGTCTGAGCACACTTCAAAGGACAACAATCGTACTTTATTAATAAAAGTTTAGTTCTCTGATTAAAGAGGTCATATTTAATAACCATAAGCCAAGGTTATTATTTTAGAAGCACGATATTAGTAGAGAGCATGTACAAAGGCATCAAAAAAATTTCGAAGTATTAATGTTGCTTGTATTTTTTTAATTACTGAATGTTTGAGTAAGTAATAAATCAAAGCCTTATTACTCAAATTTATTTCTTGAAGCTTAGTCCTTTCTATAACTCCCAGTTATAAACATTCCTTTAATACAGCTTTGTAATTCTCAAACAATACAGAATTTTTCCAAAATATATTAATTAAAAATACAAATATCTTTTTTTGCAACATTATGATTGTTCGAAGTATCAGCATTTTGAAGATTCATAGGTATCCTATTTTCGTATCTATCATTCTTAAATTTTATAATTTGAGTTCACTTCAAAAATAATTAATATAATATTTTATATATAAAATTTTAATTCTATAAGTTTAAGTGTCATAGTTAACATTTGTAAGGATGGATCATTTTAAAGTCCGATGTTAGTATTTAATAAATCTGAGCTCACTTCAAAAGTCAACTACAAGACTTTATAAGATAAATTTAGTATTCTGAATTAAGAGGCTATAGTTAATAATTGTAAGCGCGAAGATAGTATTTTATAAATATGGGCTCGCTTCAAAGGTCAATAATAATAAAACTTTAGTACTCTGAAGACCCTAATCTCAAAAACAAAACTGAATCGCCTTTCACAGGAAAGCTATCAATTTAAGTCGCTAACAAACAACATTACATTATCGAAATGTTCACTTACTGCCTCCGACCAATGAGGACACTTCCTCATCTTCTTCCTCACCACAATAGAGAAAATCAAGCAAACGCATCTTGGCGGCCCACATCTAAAAGTGTCCGAAATATCTCGCTCTTCCGGAACAAATTGAGTTGGTCAGTTTCTTTAGTCGCCCAAACTGCCGCCTCATTACCTCAATGAGAGGTTCTGGAGGATCACTTTGTGACGTCATACAATCACTTCGGAAATAATGTCAAGAACAGAGCTCTTTCAAGGAAGGTATTATTAGATTGGCCCCGGCGGTTTTGTTTTTTATTCTTGTTAGTCTCAACATCATGTATTTGGTCAATGGGTTAGCCTGTGTTAACAGGGATAGCTATTGTGCTACATAAACTCGAGGAATAATTGATTAGTTTATCCTACGAGGGGGCTAAATCAGTGCATATTTTAGGCTATTATTAGTTGATAAGGTTTATTTTTATACAAGACTAAGGTACTCGGATTTATGGAAGATCGATATTACTATGTCCGTCTTATGAAATCAGTCTTTTGGAAAGGAGGGTCATACTTGAATGATTTTATTATGAACCTTTAGTTTCTATTTTAGAACACTAAGTAAACAGAATCGTGCATGTAAGGTGCTGTATAATTTTGTTGCTGTCGTTTGCGAATTTATTATGATAGCACTATTGCTCTTAAGTCATAATTTTCATCTGAAATTGTATAACTAATTCTATGACATAACACGATTTTGATTTTCAACTTGCGACCGCATCTTCCTTTCCTTTTTAGAGAGGGTGATCCGCCTTATTTGAATGAAGTTAGGATTCTCGAAACACTTGATTTTCCTACACCAGCTTCTGAAGCTGTTTCCGTAATGTCATAGAAGTGTGATCTTTAAGAGATATAATTTTAGCACGCTTCCTTGGTGTTATATCAATTTATGAACATGTGAAAGAAAGAGAAAGCAAACAGTAACAACTCTCTCTCACTCAAAGGCTCACAACTGTGGAATAGGTAAGTACTTTTACATTAAAAATAGTTAGGTCAATCAATATTATCCACTTTAAGCGGATAAATATAGTTTGAGGTGGTTCACACCCAGTCTAAGCAGATAAAATAAGCTTGAGATGGTTTCAGACACATCTACCAAAGAAAAAAAAAATCTTGTCGCAATTAATTTGCCCAGTATAGTATTAATGTTATGACGTATTTTTGAAAATTAATTTCATTTCTGGTGAAATCAAGCATGAAACACATACGCAAAATGTTTTATATCTGATGAGAAATTTATTATTGTTACGAAATATTCTTGAAAATTAAGTACACTGTTGGTAAAAGTAGGCATCAAACACGAGCAAAAAAAGCAAAACGTTTTACGATAAAAAGTTGCAAATTGATCATTTAAACCAATTTATACTTAGACAAAAACAATAACCACTTTGCTGGCTGAAAATTCTTCCTTCACACCAATCCGAGTTATCCGGAGATCCTATTTGAAGAAGAGTTTCTACAATAAAGACACAATTTAAAATTCATTGTTTATTAACATCAGACTAAAAAGGAAAACAAAGTTATTGGAGACTGACCTTGAAATTTTGAATCTCAGTCGAGTGACAAAGACGTAATCTCCGCTGACACCTCACTCTTCAAACTTCAATGCCACGTCAAAGTGAGGACTTGGAGCATCGAAATACGCGAAATTTGAAATATCATTATATTATTTTGAATTAATTCAGCTCAAGAGAAAAGCAATGTGAAGAATTTGCCAGAATTGTTCAATTATTTTTGAATAATATAAAAAGTTTTTATTCAATAATGAGATAAAAAAACAAATGCAGACTTTTAAATTACTGTTTTGAATAAACATCATTTTTAAATTCCTTTCATAATGCATTTAAGAATTTTTTCATTTACATTTGAAGAATTTAAAATGCAAAGAGAGTTTCCGCATAAAATTTATTGAAATTACATTATGACATATAAAATGCTATTTTTTTAATACATCATATTAGTAAAATTGTTTATAAGATTCTAACATTAAGATTCTAACATAAAATAAATTTATTTTGCTTCATTTCCTCTGTTATATTTTCCCAACTGAAAAACGACAGGACACAGATTTTTCAACACAATGAATCAAAAACCAATGTGAATACATTCATGTGTTATCTTAATTAAATGCAAATTAGTTTCTACTCACAAGGAATTTTTTTTTGAAACTTACTGACAAAAATCGAATAACACTGTCCAATGCTTTTCAAATTTGCATATGAACAGACAGTTGCTTTCAGATTTCAGAAAGTTGAGATAATTGCTCTCTTCGTGTTTTATTTTATTTATTTTAATTTTTTAACACTTAAAATCATCCATTAAATAAAAAAAAAAATTATCTCTTTCTCATGCTGATTAGCTTAAGTGCTACGACTTTATGTTTTCTTTGTGTCTTCCTTTACAACCATTCTTTAGATGCAGCATTTTTTAATCCTTTTTTTCCCTCATAATATATAAAATATATTATCATTTATTGAAAAAAATGAAAAAGAAGGAATTGTTAGCATCTTTTTTTTTTAAACTTAAAATCAAAGTTTTGTGATAATAAATGAGACAATGTAAGCGCATCTAAAATTATTACTACAATTTTTTTCCACTTTTATTATGAGAATTCAAAAGAATTCTTTGACTTTTCTTCAATTTCAGTATTGATAGCAGATACATTTGAAAAATTAATTTCCATTTTCACATTTTAGGCTTTTCACACATCATTAATTAAATAATTAAATACGATTTAAATTGCTTTTGTAAAAAACTAAAAATTTTCTAATTTTTGTATTCATAGGCTATTAAAAATTTAAATTTCAATCGACTATTACAAATGTGTTAATATAAATGAGCAAATATGAAGTGAAAATAATATTAAATCGGGTTTCATTTTATAAAATTTGGTATTTTCCATTAATATTATGTAATAAAATAAAAATTGATTAAGGAAATTAGAGTAAATTCTTTAAGAAATCGGGATAAGTTTTAATAACTTTATTTTATACAACTTTATGTATTATACCTTATTATATAAGTTTTGATAACAGTTTATTTCTTAAAATTAAACATTAGAAAAAGTCGTTTCAGAAAAATAATTATTCTCTTTAACAACGTATTCTTATGCAATATTATGAATTTTCATAGTAATTCATTTATTAAATAATACACTTAGTATATATAAAATATAATTTGAAGATAATTCAATATCTGTGTAAGGGAGTTCATTTATGTGTTTCCTTTCAACTGACCTTGTGGGCATTTCTATGATGTCGATTGATCCCACAATCAAATTATTCAATTGAATATCAAAATTACAGCAATACTGAAATGGACAATATTATACTTTTCAAATATTTAAAAAAAAAAAAAACAGTTTTAGTGTTAAGAATATATATATAATTCTTAACACTAATAGTTCAAACAAACGATTATAATTCCATAATTCAAACTGATTCTACTACGGATTGGTTGGAAGAGGAAAAATAAACAAGTCACATGTATTTTGACACTTTATTTTGAAAAATTGTCAGGTACAACATTTTGTGGTAGTACGAAAACAAAGGTCCCTAGAGTGGTTATAATTTTTAATTTTATATGGCAAGTATTAACTTTAGAAGAGAATGAGGGAAGGGTTTTGCGCTTTTTTTTTACAACACAGATATTAAATTTTGGTCATTCTTAAGAGAATATTACAAATAAGTTAAATATTTGATAGTCTTAATTATTTAGATTCTTCCTTGAATGAAGATTAATAAGCTGCGATAACTCAAATACTAGTTAGTGAAACAGTTTCGTATGACGTCTGAACGATTAAAAATTTTACATGTCGAGATCAATTTGTAGATAATGAACTTAAAATACTTAATTTTCAATCAGTGACTTACGTTTAAATTCTAGATTTAAAACTTTATTACTTTGTAAAACATAATTTAATATCAAAATTGTACTTTATTATTGTAGCTTATAGCCCCATTGCTCTCAAACTTTAATTGAATAGCACATTTTCATTGACAGAGTTAAATAACTTTACTCATAGAAAAGTTTCGCAGCAGTTGTTAAGGAAATTACCTAGTCTATATTCATGCCACGTACATTCCTAAACAGCAGTGAAACGCGTAGTCATTTACACAAGATGGGTATCTAATTATTCTCTATTCTTCTCCAGGGTACTTAGCTGAAAGTTCCCTACTTATCTTTGGTCTTGAATTGGAAAATGGCTTTCTATCTAGCAAGAATTCTTTTTTCTTTAACCTAGAAACACAGTACCTACAAAGTGCATGTAGAATATATTTCAATACGAATGGCAAATTATGTTTATTCATACAGTAATACTAACTAAATTATATTTCAAATATGAATATTTCTAGCTAGATAACATTTTCATTAAATGAAATATATTTTTTTGTTCCTCTTCATGTGTTGTTCTCGCATGTTTCTGCCATGTATATATTATTTAAGGCTTAGAAGTTTAAAAAAGGAATAAAATACAATTACACATTATTTTTAACTGTTTCCAAAGAATTTTATTACAAAAATCCAAAACATTTACACGTAATTTTGCATTTTTTCGTAAATTAATGTAAATGAGTTATTTTAAATTTTATATTTAGATATAGGTTCGTATTAATAATAGTAATCGTACTTTGAAAATATGATGTTATTCAATTCAGTGTGTTATACTTCTTCCAAATAGATCACATTTATTTCCTTAAATATCTTATAAGAATATATAAAAGGTTGAATCGAACTGTTTTTCCAATTTAAGATAGAATAACGTTCTTGGACACGTTTCGGAAGGGAAAAAAATGATATGGTAAATATCAATTTTTTCTTATTGGAATATGATAAATTAACAATTTGTAGATTGTTAATTTGGAATACGGTAATCTCGATCGGTTAGAAAATATATAATTTCACGAAATATTTAGTTTAATTTAGTTATATGTACACGTATTATATTCACTTTCATAACAACTACCATTTTCTTTCCAACTTATTTAGTTATACTATTCACTATTCAGTTACTTCGTTCATTGGGTTGTATTTTTGTTAACCAAAACATTTCTGAACATAAGCCGGAAACTTCTGGAACTTTCGGCTTATATACGAATGCTCTTGTTCACAAAAAAAATTAGGTAATTTTTCCCGTTTCCCAAGCACAAGTGATAGATTACCAAATATAGCACGGTTTTATAATTTTAGTTATATAATGTGTGAAGAAATTATAAAATCACCAACGAATTTGTTACGACATAATACGTAAATTTTAAGCTTACGTATTTAATTTTATTAAGATCCACTAATTTTTTTTAAAAATTGAATAAGGCGTCTGTTAAGAAATTATAAGATCATCTGAGAAAATTAGCATATTATTCGTTAAGTCAGAATCTCTATCAAACGCATTCGTTAGTGTTTAATGACCGCATTACCTGAAAAACAAAAGTTAGAACTTGAAAGTGTTATCAACGATTTATTTGAAGATACCGAGGAGAACAGAGTTATCTGTGAGCGAAGTAAGAAATAATTTATTTTATATGGGTACTGATAAATCTGAAAGAGAAATAGTTAGGTTAATGAAGCCTTCTACAACTGCCATTCCGAATGACGTAATTAGGAAAGATTATTCAAAAAAAAAAAAAAATGATCTGGAAGAAAAAGGACTGTGACAGCAAGGGACGATCGATAAAGTTTTCAACTATCAACTAAATCAGGTCTTCCGACTTATAAAATTTGGGAACGTTCCTGGAAAATAATTAAACATGTCACAGATTAGAATCGTCTTAAATCATACACTATTAAGAAATTTATGAAAATGAAGAAAACACCGAAGTTATTGAAACATCATCAAGAAACTAAACTGAAATGAGATAGTGACGCCATGTCATGGAACGTTTAATGGAGGCAAATTATATTTTCTGATAAAAAGAAAAAGATCCTGATGACTACAAACGCTCTTGGCATGACTTGAGGACTGAACCAAAATAATGTTTCAGTCGACAAATGGAAGGAGGATCAGTCATGATTTCAGGATCCTTTAGTGTTATGATAAATTGTGTGAATTTTGGTGAATTTCGAGATTCATGCACAATATCAGGCTATGCTACATGATCATCGGATGTCGTTTGAACCTTTATTTGTAGGTGATAACTGAATATTTCAGCAGAACAATTCTTCTCCCCATACATCTAAATACACCCAGGGATGTTTTTTTTTTTTTTAAAAAAAAAATTACAACGTTATGATGATCAAGTTGAAGTCTTGACGTGAACCCGTGGATAGCCTTTGAAGTATAATTCATAGCATTTATACTAATATTAAACAGTTTTTATCAGCCAATGAATCGGACGAAGCCAAAGTAAAAAAAAATGGCAATATATTTCCAAAATTGAACTTAGCATCCTGGTCATTCTATTGAAGAGCAGAGTGTTTGAGGTTATCATGAAAAATGGATGACCAATATTGAGTTAATTTTCATACTTTTTTTTTTGTTTTTAGACAAGTTGTCTTATAATTTGTTAATAGTGTTTTTTCATTTATTTGTAGTATATTTTTTTAAAATTAATCAGTTATTATGCTATTCAAAATTATTTCAATACCTAATTATAATAAATACATCGTGATATCATATTTAATTTGTTCAAATTGTATTGGGAGCTTTTTTTTTCAAAATTTTCAAATATAATGGCGTTCGAATTTTTTTTAATGGACTGCATATTCAATTTATGCGGAAAATAATAAAAAGTGAGACACCACATTCTTTTAAAGAAAAGGCTTGGTTCTATGAGTTGTCACATTTTTTTCGAAACAATGATTGAATGGAGATAATGTGCTAGTTTCTGGAGGGTTAAATGAATTATGTTCAATCTCATCTAGTGGAGTGTGGAGTTTTACTACGAAGTGATTTTAGTGAAAAATCATTTCCATTGTTGTATCTGATTGAAACATTTTTTATCCTCTTGGTGACTTGTTCGAACGTTACATGATTTTTCCCTCTAAGTTGAAGTCTTGAACTTGCGTAGACTTAGTGACGTACAATGGCACGAATTAGTGAAGAAAAGAAACTAAGATGTCACAATGTTAATAATATTAAAACAAAACACCGGAGAATGTAGTTAAGAAAGATAATCTAAATTTTATTGGCCTCAATAGCCTAGTGTTAACGGTTCAGGACTTGCGATCGGAATAGCTTTTGTCGAGTCAGGGGTTCGAACCCTGATGCTACTATAGAACCGCTGTGTAGCGGAGGCGATGTACGTTAAATCCGGTTGCGTCCCAAGTCCTAACAAGGGCATAGAGTAAAAGTTTGGTGAGGGAAATGCCAGCTCAGGTGTCCACACTTTTCCGAAGTTTAGAATTAAAAGGTCCGTAACCAACAGCCTACATGTTGCTTCTCAGTGTAACGTCGTTAACAAAACAATCACAATCCAAAACTGATCCCCTATCTAGGCACCTGTTGACCGTTCCAAAATCCCAAACTAAGAACAGTATGTAAGTCATCGTGCACAGAAAATATGTTTAATATATCGAAGCACGTAGCAAAATCACTGAATTGTCTCTTGGTATATGAGCCTCAATAATTATTAGTCAATAATCATATGCATTAATTTGAATAACTGATGTGTAGACAACTTCGAATTATTTTTATAAATCATCAATTTTTAACATAAACATAGGCAAAAAAATGAATATCAAACAAAACATTCGTTCACAAAACTTAAAGTAGACTATACTAGACTAGATAAAATATCGTTTTCTAAAAATTGACCATTAAATTTGAGGTATGCCTTATAGATCTGAAAAACACGATATATTAAAATCGAAAATTAAATTATTTACTCCTAAAATCAAATATATCATCCTGCATCATATCATTTTCCACAATACCTTCGTCCAAAGACTTTAAAAAATTCATTGTAAAGTCTTTTTAACATTAAAGATCATTACATAGGAAAACTTTTAACAAATAGATAAAATGTCATATTTCAAAAGTTGATTGCTTTAACAAAATTTCACAAAATTAGCTGCAGAACACATCAATTCAGATGAAACCATTGCAGCTTCGGAAAGTAGATCAGGGTCATTCAATCAAGGGCTTCTGACCCCAATTTCTTCCTTCTCGTAATTTCTATGTACTCAAGTATAGATTCTGGGTTTTTACTCCTTCTAAACCTCTGTTTCTTTGAAATTGTTACTTCTCAAAAGGGAAACTCCATTTTAATCTATTTTTAATGGCTCTAGATAAAGTAGTTTCAATATAACATATTATTTGTTTTAATGTCACTTAACTTTGTTTTCTTTGAAAATAAAAAAAAAATTATACTTCAACAATTTTAAGGAAAAAAAATCACAACAGGAAGGAAATAAGAAAATACACTTAATTAAGCTCAAGGTGAAGATAATGCATTAAGAAAATATTTAATCAATTTTTTCATAAGACATGTATGCCTAAAAATTGAATTACTTTTACAGATTATTCGATCAGCTTTCATGATGTTAATTTAAAAATTATTTTATTCATAGTTTTGCTTTTATATATATATATATATATATATATATATATATATATATATATATATATATACATATATAGTTATGCATTGAATGCTTCATTTTGGTATTTTTAGGTGGTTTATTTTTAATAAATACTATTCAAAAATAGTGATATACAATAATGTGTTTGGAAACACCAGAAACTCACCAGTGGTTGACTTTCTACGGTTGAACGGCCATGGTAGAATTTTATCTCAATAAGAAATTTAATATCGTAATTTAACTTTACTCATATAATGTTAAAATGGAACGATTGGTTTTAAAATTAATGATAATAACTTCAAATACAAAAAGTGTTATTTAGAATGCACTAAAAATGGTATTAAATTAATTAAATATTAGATATGTATTTTGTAACGTGAATGATTTAACATTTAAGAAAGATTTATTAACATTATGAAAGAAAGATTATGAAAGAAACATTTAAGAAAGATTTATTAACATTATGAATTCTTCCCGATTGAAAAAAAATCACGCTTAGATATATCAAGGAAGTAAATATGTATTTAATCATAATGCCAACGATTCGGCTAAGTAAAATTGAAATCTATACTAAAAAAATTATTCATAAAATATTACTACAGTAGTACCTCTTGCAAGGTAATAAAGCAAAATAAGAGACCTTTCTATAGTAGGGAACTATTCCGTTGGTCCAGGTTCCTTTGAAAATAGTATATATATTTACTTCTTATTAAGGGATACCTTTATTTATGAGACAAAATATCTTGTTGATGAGTGTCCCTTATTCGGAGGTAGTGCAGTAAATTAATTGGCGCATAATTGACAGATGTTAGAAGAAATGATAAATTTCGAATTTTTCATTCTGTTACAGTATATGTTCAGTATGATTTAGAGTGTAAATTAACAGTCACTTACAGTGTCATTTATCTGCATTTGAAAATACGTCCTATTTATAAATATTTCCGAATACATTTAAATTATTAATTATAACACTTAACACATTTTTCCACCTCCTCAGACTGTAGAAAAGTGCAACTATTCATTTCCTTAATTTTAAAACCTTTAGTATAGAAAACTAATTGCTGAGTGCAATTCACTCCCTGAGAACATATCTTATTAAAACATCATCAAATACTCAACAAATTTCAAACATTACACTCAACTAATACTCCTTTCTAATTAAACTCTGAATATGACTCAATTTTAGAAGTGCCTCAGCTTCGAATTAATTATCGCTTGTAAAGATGATGACAACGCGGAACTCAAGAATTAAGTACACGAATGAGAAGTCCGTGTCAGCGGATGGCAACTTCCGGTTCCGGTACATCCGTTGCGATTATCTACGTATTCTTGAAACAAGAAAAGTGTTTTTGGTGTGTAAATGGAAGTTTTGAGTCGCTCCGTCTTGAGACAGATTTTGAAATTACACCAGTGAAAAATGGCAGATTGAGATGTTTATATTATTAAGCAACACTTATTGAAAGTAAAAAGGAATGGCTTTAAATAAACCATTTATAGCATTAAATTTGAATTTAATAGTACTATGAGCATACACAGTGAATTGTTTTTAAATCATTTTAAAATCCATATTTTGAATGTTTTGTTATACAGGTTACTTTGACAAAACTGCATTTATGGATTTTTAAAATTTAAATAATTTAGTTGCAATAGAAAAAATAACAATGCATAAGCATAAAGATACATTTAAAATGTTTAAATTAAATAAGAAACGAGGTTGAGAGAGAGAGAAATAAAGAATGTAAAATAACATTGAAAAAATATTTAAAAATTCAATACTTAATGCAATGTGATAATTTTATAATACCAAAGCATATTACAACCAAATGTAAACTCCAAATATGAAAGTACGAGGGTGATACAAAAGTGTCAGTTTTTGAACACAGATGGCGTTGTAAAGACACATGCATGGTGTCATCAAATTTATGGTGCCAAAACAAAGTAACATTTTGTCATAGTTTCGCTTTGATATGGCAGCCTTTTGCAGCCAAATCAAAAATTGATTTTTACCGCGTCGAGTTGCCGTCGTCATTTTACGTCAAGTTGTCAACATCATTGATACCTGAAATTTTCATTATGTGCCCGAAGCAAAGCGGCAATTAAAATAGGGGATTGCATCTTATGAATCGACTCCACCATAGGTGAAGATGATCCCATCGGCCGGAAAAATAATGGCGATGATATTTTGGGATGCGCGATGAGCTTTGAACTCATGGACTTCTCAAGAAAAAGGAAAATATAATGGGCAATACTGCAATAAGTCATTTTATTACCATTGTCTCATTTTTCATACCCAGCACAGTATTTTCCTTTCCAGAAACGGATACTTTTTGAAGAGTTCTTTTAAACCTAATGCCTCCTGTTTAAATTAGTGAAATATTTAATGTTAAGACGATGAGTTTCTCAAAACAGTTGAGTCCTTTTTATCGGATAATATTTTTTCTGATGTTTAAAGAAGTTATTTAAATCAGCTGATCACACAATAAAAACCTTTTTCTGACTTGATTTGAAATACCGAATCTTTGATTACCGTAATTATTCAAGAGGAGGAAGTCTGTGCCGGGGCAGCATAAGATTTTTCTTTTGTTATTTGTGCATGAATATCGTTTTCAAAATTAAAACAGAGATCCCTTGTATATTGTAACAATATATTAAATCTTAATAGTTTCCCGAAAGAAACAAATTATTACATTATTACTTGATATATAGTTATTTGTATATGTTGTAGAAAAATATGCAGTAAAGCTGATTGGTTGAAGCTTTGTGTCTCTTTACCGTCTATATAATTTTTCTTCAAATTCACATTTCAATTATCCAATTTAAATGAATATGTGCTAGCTTTTAATGTGTTATCAAGGAACAAACACCCTGAAAGATGATATTGATTTTTATAATAATTTAAGGATTTATTATCGCAATAACTTTGCTGTAGAATTTGGCTGTAAGCTTGAAATGGTGTTGCGATAATTTTTCTTAAGGCTAAATCTATTCTTAAAGTTTAAAGTTAACGTTAGATAACGTCTACAAAATGTAAAACGAGTTTTTATTTCATACGATAGCGATTATTAAATTCTGAAGTTTTCAATGCATGCAATTTTTTTTTATTAAATCATATACTAATGAAGTAGTCTTCAACTATTAGGGTTCATAACAGCATCATTTTTTAAGAAGGACACTCAATGAGTGGTGGTGAATTTAAATAGCGCAACATCCAAATATGAGTATGATGTCCCAAATAAGTTGTAACTCTGATATAGACATTTGAAAAACTGAAAAAGAATAAAAATAGGGTTGACAAAAAGGAAAGTCGAAATTATAGAACGATTCCTAGGGTATCCTGGGGGCGCGTCAGCCGTGTTTACCAAGTACTGTAAATCCCATGAGAAAGATAAAGTAATTAGGGTGCCTCGGGGCATAATTCCTGCACCTACCTTAGGTAAGCTCCTGATGGGGTAAAGGTAAGCTCCTGATGGCAGAAATTACAAAGTTCTCAAAGTAATGATAATAGTTTTTTTTTACATTTTTATGATGCATTTTCCAAAAGAAAACAGCTCTTATGTACATTAAATATCACTGATAGAAGAATCAGCATCATAACATCAAACTTATTTCTCAAAATTTGCTTATACTGAATGAAAAAAGTATTCCTAGTATTATTAATAAAATATAGGGAATATTTTTAATAATTCATTTCATTCAAAGCATATTCCCCAACAGAAACATAGAAATACTACACAAAGCGCATGTAGCATTACAAATTTAACCAAAATTAGTGAAAGTATAACTTCGATTAAATTTCAAAAATTTTCAATGGTGAATACAGACAAAAGGCAAGAATTTTAATCAAAGAAAGTGTTGAGCCATATTTGTTATATTTTGTATTCCTATGAACAATAAGATCACAGACCTGAATTTTTAAAAAACCAGCTTCAGGCATTGTGCACGGTCAGTTGCTGTTCGAAAAGCTAACAAGATGGAATAAAGGGGTAGTTTTTTTCGTTTAAATGCCAAGAAGATATATGTTATGCAAATAAAATATGATTCAGGTGTTTAACTGGATTCTGTTTTTGAACAACTGAACATGGAAGAACGATAAGACAAAATATTTGAATAAGTTTTAATAAATTAAACAACTAAATAGAGCGTGACATCTGAAAGATCGGATGATAGAAAACAAAACTTTTACTAACTCTGAGGATCTTATCACAGGAAGTGGCAGACTGTCTTTCAAACCGGATAATTAGATTCAGTATTATGTTATCATTTAATAAATATTATAAATCATGTTATCCTTAAAAATTGTTGACATTTTTTCTGAATTTAAATTATTTATTTTTCCATGGAATTGAAAAATTAAATGAGTTTTACTTGCTGCTGTGCATCACAAGTAGCCCTTTTATATTCTCCATGAAGGCTCTATAATCAAAAAAAAAAAAAAAAAAAGATAAAAGATAGAAAAGGAATATGTTATCACTTTTTAAAATCCTTCAGTGTTTTTGTGATCACTTTATACCTATACGAGTTTCAAATGTATGAAACAGTGTGGAAAATAACGCATTCAAATAAAGAAATAGCACCAACGGCAACAAATCTTGATATACATCATGAAGCCTACAGCAAACACTTTGATTTATAGAACAAGAAGGCATGTTATTATATGCTTTAATTATTTATTAAAAAACCTTTCCAAAAAAGATAACACGCTTTTCTTGGCATCACATCAAGTAGACAGTATGACCTTGAGGTTCAAAGATAAATTTTGACTCTGAAAAGCTTGAGGAGAATATATCTAGAGCCTTCTTTTTCTTTTTTTCTTTTTTATGAACAGGTGCAACTGGATAAATCCTTTTTTTTTCTGCAAGGCTACAATGGTCGTTTTATATCATTCGAACATGGAGTAATAGCAAATTCAATTAGATATCATTGTTGCAAGCTAAATTCAGTTAATTGTTCCGCTGATGTTAATCGAACACCATCAATGTCTTGAATAGGATGAATAATCTCATTATTTGCGAACAAGAGAGCTTTGTGATAACTTACAATTGTACATGATATGCCTCTATTTTTACTGGTGTTTTAATATTTTAAGTATTTTGGAAAAAAATAGAAACACTGAAGTCTGCTTGTCTTCAATCAATAAATTTAATTATAGTAATCCATTTAGACACTGTTGCACAAAAATAATGTATCTGTTGTACTTATTTTGTTCAAACGAAAACACTATATCTTAGTAATTACATCTCTGACTCATTTCTTTTTAAATTTCAAGCGAAAGAATTATTTGTGTCTTTCTGGGAAAACTAAATTTAACCTTTTGAGAGCAGCGGTGTATATATTTTTAAAAAATCATTATAATAGTATTATAAGACGAATACTGTTATTTTTAATGTGAAATGATACTATTTAGAGATAAGATCAAAAAGAAAAACTTCAACATGTTACTGAGAGAACGTTACACATTTAAACTAAAAATACCATTAGAGCATTGAATTATAGGAAATAAATTAAATGTAATAGGAAAATAAATGATCAAAATTAAGCTGACTGTTCCTCAAAGTTAGATGGATGTAGTTCTTACATTAAAGGAAATCTTATTTTTAATGTTGAAATTCAATAAAAAATTATCAAAAGTTTATATAATGCCAATAGTTGAAAATTTTCTGAAATTACTAATTAATTCCTCGTCAACTGTAATATGTCTTATAAATTAAAGAGATGCTTGCATACAAATAAACTGTTATAGTTAATAATCATCATAGAATCAATGACTCACAGATAACAGTTTGAAATTGACTTGCTAGGAAGGAAATCAGTTTTCCAAATGCAAAGAAGGAAACTTAGATTTACATTAAAAAATTATTATTTAAAACTTTCCGTTTTAAAATTCAAAAATGTGGAATTTGTTTTGAATTGTTATTATTTGACTGTTTATCTATATCTATGCATAATGCACTATTTTCTGTTGGCGATTTACTACATTATTCAATTCCTTTGTTTTACCTCTCTAAAATGAATCAATAGATTATTTGTTAAAATTATGTACTTTAGAAAAAGTATTCAGACTTCAGAAAAAGTATTTTTATCTTAAGAAACTATTAAGAAAATTTTAAACATTTTATTGCTCTCAGTAAATTTTAAAGACACGAATCTTCTATACTCATTTATTTAGGCATAAAATTTGAAAAAAAGTTTACGAACATGAAAAAAATTAAAGTAAATTTTCCAGGCCAATGTTTTAACTAAGCAGAAAAATTATCTTGTGTATATTAATTTGATAAACTTATTGAGATTATTATTGATAAAAAATAATTTCTGTAAAAATCCGTTATGAATAAAAATAATGATATTAGAAAAGTTATTCGCATTAATTACAAAACATGTAGTAAAGCACTTGAATTTACTGCTGATTAACGTTGCAATATAATCAATGAGGCAGAAAATGTAATTAGATACTTATAGATTTCAGGAAATACACTCCCAATCAGTAAGAGAACACTTCATTGGCATAGCTTTCAAGATAAGGTTTCAATGGGTTCCTGAAGAAAAGTTAGACAAAATGTTATAAATATTCTTGAGATTTATAACACTCCTGGATCAGTCGAAAAATGACAATGTGTTACTTAAATTTTTTAAATTTTAGTGTAAGGGAAATGAGATATCGTAAAAACACATTTGGACTGCTTGGGGGTTACAGTATTATTCAAAATCTCTTTTGATTTAAGACTGTCTAACTCTAGAGTCAGTGACCACAGTATCCTAATGGTCATGGTGGCCGACTTGCGACCGTCACTGATTTCGTCGAATCGTGGGTTAGTTTCTTATTATTGTCTAAAAAAGTTGAGAAAACCTCACAAAATTGTAGATAATGCTATTACAGAAGGATCTTACCACTTAGCAAATCTTACTGTGTTCGGGGTTTGAACACGAATAATGTAATTGAATCTCTCAAATTATAACTAAATTTTATAAATCTTGCAATACTTAGCGGTGTAAATTCAAGAACAGTTTTGAAACATTACAAACATATCTTACACAGACTTTAATTTAAAGCCGAATTTATATCCCTTCATTTAATTATTAAATTTCCATCTTACTACATTTAATTCGTTTTTAGTGCTCACAATTTTGAAACGAAGTTATCTTTTTTACTAGTTTTTTGTATATAGTAAGAGAGTTAATGTCTCCAAAATCATGTGCCCTTCAGAAAGAATGATGGGATCCCTAAAGTTTTATTCTGTTTTCTATGCCTCCTATGCTGAAAAGAACACGCTACGGTAAAGAATAAAAACGCTTTGTCATGGTAAAAAAGGTTTACGAACCCTGGAATACGAACAAATTTAGCTGAATTGTCATTCTACTGTTATTATTGAATACCCACTTTGTTTCAAAGGAATACTGTACATTAACAGTTGCACAATACAAACACAAATCCAAAATATGTTTTAGTATTCTAGGACAGTTTTTTAAATATCTTAAGGTAGGAGGTAGTCCCCATATTCATTAAACGATTTTTTAAAATGGCCTAAATTAACTATTGAACTTAAATATTTTTCATTAGTCGTGTAACAAATCGGAAACTTAAAATAAACGAATTATGAATTTGTTAATATTACGTGTGAGGGGAAGGGGGTGAATCGGGATTAAAGGAGGACCCAACTCACGTCCATCTGCTAAAGTAATTAAGAACGAAGTGCCAAAAAGTTTTCCCTGTTTGTTTCTCCAGAGAAATTAAAGTAAGGATTATACATATCACATGGTAATAAATGTAGGATATTTAGATATTTTTCATGGAGTCTTGAGTATCTAGTAGGGAATATTCTATTTGTTTAGAGCAAAGGAAATGCTGATCTAAGCTTTATCGGAAAGCACGTGGTCGCACAAATTAAAAGATTAAGATGAATGTGACCGCGAAATTACGACGAATCAGTACTGCTTTATTTATTCTATATTTTAACTGTCATAGTACTATGATAACTAAAATATAGAATAAATAAAGAAATTGATTACAGTACAGAGAAATAATTACACACACATATGTATAAAGTCTCAGATAACTATGCTGTTATTTGCAAAAATCTTTATACTACAGTAACTAATAATCTTCCTGTTAGTAATAATACTTTTAAAAAAGTTATTAATAATAATAAAGAAATTGCCAAAAGAATTAATTCTTTATTTAATAAAATAGAGGGAAAAAAATAAGAATATTGATAATTTCTTCATGTCTTTTAACTCCTCAATTTCATATAGTATTTATTAAATTTATAACTGGGCTAACAGTTTCAATATTTATATTGCTAAACTGGTAAAATATTACAAAATATCTTACGAATAACTATAGATGTTTTTAAAGACTGTAATTAATAAAAATTCAAAATCATTGATCAAGAAATGAATTCAATTTATTGTAATTACTTTAATTTGCTAATTATATATAGATAAAGGATTTAAAAAATGATTTCTGCTAATTAATTTCAAAAAATTAGAAAATTAATAGTTCTAAATCTTATGGGAAATTTAAAATTCTGATTAACTTTGATTTAAAGGAAAATTACACTTTTTGTTATGATAAAATACTTAAATGAGGTAACCGTGAGGTATTATCTTACATATATTACCATATGATATGTAAGAGAATACCTCAGGGTGGACGAGTTATGAAAAGTCCTGTCCTTATTTACTTACCTTTTTATGAACAAAATTTTATAGTCCATAATAAATTCCCTTTGTTTAGGTATATATATTACCTTATAATTGTTTCTAAACTTGACCAGAATTTAAGCCGGATTTATCTCATTTTATCCACCTTAATTAAATCTTATTAAACTAAAATGAATTCGTATGAAACATATAATTTAGATATTAAATTAAAATACATAGATAATAGGGTTAGTAGCAACATATTTGTTAAGAACAGAAACCACTTTTTTCAAATTAATAGAGTTCATCTCCCTCATAGTAATTTATGCATAAGTATATTTTTGAATACATTATGTAATTTTATTCTTAGAAATATTAAACTAATTAATGTGGCTAGAAATTTCCAAAGTAATACAAATAAATTGTTTCATACTTGTATTGAGGCTGATTATCAAAATGAGTTTTAAAAAAAACCTAATTTAAAATATAAAAATTATAAATCAAATTAATTTTTAAAATTTAATGCACTTCTTTTTAACATTACTTTTTGTTTGCTTTTATTTATTTATTTTCAATATTTTACAATCTTAGTTGAAAAATATTTTACTAACTCATCGAATTTCTAGATGTATTTTCGTAATTCTAATCCTGATTCACTGATGTCTATACACTCGTTACGTTTAATGTTTTGAATTCTAGGCGGTAATTCTAAGTCTAGGTCGCAAACGGTGTAATTAAAGATGTTTAAAGATTGGTGAGTAATATTCTGGTTTTATTTCTGAGCTTTATATATTTTTTATGCATTAGAGCTATTATTTTTATGTATTGTAATTTGAATTGAGTTTTGATTTAATTAAGATATTTTCTGATTTTTTTTTGTTTCTACTTTTTTTGTTTGTTTTTGACTTTTTTTTTGGCTTTGTTTAATATATCTATAGTTGAATGCAAAGGCTTGATTATTAAAACATATTCATGTAGAGTTTACTATTCGAATTTGATTGCAGTATTACATAACTATTTATTTTTATTTCAATTTTGTTCATTTTTAAAAGAATGTTTCTTCAATTATTCTTGCTGTTTCTCTTTATAAATTCTTTTTGTTCTTAAGTTTTTGTAAGTGTGGTGCAGAGATGGGAGGTTTATTTCCTTTCTTAATTTTCTTAAATAAGGTTAAATATTTGTTTTCGTAATTCACTTAGGGGTATATCTTTTACACCTGGCAATTGATTTAATGATTTAAAATAAATTTAGACAAAACTTTATACTAATAATGAATCGTTTTTTCATATGGCATTCGGAATAATCTCACTAAAGTAATATTTCAAGTAATGAAATTATCTTCAAAATATTTTATCTGAAAAATATTAAACCCAGAGGAATGTTGCTATTTGATTTCGCTGATAAAACTCCCCCCCCTTTTTTTTTCTTCAGTTTTCTATGATTTATTTACTCAAAAATATGTCAAACTTTTTTATTTATTTTGATTTTCATTGAAAAAAGTAATAAATAAAAGAATGAACATAAAAAAATAAATTTTACTCTAAAAAGTAAAAATTCGAAATCTTTAGTTCTGAGTAAACACATTTTTTTCAATTTTTAAATTATGTGCAATTTTAAAATATTAAAGCAAAAATATCTGTTTCCAAGTATAAAGAATAAATAACGTAAAAATAATTGTTCAAATAATTTTACAAGGACAATGCACTTATCATCGAGCGCGTTTTTTTATTTTTTGTTTACACCACTTCTTCCTTTCCAGAAAAAAAAAACATCTAGATAGTAATTGGATTCAGAATTAATTTTCTTATACAACTGCCTTCGCATCACTATTTATTCAGGCGAAAGAAAAGTATCACAGAAAACTAAACTTTTTTTTACGTGACCAGAGGTAGCAATCCTGATAACACACAATTACTTTGTCGTTCTTGAAACAGAAATAAAAATGATAAATAACTTAATAACATATATAATTGGTTATAGGCAGAACTTTTACTTCCTTATAACCAAGAACGTAGTCTTAGGATACTAAATTGTACTTCTGTGGAGAAAGATTTTACAACTGGGGATTTTGATACTCTATATATTCAGTATACTGAATTTAGATACTTAATAAATTACATTAAATTATTTATTGTTTTTCCCCCGCCAAAATTAAGAAAATACCAAATTATAAGTTTATTTCTATATTTTTTATTCTTAATTTCCTTAATCAATCAAGGAATATGATATAATTATTTGTGAAAAGATTAATTAACTATTTTTAGGTCAGATCTATTTAGTGCATGTAATATATAAAGGGTGCAAAATTAAATTACTATTAAAACTGTATGCTTGTTTACTATATTTGCATTAAATTTTAGTTAATGAAATAAAAGTTTTCACACTACTGTGCTTGAATGGAACTTTTTGGTTATAATTTCTTAATTCGTATAAAAAAGGAAGTATGTCATTAGAATTCAAATTATGTAGTGGTCATATCTAGCAATTTACAAATATTTTTGTTTTTCAACGAATTCTTTGATTACTTTAATAATATTAAAAACATTTTCTCTATATAATATATTTATAAACAAAAAATAATTTTGTATTAGGAAATTTTTATTTGTAATTTAGAATTTTACTATAGTAATTTTCTTAATTATAAAAATTTGAATTTAAAATTAAATATATACTCTTACAAAACGATTGGTTATTACGAAAATTCTAAATTTCTTATACAAGTAGAATCTGACTCAGTAAGACATAATCGTAGAATTAAAATTATCTTAAATACATAAATAATTCTAAAAAAACTAAATTCATCAACTTAAGCAAAAAAAAAAATTAGACCTAATGAAAAAAAAAATAATTTGCTAATCTTTTAAAAAAAAGTTAAGACCAAAAAGAATTATAATTAAATGCTTATTAATCAAATTTATTGAAACTTAAAACCTATTTGACACATTGACAGCAGAAAAACTTGCTGACGTTGGAATAATTACTTTCCAGGAAAAAAATAGCGCTTTGATCGTACATAGATTGAACTAAAAATACATCAAGCACTTAAAATATTTTAACGCACAAAGCGCAAACTAAATATGGAAACTTTTCACACGAAAAAGATAGAAATCTAATGAAACTAGTACCTCAATATCCCAGAACTTTTACTTTATTTTATTTTTGCCTGTCAACTGTAACAAGACGAAAGAAATCTATTTATAACTAGATAGCAAGGATTTTTTTGAAAAACTCCACTCCTGACGCGACATGGATAGAGTTGGAAATAGAGTATCTCCTTTTATAAGAATTCTTTTTTCCAGACTCCACTCTCCCCGGAGAAAGTAGATTACAAGTGCGGGGAAGAATATATATCACATAAACTCTTTTTCTTCCCTTTATATCTACAAGGAATGCGCAAAATTTCATAGGTTGTCTCCATTGTCTGCCTTCTCTTTCTTTCATTGTTAGAGCGAACTACAAATTCAGCAAGTAACTCAGAAAATAACGTTACATGAGGAACAAGTCTGAAACTGAAAATTTACAGTAGTATTGTATTTGTTGTAGCTGACATGAATTTTCAAAAAGAAATCTGAAGACTTGAACAAATTCAATTACATTTCTGAAGCGTTGACAATAACAGTGTTCCCGTTTGTTTGAAGAGGGCCAATGACTTATTAAATGAAATTATATGCAGAAGATAATATTTGTAATGTGTTCCTCACAAATAATCTCTTTAATTTACGCACACTGAAATTCTACAACAAATTAATTAAGGATACATAAATATTTTCTTATTTCCTCAGTACAATGCTGCAACTGATATTTCTCATATATTTTCTCTTTCATTTCTTAGGATTATTTTATACTTTAACAGTACATTGGAATTTATATTCTACTTAACAAGTTAATTGAGGCTAAATTGATTATACATTTCCTGAAGTGAACTATTCTAAATTATCCTAAGAAGAATCTTTTAGACGTATATTGCATAAAAAGTGGTCACTAATACATTTATTTTAAATGAAACTTAAAATATTGCCTTTAATTTCATACATTTTTGTGTACCGATAAAATAGATTACGCATAAACAGAAATGAGTTCTCCAATAAATATACATAAATGTTTCGTATAAAATTTTTTAAAAACTATTAAAGATTACATTTACTTGATTAATCTGAATGAAAAATATCTAATCAAACACATTAATTTGTAAAACATATTATTAAATCTAAGGAACATTTTAGTGTGTCATTAAGCTCTAGTTTTTTCCTTTTGTAGATATATTTTTAAAAACAATCGTTACAAAAATTTCTTTCTAAATAATCAATTAACATACTCAATGAATATATTATTTGCAGTTAATCAGATAATTAATTAACTCACAAGAGCCATGCGCATAAATGGTTCATGAAATAAACTCTTATGATTTACTAAAAATATTTATTTTACATTAAATATTTTAAAAATTTAACAAGCACACAATAATAATAATATATTTTCTTAACCTAATTACAAATGATCATCATTATAGAAAAGCAATAAGGAAAACATATAATAAATCCTGATTTATCATGAATTCACTTTTATTGAACTTCATTTAATCAAATTTAAAAGTTATAAAGCTTTCATTGATAACGATCAAAAATTGTGATTCAGCAAAAAACAATTTATCGATTTGTAACTCGGGTGTTTTCCACTTCGTTAACTCGCTTCGAGGAGAATTTTAAATCCTTAATGCGAGGAGGATGAAGAAAAAAAAATTGCAAGTTTAAATTCTTAGTTAATCTTAAATTGAGAAATATGAGTATTTATAATATATAATCTTATAATATTTTTCAGTATTTATTGGAAAATATTTAAAAGTTAACTTTCCATAGAATTATTTTTCACATAGTTAAAATACAATGCGACGCGATAACTGGAGATAATTCAATGTACTCTACAAAATTAAGTAAATATTTCTCAATGGTCTTTTAGTTAAAATACTTGTTTATATATTTAAATAAAAATAATTTTATACATACTGTTTTTTGACCGGTGGCAAAAAAGAAAATAACTAAGAAATAAGGTACTCAGAATAAAGTGTTTTACAAACCATATAAAAAAATTTCTTTTTATTTTTTCTTTGCTTTTGATCAGAACATTAAGATTACTCTAGCCTCTCATTCTTTTAATCATTCCATGATTTGTAATCGATACTGTTAAATTTTTAAAATATGAAGAACGAATAGAGAAGATACATTAAAATATGAAGATCTCTCTTGTGTGGAGATATTTCAAGCAATTTAATAAATTCTGTAAAACATCATTCTAAGCAATATCAGTTTGTATGCAAGAGAAACAACTTACATAAAAGTAATCTTGTGCCTGCATTACATAAAATCATGAATTATAAAAGAACAAATTAAATGATCTTCCCGATTTTGTCAGCAAATATTTTTTCATCAAGAGATACGTCCATAAAATGCCATAACCTTAATATGGCTGGGCATTAAAAAAGGGGCCTTGGAGTAAATTACAGTAATTTCTACAGTTAATGTATATGTCCATTCACTTTCATAATCACACACACACTCTCCACACCTCAAAAGTGATATATTCTTTGATAGTTTTATTTGCCACTGCTTTATTCTCGTTCATTATATCCAAAGATTCATTTAAATGAGCAGATATCTTAATTTCAATAAATAAAAGTATAATAAAATTTATGTTTCAAACATAGTCTCACAATATTTCTCAGTTATTTCAAAGCATATATATACAAATAATTCAATATATATATATATATATATATATATATATATTAATGCTAAGCGTCAAACATTTTATGAATTACAAAATTATACTACAAATTTAAATCTTTTTCCCAATCTAGTATCCTTTGAATATCTGTTTTAAATTTTAATGCTTTTATGGTAGAATATACGAATTGCTTATTTATTTTTAAGGTGAGAATGTAGAATAACACTGAACTTAATTAATTTGTTTTATTTTGTGAAATATTTTACCACATCTCATGATTTAAATCCTCCACAGTTTGGATGAAAATTGTTCAATTGAATTACACACAGATATGTGTTTAAACACTCTATACATAATTTCTTTCAAAAATGATGATATCCAATATCACGAATTTGAATAAAATTAATTCTATAGGCTAAATTGTTAATTAAAATATCATACTGGATTGATTTTCTACCACTTTATCAACTTTTTGAGTGAATCTGTTTTCAAAAATATCTCCCTAATAAAATAAGATCTAGATGACATGTATAGGGAGAATATAACGATGTTCAGAAATGATAGAATAAACTGGATGATGTTTTGAAGAATGAGACTGGCAATACGTGATGCGATTTTATTTCTTATTCTTTTTATATAATCCTAGCCCTCAAGGATAAACTATGTCACGAAGAGGAAAAAAACATACCAAGATAATAATGTTTGATAATAAACCAACTTTCTTAAATGTGTTTGCTCAGTAGAACATTATACCTTAATAGTCAACACCAATTTACTTTTAACACATTTTTTTTCTTTCTTACTCAACTAAATATCTTAAAACCTTAATGTTTCAGTCAATTTGAATGATTGCTTTACATTAAAGTTTCTTTAGTGCTAACAAATAGCTATTGTCAATAGCCCTCGAAATTTAAAATTTTAATTAGATAACAAGGTTCAAGATTAAGAGAATATAAAATATCTAAGTAGTAATTTGTATGCTTTTTATATCAAGCAAGTGTTAGATCATTGTGGTACAATTATTCCCCACTCAGAGTTTTATGTTCATGATGGTTGCATGATATTTCGTAAAAAAATTATGCATCCCAAGAAATTTTTTTCTGTAAATGCAGCGAACGCCATTTTACCGAAGTGCTAAGGCAAGTCTAAACTCAGAGAATATTTCCATGACAGAAATCCAACGACATAATTATTTCCTATAGAACGTGCTACACTTTTTTTCCATTCCATCTGTGATACATTCTACTCTTTTTTGGCCCTGTACTAAGGCAGAGGTATAGTCATGTTATTTCTTTAAGGAAAATTAGTCATTTTCGACAAGAAAAAATGAGCTTATTTTATGACAACTTTCAATAATTCTAACTCTTTTTAAATTGAAAGAGCAATGATAGTCATATTAAACTTTGAAAACTTTGCATATTTATACATAGATTTAAGCAATGATTTGTACTCATAAAAAATAATGTATGAACAACTAATAATCAGAAGTTGTATTTATATTTGTAATAAATAGCATTATGATTAACTTTTGGTATATCTTGCAAAAATTACAGAATTTATAAGTTTAAAATTTTAAAGTATACTAATAAAGATAACATTCCCCATACACTGGACATAATTATAATTTCAAATATTAAATTTAATAAAATTTTAAAGAATTTTAATTTCCTAATTCAAACTTTTCATTATTTTTACACAAAACTATGAAACATTTAAAATGTGTGTTTTTTTCAGAGGAAATACTTTACCAAAAATTTATGTTAACTATAATATATTGCAAAAATATCATTTACAATTGTGAAAAATATCAGCTTGATGAATGAAGACGTTTTTGAGGAAAGCGTACTAGAACCTGAAAAACAACTACATTTTGAGAAAAACACAAATACAGATATTTTTTTTCAATATGAAATCGTTTGTTTGTATAATAATTCAAAATTCATTCTTCGAACACTGTGTGGATCAAATTCTGATAGTAAATACATCTAAGGAATCTACGAATCGCCCTCTATTCTTTAACAGCAAACTCAAAAAATTAAGAAATATGAAACGATTTAATGTCTTGACTTCCTTAAGTTGTGTGTCTTTAACATCTTCAATAATCAACAAATCCTTCTGACGTGGTACCTGACCTAATAAGATAGTTGCTAGAAAATGGTATTACACAGTGATTTGTTGAGTTCGCTTCAGTGGTAAACAAGAAATGCTCATCATATCTGTTCTTTGTAATATTTTATGATGAGTGCTATATAAAAAGGATTTTGAGTAATCACACGCAAACAAATTTAAATTAACAGACACCAAGAGATCCTAATATAATAATGTGCTGAACTATTAAATATTGATATATACGCGGCGCTCCACGATCATCACACCACGGTTGATAATTTTGTACGGTACCTGATTTCAGTTACTTCCCTCATTGAAATCGCAAAGAAAAATCCGCAATGAGTTCTGGGAATGTTGCCAAGTCAGATGCGATAAAAGTGCCCTTAAGCCCTTTTGTGGGATCCTAACCTTTTATTTAGCGACTCCTTTAAATAAAAGCGTTCGTTAAAGAAAACGCGTTTATTTAAAGGCGTCACACACTCTCACTCACAGGCACATTCACACTCAGACTATAATTTTAAAGACATAACATTCAACTAAGCGCACTCTTTGAATGTAGAATGCAAATGAAGTCAACAAACCTATGTCGGTGCACCACATCTAATATCCTTTGTTCAGGTATATAAATATTTTATAAATGAAATCAGTTAAGATTAATCTAATAAACTCATAGTTGGGCTCGATGATGTTGCCATTTGTATTTTGTAAATTTATTTTACATTTTTTGATGATCGGAGCCTCCATCTCGCTCCTGCATACCATATTTGGCCTTTTTCTCGATTTTTTAATTTTCTTAATTTGAAATGTTAAATTTATAATGGGGCAAAGAAAAAGGAGATCAGTTTCATTAGAATAAAACGTAGTCAGTAAAGCTGTGACGTTGGACTATTCGCGATTTTTTCTTCACTAACCTTGGAGACTTTGTTGTTGCTCATCTCCGAGTCTAGCCAAACTAGATCAAGTCCATGATATCGTCCACTCTCAAAAAATCAATAACTAATTGTGGGTTCTCATATAGGTCCTGTTTTGTGAGATTCGGACCCTCAAGAATATGTTCAGGAGAAACCTGGCAGCCAGAGCACAAAGTGCAGGTCGGAAAAACTCTGTTACTATTATGGTAATACAAGGTTTTAAGGTGTCCACTGCGGAAACGGGTAATAGCAGTTTGCTTTTTTCTGCTACTCCGAAGGGAAAAAGAACCACCTGGGAGTTTAGCCTCATACCAGTGATGAGCAGGAGTTAACGTAACTTGGAGATTTTAATTGAGATTGATTGCATGAAATAACAATTTTTTCCCAACCAAAATGAAACGTGATATGTTAATTAGATGCAGGTAGATATAAAATGAAGTAATCCAGATATGATATATAAGTAAAGTGAAATTTTGAGGAAAGAGAGAGTGTGGTTAACTCTGAGTATAGTTCTAACAAGAGGCTGATAATATCAAGAGTAGTTACTGATTATTGGTGTTCGCAGAGAATTTTTCGGAGAAAGGCAACTCCAACTGGAAGGGTTTGGTAAGAATATATTATTTCAGTGATATTTAAATTGGTTGACTATTTATAGAGTCCAAAGAGAGCCCTAATCCATTATATTACGGTAATTGATAAATAAATAGTTGAGTTGGATTAGACTTACGTGTCTTTGGAGTAGTAGTTGCCTTTCTCCGACAAATTCTCTGCGACAGCAATAACCAGTAACTACTCTTGACATTATCAGTCTCTTGTTAGTTTATTTGAAAAAGAACGAAATCTTAATGATACGATTCTACCATTTCTATTTATCATTCACAGAACGTCAACCTTTGGCCTTATCGAATGTGAAAATGTAACATATTGTCTCACTAGTTCGCATTGTCGCGATTGACCCCATGCAATTATTTCCTTTCATCAGTCACAACACCAAATCTTCTGCCAAGTGAACCTGAATGAGGCTTTCAAAATTTGAGCACCAAATAAGCTGTGAGAATGATTTTTAGATACAAAAATATGTTGGAAGTTTAGAGAAATAAATGAAGAATCGGTAGTAAAAACAATTGTAAGGGGAAATTAAGATCATATGTCAGTCCTTACCAAAACATATACAAGCTTGTATTGCAGTCTGCGGCAATTTTTTTTTTATCAATAACTGACTGTATCTTCATAGTGTAGTTTCTATCAATTGATGCGTCCCATACAATTTTCAAAAGTTATAACTATTTCATCAATTTCAATTTATTTAAATTAAAATTTAATAGCTGACTTTTTTTTAGCAAAGTATTGTATAATGGGGGGCGCGTTAGTCTATTGGTCATGGTCGCGGACCCGCGGTCAACGTTTTTGTCGAGTTGTGAGTCCGAGTTACCAAAGACCCGCAGTGTAGCGGGGAAATGTACATTAAATTTGTCGAGATCAAAATTCCTTCCATTGCGTGATGTGAAAGTTTGGGACAGAGGTTTCAGCTCAGGTGTCGTCCTCGTCATTTGATTGCAGTTAAAAATTGCGAAGTCCGTCGCCAATAGCTTTCCTGTTGCTTCCAGCGCGAAACATTAATTTTTATTTTGACTAATTCATTCCATATATTGTTATACTTAACGTTATTTAACATGCACAGAAATTTGACAATTTTTACGCTATCGTAACACATTCACATTTTATGGTTGGGGTAATAAACACTTTTGGATTAATTCCAAGTAATAACATTGCATTTTGCGTGAACCGAGAGAGGTTTCATGGCCACTCCGTCGACATTGAGAGTAAATTAAGATTTGTGAGTTCCCTACCATTCCTCGAAAGCATATATCCTCGTTTGCTTAGTCCGCAGTGATGGGTAACATAGTGAAGAATTTATTTTACTCCAGAGTGACTAACGTTGAAATAAATCTTACAGACAACTAACTACGTATTTCTCCTAAGAGAAAAATTTAGATTTTTTTATTTATTTATTGAGGTCTTTTCAGCTTGATACAATTAAAAAATTCAAAAACTCCATTTAAATAAAATATGAATAAATTCAAGGAGAATTATTTTAATCATGAATAATCCAGTCGAATGTACTTTGCTTTTTTTCCTACTGAAATATCCACGTTCGCCAAGAGATTTAGAAAGAATCAGAGTAAGAACTTCATGACAATTTTATTAAGCAATTGTTTATGTAGCTCTCAATTTCAGATGAATAATAGAACTAGGTCTTTACTTGCTGTGAATGTAATACATTAAACACAATTAGAGCAAATGATACTGCAAATGAAAACTAAATCTAAACATAAGTTCAAACTCAGATTGTCTTTATCAACATCAATTACTATGCGAAGGTGGTTCAAAATAGTATCTATTGTTAATGATAGCAATGCGGCAAGTTAGTGACTTCAATATATTTTGTCATTCAAAAAAAAAAAAAAAAAAAAAACATTTCGCACTGATTCATAGGATAGCGTAGAATTTACAGCAATTTGCGGAAAATAGAAATTTAATTTCGAATCGAATTGCAGTAGTTTTTACAAATAGAGTTGTCATGGAAGTTACAGAAGACCAAAAGTCAGAGAAAGTTTTGAATGAACGAATTATACAGTGGAAAAAGTTTAGACTGTTAGCGAGCTATGCGAAAGTCATTTGACAAATAAATCCGGCCAGTGAGCTATACCGTATACAAAGAGGAGCGTTACACAAACGAAGGAGTGGTGATAATCAGTAGCAACATAACTGTTTGACATCTCGTAAGCGTGATAATTTTTTTATTATATTTTTATTACTATAATTTATGTAAAAAATAATCAGAGTATGTACTACGAAGGTGGTTTAAAAAGCTCCTGATTAGTTAACAAGTTAGTGATGACGTTGATTAAGCAAATTAGCGCTCCTGTTGTGTGCTGCCGTCTATTAAAAGGTGCTAAAACCCATTTGACACAAATTCATATGTTACTTTTTATTTGAAAGCCATATATATTTTTAATATATATATATATATATGAGTGTGTGTGAGAGAGATTTTAATGAATAATCTTCTTCTATTGCAGGAAAATTTCTTAAAACCTCTAGCATTATCTGAAGGGCCATGGTAACAGCCTTTTCTTCGCATAGTGCCTTGAGCAAAAGTCTTGGTATGTGGTTTATTGTATTGCTATTGGCATATGCGCATAATGTAGTAGTCATTGCTACTTTATAGAGGGTGACGGGCATTTGCCAGGCAACCTTCTTAGGGACAATATAATGTTGTTCTTGAATAAACGCATCGTGTATACCATTTCATGTTAACCTAGATAAATAGATAAATCATATTCAATTCAATGAATGTTTTGTTTACTAGAATTGTATATATTTAATATAATTACTGAATACGTCTGTGTGTAGGTGTGAATGATGTACATATATTACGTATAATATTTGGCAATAGTTTTCATAACCTATCAAGGATGATACCCAGGGTGAACATGACCAAACTCGGTTGAATATATATATATATATATATATATATATATATATATATATATATATAAGATTTTCTTCTTATACATAAATAAGTGATTATTACTTGATATTTATTTTTATTTTTGTTACTCCATAATTATTTTTCATTGAAATATTCCTCTCTCAGAAAATATATATATATATATATATATAACTCATAAATACAACAAAACTGTGCAGTATGACTTTTATAAATTTATTTAAATGATATAAAAACTATTGACAAAAATTACGTATAACTTCAAATAAATAATATGTTTCTTACAACCGTATACAGACTGAACAATTATTGAAAACATTATGCTATATAATCTCACGTTCCATCCTCAGAAAACAGTAAAATAAACAGGATTTCAAAACCACATCATGAAACGTTAATTGAATCAAACATCGGCGCCCTTTACCTTTGTTGCCTAACCATACCCACCAAAAAACAAAATTTTATGGCGTGAAGTATAAAAGGAAAAATGAAGGTAACACTACTATATTTCTAATAAAGAAGATTATTCCCAATTACTCAAGTGATATGATTTTTAATCAGTCAACGAGATAAACGACTTGGAAGTAATTTCCCCACCCTTACTTTTGCTTGATTTCCTTTTTTAAAGATCGAATTTAAATTTAATCAGTAGTTAACAAATTAATTGGCTTAAACTGATTTTAAGTAATAGACACGCCTTCGTCAGGGAAACATGAACTTATATTGTGCTAAGTTTAAGGATACTTGAACATGTGTAGAAAAATAAAATACCGATTTTAAGACTCTTTGAGATTATGTTATATATGTTTTAAAATTATTAATATAGCTTAGAGTTTTTTGTAATCCTAAAGATTATTTTTTTCCTTTATAGAATTATAAATTTTATTTTTTAGTCAAAAAGTATTTATTTTCTTTTTTAAATTGAAATTAATCAAGAATTTTTAGATGAATTTGAATTTAGATAATCTTTAAAAACATATTCCATTAATACAGAAAAAAAATATTCAATTCCTTGTAAATAAAACAATGCACAAATATAATGAATCAACAAACTTTTATATTGATGTGACAGCACATTTCGTGTACTATCATGTCATTAATCTTCATATCTTATTAATCTTACAAATTTTAATTTCTTTTCTTTTTTTTTTTTTTCATATAAAATTTATTTCTTTAATTTAGGTATTTCTTAAAGACAAAATATTTTTGTTTCACTATATGTGCGAGTATATATAACCTTTGTAAAAGAATAACAATTTTGGAACACTATTTGGTATAATACGGTTCTTTAAAATGGTACTTAAATGCAAATATATCTCAAAACTCATGTTAATATTTAATTAAGGAGAAAAGGTATTTTGACAACTGTGATTGAACCAATGGGCTAAAAGTAAGTTGTTTGTTATTTATATTTAAGAATTAAATATTGAAAGGACTGACATCAAATTATCTCTCTTTCACTTTAAATAATTTCATACCATAGTATCCATACAAAATCAGATAAAAAACACTTATTAATATTTAATTATGAGAAATTAACTATTAAAATTTCACAAATTAAGAAAATACAATAAAAATTACTATAAAATTTATCAAATTTTAGCTTTTAATAATTCTTAAGACTGTAAGGGATTAAACATACTATAATTAAATTATAGTATGATTGGCTGCACTTAAATTAGAACATACTATACATATACATTTCACACATACATACAATAAATAAAGAACACAAATCCTTAAAACTTTACTCCACACAAACAATTTTTCAAATTTAATTTAAATTTTACATGAAGTTACAAAAGTAAATTAATTTGAACAAAATTTTCATAATTCTAAAAGTAACTTAACGCAGTAAGATATTAAATTAATTCCGTGGGTGGAAAATAATGAAATATCACAAAAGACATAGTTAAGAATAAAATACTCCCATGAAATTAATTTTCTAGGAATTTCCATATGATAATGTGGTTTTTCCAACCGTCTGTAGAACAGTTTATACATTATAATTTTTCTTTCTTTTTGAAAATCGAAACTATTATAATATATGATGTCATTTTTACTTCATTACATATAACAGTACAATTAATTTTACATAGTCATCCATTTTGTATAGTTATTTCAGAAAATAGTTTTTTTCATACAGTTGTATGGTTAGTAAATTTTTTTCTCAAACAAAGAGTTTTTCATTTTATGAAATCAATTTAAAATTTAACAAGCACACAAACAAAATATTTAAAATATAATCAACATATAATTTTTTATAATTTTTAAATAAGAAAACAATGTATAACAATGTATAAATATAAATCAAATTATAATTATATTCTAAATTTTCGATTTTAATTCATTTTAATTTAATAATGTCAATTTAACACAAAAATTTATACATTTGATACTTTAAAAGGACCTTCGTTATTTTGACCTTTCGTGAGATTACGAGTTTATTACTAAAATGGTTGAAAACTGATGATTGTCTATTATTTCATGTTTTTAGAAATTCTTAAGGCAATTAAAACAATTGAGTACACAAAATTAGATTTAAAATAATTAGAGTGAGTTACAGTAATATATTGTTACAATTTTATAAATAAATACACCGGCAAGGATCAAAAACTATATAATTACTAAGATACAATTGCGATGAATTCTATAAAAATTGATTACAGAAATTAAGAGCTAATTGTACAGAAATAGATTAAGGATTAATTGAGAACAAATCAGTTACAAAAATTGAGGATTAGATTTCGTAAGATGATTAATTTTTTACTGCACAAAAAATTACCGCTATCTATTTTCGAAATATCTTTCAAAATAAAATGAAATGGTAAAAGTATATTTTTGAAAATAAATCTTTTTTGAAAATTAAAACTTTCCGAATTTCATTCCCTTTTATATTTCCTTGCTCTACATCCGATACCACTAAAATTGTTTTAGAATGAAAAATATTATTTTCATGCATTGTGTGTTAAAAATGTTTCACATAATTAAATAAAAGTTGATTTTATGAACATTTGATCATTTCAGAAAAAAGGAGATATCTATAAGTATATAAAATAACAAATAATACATTACTTGTAAGTATGTATATATTAATAATTCATTGTTTTATTTTAAAAAATTAAGTTTTCCTAAACATCTATCTAATTATAAGAAATTTCGGAAAGTATTCAAAAGCAAGGATTTTATTTAGAATTAAGGAAGTAAACATGTCGTTAACATTTCTTTTAACACAAAAATAAATAGAAAAATATTTTAGAAGAAAAAAAATTCTTTTATTAAAGATTTTATTTGTCATAAAAGTTTAACATAAAAAGTAAGAAATGGCACAAATATATGTTAAAGACAACCAAAAAAAAAAAAAAAAAGCGCAAAAGTCAAAAGATGAAAAGAGAAAAACTTAACTGTAGAATAAAAAAAGGGGGAAATTTCTTTTTTGCGTTAAATTAACATATAAATACTTTCCAAGGAGATTTTAGGGGAGGTTTAATTAAAACCACAATATTTGAAACAATTAAAAAAAAACATTACTTTTCATTCCGTTATTTTTGTTCTAAAGTATTGATGTTAAAAGAATATTGAATTTTAAAATACCTTTAAAACAGGGCAAAAGGGTAGATAACAAAGAAAGACAGAAAAATCAATACAATAAAATAATAAATATTGCTTAAAAACGAGTAAAAATATATGAATGTATAACTTATTAATAAAAACAACAATCATTTCCTCTATATAATATAAATAAGGTTTTCTTAAAAAATTTCAATCAAGAAGCGATATCGTAAAGAGCCACAACATAGATAACTGAAATAATTTTTATAATAAAAAGAAAGTAAAAAGACATTAACACTTTATTTTTTCACTCATTATTTCATTACCTTGAGTATTAATTAAAAGTAAGTAATCAGTAAAGTATTTGTATTTATGAAAAAATTTGATCATTTCATAGTTTGAATATTTTCGCCAACCAATTTATAATTTCTTTATTTATTTGACTAAAAATAATCTTCTGATATGAACAACAACGACAACAAAAAATGCTGATATCTTGATTTTCGGAAAATTTGCATTCCAAATTATGATTTTTATAGTTTACTAAATTATATCCTACTTGACCAAATTTCGGTCTAATAATGAAATGTCAGAACAAAAAAATTTAACAAATTATACAGATTAGAAAGGAAACTTTAGTTATTTTATACTTTTAGCTCATAAAATTCATTTTTTGGGAATTTGTTTAAATAAGTAACAGAAATCTTACCTTTTCAAAAAATGTCTTTCGAATTTAAAAGAAACTTCTTTTTGGAGTAATTAGAATGAATTAAGGAATTTTCCTTTTCAAAAAGCAAAAAAAAAATTATTATATTTTTATACGAAATGTATTTATTATTACTAAATGTAAATTAAATTAAATCTTAACAGGTAAAATAATATAAGAGTTTGTCTTATCTCGTAAAAATATAATGAAGATGATTTATATAAGTCCTCAGAATCTTACCGTATGTTGGGAACCGAATCAGAGGATGAGAATTATTTCACTAAACTTCTTTTCCTCTTGAAGTCCTTGATTAAATACAAACTAAAACCATTAAAATTCTAGTTTTTGATAGTTAGCTTATAACCGGTCTGACAGGTAAATATTGGCGTTTTCATTTTTATCGACATGTAACAATTTATTCGATTTGATTTTAGTTAAAATAAATCTATCATCATATATTACACTTCATTTAATATTTATATTTGTTATTAGTAAAAGAACCTTTAAGTGAATGAAATATTTTTGGTACGGTAAAATCTCGGGTTGTGTTTCCTCAATTAAAGTTTATTCGAGCATCAATCAGGTTTGCTACATTTACCTTTTTATTTTCCTGCTATTCACTGCAGTTTTTAATAGATTTTTTTTACTGTGGGCACTCATATAAAAAAACTAAATACAGAAGAAATTTTAATGGTGTTTTATGTATATTAATTTGGTAATAGTTTTGATAACGTGTATATTATTATGCATACATTACTTTTAAAATATCAGACTACGTCATAAACTCGAATATATATATTTCAGCGAACTTGCCTGTGCAAGCGGCGGTATAGAACATGTAGAAAATGTTTCGGATGCAAGTACTTTTGAGATAGTGTTATGCTATGCGAAAAATGGTTACTATAAAGGATGATGTAAATTTAAAGAGCGATGCTGCCAGAATAGTAAATTAACGGCCGCATGATGCAATTAGCCAATTGCAATTTTATGGATGAATTTATACCTTAAACAGCCTACAGGTAATTTCACAAAACAATGCATGTACAATGAATGTCTTTTGCGAGTATGATGGTAAATGTTACGTACCAGTACGCTAATTTTCATACTACTACAAATTTTTTTTTTTTCGGCAAAATGGCTTTACCAGGTAGCTTTAAAGAAATATCATACAGCAGCAGGCCATTTATAAAAGAATAAAATTTTAAACAATACGGTAGTACACGTTTCAAAATGGCAATGTGCCATACCGTTCCGCTTACCTGGCAAAAGGTATTTTGACAACTAAGTGATTGAGAACCAGCCTGGCTAAAAGTAGTTGTTTGTTATTTATATTTAAGAATTAAATATTGAAAGGACCGACATCTAATTTATCTTTTCTTCAATGAACACTGGCACTATATAGTATCCATACAAATAAGATATAAACACTTATTAATATTTAATTATGAGAAATTAACTATTAAAATTCCCCAAATTAAGATAATGTTAAAAAATTACTATAAAATTTATCAAATTCTTAGCTTTTAATAATTCTTAAGTTGCAGGATTTAAATATACTATAATTAAAATTATAGTATGATTATTGCCTCTTTAAATTAGAATATACTATACATATACATTTCACACACATACATACAAAAAATAAAAGAACACAAATCCTTAAACTTCATCTATTATTGAACAATTCTTCAAATTTCTATTTAAATTTTACATGGTTATGTAAAAGTAAATTAATTTGAACAAAATTTTCGTAATTCTTAAAAGTAACTTAACGCAGCAAGATATTAAATTAATTCCGTGGGTGGAAAATAATAACAAACATCACAAAAGACATAGCAAGAATAAAATACCTCCATGAAATTAATTTTCAGGAATTCTCATATAATAATGTGGTTTTTTCCAACCGTCTTAGAACAACGAGTATATTTATAATTTTTCTTCTGTTTGAAAATTGAAAACTTGTTCATTATAATATATGATGTCATTTTTACTTCAAGCTATATATAACAGTACAATTAATTTTATTATATCATCCATTTTGTGGTCGTTATTTTGAAAATAGTTTTTCATACAGTTATATATTAGTAATTTTTTTTCAAACAAAGAGTTTTTTCGTTTTATGAAATCAGAATTTTAAAATTCTGTATCAAGATACAAAATAAAATATTTAAAATATAATCCAACATATAATTTTTTTATAATTTTTAAATAAGAAACAATATAAACATAAATCAAATTATACTATATTCTTAAATTTTCGATTTAATTCATTTTAATTTAATATGTCAATTTAACACAAAACTTTATACATTTGATAATTTTAAAAAAAGGATCTTCGTTGCTTTTGACCTTTCGTGAGATTACGAGTTTATTACTAAAATGGTTAGGAAACTGCTGATTGTCTATTATTTCATGTTTTTAGGAAATCTTACAATTAAAAAACACTTGAGATACAAAATTAGTTTAAAATAATTAGATGAGTTACAGTAATATATTGCCAGCAATTAATAAATAAATACACCGGCAAGGATCAAAAACTATATAATACTAAGATACAATTCATTTAACTCCTATAAAATTGATTACAGAAATTAAGAGCTAAATTTGTACAGAAAATAGGATTAGTGATTAATTGAGAACAAATCAGTTACAAAAAATTGAGATTATTTTCAGAAGAGTTTACTAGTTCTTTTACTTCACAAAAAAATTGGTCATTATCTATTTCGAAATATTTTCAAAATAAAAATGAAATGGTAAAAGTATTTTGAAAATAAATCTTTTTTTGAAAAAAATTAAACTTTCCTGACCAACACTTTTATATTTCCTTTGCTCTGTCATCCGATAATTTCAATTAAAATTGTTTTAGAATGAAAATATTATTTTCTTATGCATTTCTGTGTTAAAAAATGTTTCTGTTACAATTAAATAAAAAATTGATTTTATGAACATTTGATCATTTCAGAAAAAAGGAGATATCTATAAGTATATAAAATAACAAATAACAGCATTACTTGTAAGTATGTATATATTAGACCATTCATTGTTTTTACTTTGAAAAATTAAGTTTTCCAAACATCTATCTAATTATAAGAAATTTCGGAATGTATTCAAAAGGTGATTTTATTAGAATTAAGAATTTAAACATGTCATTAACGTTTTAACACAAAATAAATAGAAAATATTTTAGAAGAAAAACAATTTTTTCGCGTGCAAAAGGTGCAGCGTGCGCAGGTACAAAAAGCGGCAGGTAAAAAAAAAAAGCGTATGGGCAAACGCGTATAAAAAAAAAAAAAAAGGCGTGTGCAAGGCAGCGTGTGCCATGCGCGCAGGCAAGGTAGCGTTTGCAAGCGCAGTATATGCAGCAGCATGCTACAATTAATTAAAAGTAAGTAATCAGTAGCATTTCATTATGAAAGTAATCTTGATCATTCTATACTTGAATTATTTTCACACCAATTATAGTTTCTTTATTTATTTTTTAATTCAAAAATTAATCTCTGATATAAACAATGAGAACAAAAAATGTTGATATCTTGATTTTCGAAAAATTTGTATCCACAAATCTTTATTTTATATGCTTGCCAAATTATATCCTAACCTGACCAATTTCGGTTCAATGAAATGTCAGTAATCAAAAAAATTCTAACAAATTATACAGATTATATGAAACTTTAGTTATTTTGAGTCTCTTTAGCAAATTCTCCAATTTTTAGAATATTTAGTCATAACAGAAATCAACTTTTCAAAATTTCTTTTCAATTAAAAGAAACTTTTTTTGAGTAATTTAGAATGAATTACAATTTTCCTTTTTCAAAAGAAAAAAAAAGCATGATATTTAACGAAATACTATTATTATTGAAATGAAATTAAATGAATCGTAAATATAAAATGAGGCAATAAATGGTTCTGAATGTAAAAAAAATATAATGAAGATAATTTAAAGATAAACCGTTATCTTTTACCATGTTAAACCGAACAAATGTTGATGAAAAGAATTATTTCGTCAAACTTTTCCTCTTGAAGTCCTTTGATTAACACAACCAAAACCATTAAAATTTAGTTTTTACAGTTATTACAACTGGTCTGACAAAATACTATTGGTTTTCATTTTTATCGATGATGTAACAATTTTATTCTGATTTGATTTTATTAAAATAAATCTAATGTCATATATTACATCAATAATATTTATATTTGTTATAGTAAAAAGAACCTTTAGTAAATGAAGAGCTTTTACATGCAAAACTGGGCTAAAAGTTTCTCAATTAACGTTTATCTGAGCATCAAACTGTGTTTGCTACATTTACTCCTTTATTTTCCTGCTATCGCAGTTTCTTTTTGCATAGATTTTTTTACTTTCAAGCACTCATATAAAAAAAAACCAAATACAGAAGAAATTTGTAATGGTGTTTTATGTATAGTTGACTGCAATAGTTTTGATATAACGTGTATAATATTATACACATTTTAAAATACCAGACCACATCATAAAATCCCTTGAATATATATATATATATAGTATATATATATATATAGAGAGTATATATATTGTTATATATATATATATATATATAGAGAGATAATATATATATATATATA